>CADCXT010002642.1:0-356940 GCA_902806775.1 Microtus agrestis
CCTGCAGGGTGCAGGCAGGCCACTGAGGACAAAGGAATTCGCGCCCGCCCGGCTGCCCTCCAGACACTGCCCCAGCGCCCTGACAGGCTGAGCTGGGTGATGTTATTTGCCCAGAGATGGCAGGGAGAGAGAAGTGAGGGAGGGTTCTGGGTACCCGCTGGGTTAGGTATGAAGAGAGAGGTGGTATGCAGGAGTATAGGGCCTGCAGGAAACAGATCCCTGGCCCGCTGCGGCGGCGGGTCAGAGACTCACTCACCCCGAGAAGGTTCTTCTGGTGCCGAGATCAGCACTCCTTGCTGGTTGGGTAGCTTGTAAACCTCATTCACTGATTTATTAAATTCTTTAAACTTTCTGTTATCCTTCTCATCCATTTCAATGAGGGCGTTTTTTACATGCTGTTTAAGGATGTCAATCACTTTCAAAGATTCCATTTTTTCTCCTTCTTCTTGATTAAGGTGTTCATGTCCTCCTGATGTGGGGTCTCTGGGTTCAGGTGGTTTCATGCTGTTTTTCAGATTGTTGGGTGAATTCCTGCATTGGCGCCTGCCCATCTCTTCCTCCAAATGCTCCCCTAAGGATCTTCTTTTACAGGATCAGGTCTCCTTGCCCACTGATGTTACTTCCCTGTGATGGCTCTCTAGGTGCCCCAGTGATGGATCTCCTGGAGCCAAGATCAGCTCTCCTTGCTGGTTGGGAAGCTTGTAAACAAAGCACCTACCTGCACGGTGCAGGCAGGCCACTGAGGACAAAGGAATTCGCGCCCGCCCGGCTGCCCTCCAGACACTGCCCCAGCGTCCAGACAGGCTGAGCTGGGTGATGTTATTTGCCCAGAGATGGCAGGGAGAGAGAAGTGAGGGAGGGTTCTGGGTACACGCTGGGTTAGGTATGAAGAGAGAGGCGGTATGCAGGAGTAGAGGGCCTGCAGGAAACAGTTCCCTGACCCGGGCTGCGGCCGCGGGTCAGAGACTCACTCACCCCGAGAAGGTTCTTCTGGTGCCGAGATCAGCACTCCTTGCTGGTTGGGTAGCTTGTAAACAAAGCACCTACCTGCAGGGTGCAGGCAGGCCACTGAGGACAAAGGAATTCGCGCCCGCCCGGCTGCCCTCCGGACACTGCCCCAGCGTCCAGACAGGCTGAGCTGGGTGATGTTATTTGCCCAGAGATGGCAGGGAGAGAGAAGTGAGGGAGGGTTCTGGGTACACGCTGGGTTAGGTATGAAGAGAGAGGTGGTATGCAGGAGTAGAGGGCCTGCAGGAAACAGTTCCCTGACCCGGGCTGCGGCCGCAGGTCAGAGACTCACTCACCCCGAGAAGGTTCTTCTGGTGCCGAGATCAGCACTCCTTGCTGGTTGGGAAGCTTGTAAACAAAGCACCTACCTGCAGGGTGCAGGCAGGCCACTGAGGACAAAGGAATTCGCGCCCGCCCGGCTGCCCTCCGGACACTGCCCCAGCGTCCAGACAGGCTGAGCTTGGTGATGTTATTTGCCCAGAGATGGCAGGGAGAGAGAAGTGAGGGAGGGTTCTGGGTACACGCTGGGTTAGGTATGAAGAGAGAGGCGGTATGCAGGAGTAGAGGGCCTGCAGGAAACAGTTCCCTGACCCGGGCTGCGGCCGCGGGTCAGAGACTCACTCACCCCGAGAAGGTTCTTCTGGTCTCAACTATCTCTTTAAGCCAAATATCCCCTCCACTGAGGAGCAGCACTATGTGGATGAAGGCCAATTGACAGGAGATCATGTCCTTGGGCTTAGGTCTGTGGTTTAGGATTATAAAAGTATAGGAAACAAGGAGAAACATATTGGCCAGAACTCCAAGTCCAGCTTGGAAATTAAGGACATTCTTTAATGAGGACATATGTGGAAAGTGTACTCATCTTAAGCTCGTAGTAGAAGCATATTTCATACATCTAAAAAATAATAGCGTATTTTATATACCTGGAAAAAATAATAGAGTATACATCAGACTTGTGATTCATTGTTCAGTGTTTCTATATCATCATTTTATTTTACCTACTTATTCTTGATTAACCCGTCTCTTTAACTTTTGATGTTCCGGAATGGATATCATAGCCCACATTTCTACATACTTCTCCATGTATCTACCTGTGTATATAGCATACTAGAGATGATAAAGGTATTTATAGTCACATACTATACAGGATGCAAAGTTTGTGGGCCCGCTATTAACTTAGGGTTCATGCCTTAGAAATCCAATCCTATTGATTTACATTGCCTCGTTTTAGAGTTAACACATTAAACAGTAATGATGAACACAAAAATCAGTCACATTTTTAGAATTGAGTAAAACTACATTGACCTCTAAAATGTTTATGAAAGAAATCCAAAAGCATGAAGTAAGTAATCTCATATTGCATAATTTTAATATACTCTATTTTGCAACTATCTATGTTTTCACTCTTAATTCTAATCGAATCACAGTGATAATTTAGATAATTTCACTATTTTATTCAGCAAAATGTCTATCTTAGTTCATATTTTGCCTTTTTACTGTGCCTTATTCTATGAAATCTTACATCGCCTCAATCTGAAATTAAAGAAATGCATATTGTTGGAGGCCATTATTGCAGTTTCCACACCTTATTTATTGCATAGCCATTAATTATTGTTATAAAGGATCTTAAATGTCTTCCAATTATTCCTATTTCATCAGCTTTTGGAACATTCCTCTTCAGGCTTAAAGAACTAACAGCTATCAAGACAAGCACTGGTTTTTCTTTTACTTAAGAGGTGAGTAAATCATTCATAGTAGGATGCCTTATAAATTTTCTCTTTTTGCCTTATGACTTTTTCAGCCATCCATATTGTTATTTTACCTACCTCCTCTTTTATATTTATCTCCCTCCACCTTACCTAAAAACTCCTTTTAAATTTTCCCTATCAGCTCACTTTTATTCTGCTACTCTCCTACACCTTCTTTCCACCTTCTACTATATTTCTTCCATTCTCCCCCTGCCTAGGGATCTTCTTTTTCATTGTCCTCCTAAGATCAATTGTACCCTGCTGTGCTCCTTTCTAAGGCTCCACACACCACCCCAGTCCTGACTATGGTCTTGGTTTGCTCTGGTCTCTGAAGTTACTACAGGATACACAGTCATATCTGCAGATGTGGAGCTAGAAGCCTCCAACAACATGCCACACTAAGACAAGCACTATTTTCAAAACATTGTGACAAACCTGAACTTTCCAAAGATGACCACATAATGATCCTGGTTTGGAGTTTCTGTTTTAAAAGAGATTCTTTCCCATGCAGTGGAAATCAAGGACCCCAATTTTAACACACATCATCAACACACAGACAATTTTTCTAATTTCAATCAAAAGTCTTACCTTTGGCGATTATGTTAGCTATTTGGCCAAGTTACCAATGTCATTATTTTGTGAAATTACTCTAATTCAGTACTTTCAAACAGCTTTGTGAAAAAGAAAGAAAAAAACTACACTTACTCAGATTTCTGAGACAGATGAGCACCCAATTAAATTGTTAAGATCTCTTGTATATTCCACACACATAGATGAATGCGTGAATGTATGTGTGGACATAATGCAGAAGTAAATGTGTGTGATTCTCCCACCAGCGTACATATACAATAGCTTCACAGTGGTGTTCTGTTTTTTTTAAAGTTCCAGAAAACAACCTGGAAGATGGTTTAGTGGTTGAAACCATATTTTACTCTTGAAAAGGACCTGGATTTGATTTTCAGCAATGACTTGGTGGTTCATAACCATCTTTAACTTCGTTTCTGCAGGTTCCTTTTCCCTCTCTGACTCAGCCATGCAAGTGGCACATAGACAAATATGCAGACAAAACTCATATATGCAAAATAAATAAATAAATCCCAAAATAAATATTAAATAAATACATAAAGCTCCAGGATATCATTTAATCCAAGCCTTTGGCTCTAAACTGAAAGAATGGTAGTTCAATTCCGTTTTTCAAATTGCAGCTGTACAAACCATTTATGTAAAATAATTTTCATTAACTGTGCATCTATACTATATCAACATAGCAAATGTATTATATGTAACATAAAAAGATGATAATATCAAGTAAAAAGTAGTAATTTAATTTTTTTCTTAGCACAAAGATATGCTCTACAATCTGCAAATTTCATATGCATTGATTTGTAAATATCTATGACTTATAGGAAATTATGCATCTCCTAAGTTATCGTGTGTCATCTTTCTGTGGAGCTCACTCTGACTGAGACTTAACCAGGGAAGACTATATCTACCATTGATACAAACTGAACTATTAACATATAAATGCAATGAGAAGGGATATTTGTTTTGCTTGAAAAAGAAAATTGCAGTGCTGGGGGCTGTGTTTCAGTTTCATTTGCAACATTTAGTGGTAAGTACTAAAACACGAAGTGTGGCCATAAATATTCACAATATACAGAAGCCATCACTATTAAATTGACCCAGACCTAGAGACCAAGCAGTCTGCAGGCTGTCTGAGGAGATGTGCAACAATAAAAAACTTAGGGCTGCTTATGGATAATAGCTCTACATTCTTACAAGAAAATCACTTCACCCCTTCATTATCAGAGTACTTGATTTTAGAAGTCTTGTTTTAAGACTTATGGTGATCTTTGTATTCTTGCTGGAGAGTTAATAACACAATGAACATAAAAATACTAGATCAAATGTATCATTTTCATTTTAAGTTTTACCATATTTAGTGAGTAATGACCTAAAAGCAGTGTGACTGCTCAGAGAGAACATGGAGTGATTGGGTGACTTTCAGGTGACAAGATACACGGTGTTGGCTGATGTGCTGTCCACTGTCAGCAACATTAGTAAGTCTTCTGGAATCTCACGATGATGAGGACCTTAGACACTCAAACCAGTTCCATGAGCAGATCTTTATGAAATATATAATGCCAGCAGGAACAAATAGTGACTCCCTTTTAATTCATAGCTATTACCTGATACACTAACATAATCAAAATGCATAAGTTATTATTTATGAAATTGAATTTAGCTCACTGGCAACTGGAAGCACACAGACACTCGCTAGAAGTTTACAGTCTTATAGTTTTGATTTTCACCCTCTAAGTTATTTCAGGCTTTTATGAAAAGAATGAAAAACTAAGACATTGCCCATTACTAGCTGAATCATGTTCTCAGAAAGATTAGAGAACATGTAGGAAAATTCATAGTCAGATATGATCGCTAAAATATTCCACTTGGGGTCACTTTTTACATATGTACTAGTGTATATTCATTGTAAAACTGAAGGATTTAATGACACTTTCATTCAATATATAACATCCATTTATTGTCCTCACCCTGTTAGCCTTTCCTCTCTCTCTCTACACTTCTGCTAGGCTCTGTCCTCTCCAGTAGCCTCACCTTCTACTGTCACACATATTATAGTCAGAGGTCATAGTAAATGTAATCTATGTTCTTTTACAAATCATTACACTGATATATTATGTCTATAAGATCTCTTGTGCTTACTTATGACAGTGTGGCTCAAAAGTAAAATTTTAAGCATAGCATTCTCTAATCATTTCATTACAGAAAATCTGGATTCACTTGTCAGCTGCTTACAACATTCACTATTAAAAAACAGAAAAACAAACTCACTCACCTGGCTGGGCCTTTGATAAACACCATGTAGAATGAGGCTCTAAGGGGCAGTTATAAGGAAGAAATGTCATCACCTTATCTCCCTCTAGAAAAATAATTTTCATGTCATCAGTAGGGGGAAGTTTTGACACTGAAGTTTAGGAAGTGCAACCACCAAATGGGAAAGTGAACTTTCCTAATTTCAGGAAAACAGTATAATAGGAACAGCTGAGCTCTGGGTTTCCCGTGTGTGAGTTGTTCTCCCCAGGCCCTACATGTCTGTGTCCATTAGCTGATCCCAGTCCTTGTTAAGAAGACAAAAGTAAAATAAAAATATGCCATTTAAAAAAAGTAGAAAAGTCACTGTGACAGTGAAACTGATCTATTGGGAGCTCACCAAGGACAGTGGTACTGGGACTGAATAAGCATGGGATGAAACCGAACTTTCTGAACATGGCGGACAATGAAGGCTGATGAGAAGCCAAGGACAATGGCACTAGGTTTCAATCCTAATACATGAACTGGCTTTTATGGGAGCCTAGCCTGTTTGGATGCTCACCTTCCTGGTCCTGGATAGAAGTGGGAGGACCTTGGACTTCTCGCAACGCGGGGAATCTGGACTCCTCTTCATTCTCGAGAGGGAGGGGGAATGGAGTTGGGGGAGGGGAAGAAGGGGAGGGGAGCCGGGGGAGGGGGCGATGTGTGGGAGGAGGGGGAGGGAATGAAATGGGGAGGAGGCAGAAATTTTTTTTTCAACAACTAAAAAAAATAAACAAAAAAATAAAGAAAAAAAAGTAGAAAAGCATTTTCACTTCCCCAAGGTACCCAACCTCCCTGCTTCCAAAACATTCCTGGTAGCCTCCATACTTACTTGATAGTGCCTTCAGAATCTCATCTAGAAATTAACAACACTTTTGCTAAAATTAACAAAATGTTCAACCAGCCGTGTAACCTTTGATCTGCAGCCTGTTCTGTCTGTCAGATGTGCTTGGGTGAGGGTGAACTAGAGACTTTTTTACAGAACGTACAGATGTGAGGTGGTGTAGATGTATTATCAGTAGATAGGCTTGTCGGGGGGACTGGTAATGCAGCTTGTAGCATGATTAATAAAAACTCAGACACATATTGGTGTTCAACTTGAAGGTCAGAAAAGCAAAACAGCCAGCCACTGGTGTACCCGGTAAAGATTTTCACTTGTATCGGTTTGATAAAACGCTGATTGTCCAGTAGTCAGGCAGAAAGTATAGGTGAGATGACAAGACTAGGAGAATTCTGGGAAGAGAAAAGTCAGTCTGCAGTCATCACTCAGACATAGAGAAATAAGATGAGAATGCCTCACTAACACAAGGTACCAAGTCACATGTCTAACACAGACAAGAATCATGGCTTATTGTAAGATGTAAGAGTTAATAAGAAACCTGAGCTAATAGGTCAAACAGTTTGTAATTAAAGTAGGCCTTTGTGTGTTTCATTGGGACTGAATTAATGCGGGACTGGGTGGGATAGAAATCTCTGTGAACACACTGACTCTTACCTCTACCTCAGTCTGAAATGATGATCCTGCCTCCAGGAATCTCAAAATAAGTCTGTGTCTGAGAGCTGTTTTTTCCCATCTTATATTCCTCTTAAGGGCTGGGATTAAGGGCATGTACAACTGCCACCTGGTTTCTATTGCAAACAGTTTAGCTAGTGGGATTAAAGGTGAATATCAGCACTTCCAGTTCTTTAAGGCTGATCAGTGAAACTGTTTTATTCTCTGATCTTCAAGCAAGTCTTATTTATTAAAACACAAATGAAATATCACTATATTTCCTTTTTTGTCTAAAATAAAATATAAGGCTATAACTTATATAAGAAAACTATATAAATTATGTACAATGACTATATACAATATATGCAGGCAATAAATACATCAACAATATCTAGTCCATTTGACAAACTCAGAGACTATACTCCATATCTATCCAATGTTTTGTACCTAATTTACTTTCTATCATAATGTGATTTCTGCCTCTGGTAAACAGTGAAAGCTATAACTAAGGCTACCCAGTCTTTAACTTTTTTAAAACCAAGAAGAAAATAATATTAACCGAGTGAGCAGGAAATGTGAGCAAGCAATTTCCAAAACTGTGAGAAATGACAGAAACAGCTAGCTGCCTGGACAGTTACCCTAAGTTCCACTGCAATGTTGGGGTATCCATAGTTGACCTAGAGGTTAACTACATTTGAGACGTTCTTTAAAATCCCTTAGTACCATGAAAATAACATATGATTTTGTCTTTTGAACGGAATCATAAGGGCTTTGTTCCACTTTATTTAAAAGTTTCAGATTTGTAACCTGCCCTTTCTGAATTATTTGTATCAGCATAGAATGTAGGGGCTCCAGCTATTGGTGTGTTCCATACAATGCAAGGAAGGATCCAATTAGTTCTCATTATAACTCAAATTTTCTCACTTTTGGGATAGTTGTTATTAATCTCGCCTAAAAAATTACTGCAAGCTCTTTGCCAGGATTGAATTTCTTCCCATATTTGTTAATTTCAGCATTAGTGATTTGTACCAGAATTTCTTCTGGGTCTATTCCTCCTAATTGACAAAGTCTCAATGTTCCCTTTATATTCAACTCAGAGATTTTTTCCACAAAAGTATTTAATTTTTTCTCAGTTTATGTAGTAAAAGAAACTATTCTAAGATAATGTCTTCCCTCTTCTTTACAATTCCAGTAGGAAAATGTTTGTAGGGTAATATGACACAAATTCAGTTAAGATTCAAATCCATAGGATCCATATGTGACTCTTGTAATTTTACTTCAATCAAATTCAATTCCCTCTTAGCTTCAGTTGAAAACTTCCTGGAACTATTAAAGCCCTTGTAACCATCTATGGGTCAGTTTAAATTAATACGATCATCATGTTCTATCCCAGTAGTTGGCCAAAGCTGGGAAATGTCTCATAGCAATCTCTGGAAGTCATTAAGAGTCTGCAATCGACCTCTCCTAACTTACACCTGTTAATGTCTATTTTTATAAATATATTGTATAGCCTAAATAATTAATAGAATCTCCTCTTTGTATTTTTCATGAGAAAAATTTAATACCCAACAAAGAAAATTTTTCTTTACGTCTTCTAACATTCTTTCTAAAGTATCTATATTTGAATCAGATAGTAAAATGTCATCCATGTAATGATAAACTATAGATTCAGGAAATTTCTTGCATATTATTTCCAATGATTGACTTACAAAATATTGGCACAAGGTGGGGCTATTTAACATTCCCTTTTGGAGAACCTTCCATTCATATCCCTTAGAGGGCTGACAATTATTATAAGTAGGCACTGTGAAAACAATTTTTTCTGTCTTTTTCTAGTAAAGGTATAATGAAGAAATAATCTTTTAAATAAATAATTATGAGATGCCATTCTTTAGGCAATAAGGAAGGTAAAGGAATGCCAGACTATAGAGAGCCCACTGGCTGAATCACCTTATTAACAGCTCTCAGATCTCTTTCCATTCTCCATTTTCCAGATTTCTTTTTAACAACAAATACGGGAGAATTACAAGGATGGTTGATTCTTCAATATGCTGAGCATCTAGTTACTCCTGTACCAGCTGTTCTAAAACCTTCAGTTTCTCTTTTACTACAGACAATTGCTTAACTCCTATATGTTTCTTAGTTAACAATTTTAAAGGTAGGTCCGTTGGTACCCCTGAGAGTAGGCTAGTTGTTGTTCTGTTTTTGTATGGACTCAATGGTTGATATTTTTTTAATACTGCCTTATAATACCCTTTCCAGAAACATGAGTTGATATGATCCATTTCTGAGACTTCAACAATGTTAATATGGGTATTCCATTTTTGTAACAGATGACCACCCCATAGAGTCATTGTTATATTAGCCACAGGTGACTTCAGCCTTTCTTGTGGTCCTTCTGGTTTTATGAATTCAAGCCATCTTTTTGTTTATATTCCTGATACAGGGTTCCAATTCCTAGGAATTGAACATCTACCTCCCAAAGAGGCCAATTTGGATGCCAAGTTTCTGGAGTAATAATAGTCACATCTACACCTGTGTTAATAATCCTTTAATTATAATGTTATTTATTTGTACTATCAGATTTGGTCTTTGAACCTTTATAGAAGTCTAGCAAAGTATATATAGTCTATTTTCTCCTGAAGTTTTGATTCATCCTTCATTGCTATTTCATCATTCAGAGTAGTATGATTTTTTTACAGCAGGCACTGGATTTACTAATTTTCTCTGGGAGGCATGTCCTCCACAGTAACTGGGAATGACTGGGCCACTTTCGATTGCAGGAAGCTGTGTGGATGCTGTGCAGGATGACAGCAAGCCATGAGTGCCATCAAAAGTCATGGGTGGACAGGCAGGGCTGGAGAAAATCTAAGCTAGTGCTATGCTTGTTTTTCTTCCAAATCCAAGTGATTAGGTTTGGGTTTAGCCCTGGCCTATGCCAGTGGCTAAAATGCCACAGGAAAATAACTTTTTTTCATGAATTCGTAAACCAAACACTGGGTGCCAAATGTAGAAAGATTAATAAAAACCCAGAAACAGGTATTGGAGTTCCACCTGAAGGTCAGAAAAGCAAAACAGCAAGTGTCTGACTCTTACCTCTACCTCAGTTTGAAATGATTTTGCATTCAGGAATCTAGAATAAGACTGTGTCTGTGAGGCTGTTTCCTTTCATCTTATATTCCTATGTATGGCTGGGATTAAAGACATGTACCACTACCACCTGGTTTCTATAGTAAACAGTATGGCTAGTGGGATTAAAGGTGAGTATCACCACTTCCTGGTCTGTAAGGCTGACCAGTGGGACTATTTTACTCTCTGATCTTCAGGAAAGCCATATTTATTAAAAGATAATAAAATACCACCACAGTAGCTCAGTTGGTAGAGTGCACACGTGGAAAGAATTTTATATGTGGAATACTAGGAAAATATAAAACTTTCAAATTATAGGCATAAGAGAGACAAAAACCCCATGTCAATGGCAAAGATAAGACCTTCAATAAGATTATAAAAGAAAACCGCTGCTAACACATACCCACAAATAAACAGAAACACAGAACATATAAAAGACAAGAATAGAAAAGAAAATTTCAGACAACAAGACCACACATATGAGACTGAGGACTGATCTTCAAAATATATAAGTAACACAAGAAATTAGACATTAAAATTACAGATAACCCAATTTAAAAATGTGGTACAGAACTAAACAGAAAATTCTCAACAGAAAAATCTCAAATGGTTGAAAGACAATATCTAACAGGGAAATGCAAATCAAAACGACTCTGAGATACCATATTACACCACTCAGAATGGCTAAGATGAAAAACACCAATGATAGCTTATCTTGGAACGAATGTGGCATAAGTAGAATACTCATTCATCCTGGTACAAAGCAAACTTGTACAACTCTGGAAATAAGTATGGCAGTTTCTCAGAAAATCTGGGCTCAGCTTACTTCAGGACCCATCAATACCACTCCTGGGCATATACCCAAAGGATGCTCAATCATGCTACAAGGACATTTATTCGATCTTTTACATTTGTAATGATTTTTTTTTTGCATTTCAGTATATGGTCTATTTTAGAAAAGTTTCTTTATAATGCAGAGTAAAATATGTATTCTTTTGTATTTGGGTGGACTGTTCTGTAGGCATTTTTAAGTCCCTTTGATGTATGAGGTCAATTAATTCTGTTGTTTCTCTGTATATTTTTTGTGAGATATCTTGTCTATTGGAGAAAGTTGAGTACTGAATTCTCCTATTATTAATGGATTAGTGTAATCTGTGTCTTTTAAAACAGTGATAGATTTTTTTTTTAAATTTTGTGTCTCTCATTTTGGTGCACATATGTTTAGGGTACTAATGTCTTCTTCGTTAAGTGCTCCCTGGATCCGAATGCAGTTTTCCCCTTTATTATTGTTCATCAGTTTCTGTTCCAAGTCTATTATCTTAGGTGTTCTGATGGCGACACTTTCTTTCTGCGTGATTCCATTTGATTGGAATACTTTTGTCTATCCTTTTACTCTAAGGAGGTATTTATCTTCATAACTGAAATCTGTTTCTTTTAGGCAACAGATAGATAGGTTTTATTTCTTGATCCATTCACTCATTCTCTGTCTTTTCAGTGGAGAATGGAGGCCAGCCATGCTTAAATTGTTATAGAAATGCCTGTGCTAGTTGTGGTCATCACGTTGTTGATTTTTGTTGTTGTGTTCTCATTGGTCTTTATGGTTATATAATTATGGCTCATGTTCCTTCCAAAGTCTCTATGTTTTGCTTATCCCTCTATTTACCCCCAAATAAAGCTTCCTGTATCACCTTATATTTTGTTTTTGAATGTAAATTATTTTTAAGCTGAAAATGTTTGTAAAATTGTTCCTTTTCCTTCAATCACGGAAGTAATTTTGCTGGCCATATTATTTTAAGTTGGCTGTCATTTAGTACATTTAGTACTTGGGTGGTATTATTCCAGTATCTTCTGGCTTTGAAAGCTTTCCTTGAGCAATCGGTTGTTCTTTGAAAAGTGTTCTTTACTTGTGATTTGCACTTTTGCCCTTGCAAATTTTAATATATCTTTATTGCTCTGTCTCCTCAGTATTGTAAATATGTGATCATTTTTGGGTCTTGTCTTTAATGTATTCTGTGTGCTTCTTTTAGGTGTGTGGGTGAGTCTTTCCTTTGCATGATACAGTTTTTTTTAATAAGGTCTCCTTGAAGGTCTTGTGTTTGCCATTGACTTGGGATTCTTCTCCCTTACCTGTGCATAGAATTTCAAGGTTTGATTTCTCCATGATATCCCACATTAACAACAATGTCACACATGCACTCTACCAACTAAGTTACATCCCCAGGCCCACAGCTCACTATCCGATGATTATATCTCCTCATGTCTGTGGCTCCTGCAAGAAAGATTACTTTTCCCAAGTGTATTTATGTACATTTTCTTAATTTTTAGCAAAAGTGATTTTAATTTCTTGGTGAGGTCATGAAGCCACTGTCAAGTGGAGGCCATTTAGGAATATTTTGGAAGCAGGAAAGATTCCTTGAGGAATTAAATGTTTTCTTACTTCTTATGGATGTGATGTTATTTTTACTTTAGCTTTGTCTAGATGGACAGGGATCCACTAATCTACTCAGACCAATAGGGACTTGGGAGAAGAGATCACACATGGGAAAGCCAGAGCTCAGCTGCTCCTTCTCTAGTGTTGTCCTGGAATTAGAGAAGTTCACTTTTCCAGCTAATGGTATCACTTCTTAACAACCTCAAGTTCAGAACTTCCCCTTTTCAGGTGACATGATAATTATGGGTCTAGAGAGAGATGAGCTGACGACATTTCTTCTTTATAACTACTTCTTAGGGCCTCATTCCAAATGGATGTTTATCCAAAGGCCGGCCAGGTGAGTGTTTCTTTTTCTCTTCAGTAATAGTGAGAGTTGTAAGTGGTAGAAGGAAGCAGAGTTTTCTGTAATAAAATTGTTAGAGAATTCTCTGTTTAGAATTCATTTTTGAGCCTTATTGTATCAAGAGCAAACACGACAAATTCCTATAGACAAAAATATCAGTGTAATGATTTGTAGAAGAACATAGATTTCACTTGCTATGACCTTTGATTGTAATGGATGTGATGTAGAAGGTGATCCTATTGGCAAGATGACAGTGCCTAGCAGAATTGTGGACAGAGAGACACGGAAGGCCAATAGGGTGAATGTTTTCAATGGATATTATGTATTGAATGAAAATATAATGATATATATCTCTCTTTACAGCAAATGTACATTCATATCTCTGTAAAAAGTGACCCCAAATAGAGTATTTTAGTGAGCATATCTGCCTATGGATTCTCCGGAGAGTGTACTGTTATAATTCTATAAACATGGTTCCTCCTAGCTAATGGCAGCTGTGTTAAATTTCCAACCCTCTCACAAAATACCTGAAATGGCTTAGAGGGTGAAAAACAAAGAATACACATTCATTAGTCTGCAAAAATACATTTATAATATTAATATATATAAATTATATCTTCTATTTTCTCATTTTTATGCTTTTCTCAAGCCTATGCATTGACTAGTATGAAACTTCATCAGGACTATGCAACAAATATTAGCTAATTTAGTGTTTATCAGTATTTTTCTGCACTGTTAAGTTTGTGTATACTTAGGAATTCTTAGTAAAGTTTCACGTCATGACTTAGTAAAATCTAAGATAGTCTTAATATTGTATTAATAAGATTACATTTTTCATAGATTTTGTTATTCTACTGTAATTATTTCTAATTAAGTAGATCCTTTTGGTCATCTCAAAAGTATCTAGAATCCTACTTCAGTTATTCATTAAAGTACTTTTTTCTCTTTGTATTTTATTTTTTTACAAAAGAAAACAAACTATATAAATGATTTCAATGTTATCTTTACAAACATTTGAAGTGAATAATTTTCAGTAGAAGTTTCAGAGTTTTAACTATAATGAATTAATTTTCAATATTTAAGTTTTCTAAGCTGAACATTGTTACACTGCTATTTATATAATATCGACTAAGCTTTTCATTAGCAGTGAGAAATATTTTCAGTTCTTAAATAGTATCAAATTATTTAGTCAAAATACCCAAAGTTTTTAAGAGTTGAAAAATATAATTGCTCATTAAAATATGCGTACAGAAAATATGTTAAGTAAATTTATGTTAATATTTAAGTCCATGTTAATATTTCTGGAATATCATTTTAATACATACAGGAGACACAAATGGAAAGTGAAGTCAGGTATGGTGGCAACACCTATGGACCCAGCACTTTGAAGGCTAAGACAGGAGTTACCTGACATTTATTGAAGCCAGTATGAGCTATAGGTTGAGCCCTGTTGAGAGGAATGAGACCCCAGATCCTGAATTTCTTGTAAACCCCTGATTTGAGTTCCTACAGCTGCTCTGAGCAGGAGACCTTCAGGAGTTCCTGATGGCAGGAGAGTGGTTTCTGGAGGGTTTGGCTGGGGCGTGGCTATCTCTATATAATCTGCCCCTGAACACAATAAAGGGGGCATTCTTGGGGAATTCAAGGATGACCCGTATCGCTGTCTCTCTGTCTGTGTGTGTCTGTGTATTTTAACCTCCAGCCCCCATGCCTGAAGCTTACAAACTGGGTGCCAGCGCACAGAACACAGACACGGGGGCGCGGTGCGCAGCAGAGCCCCCCCTCTGTCTCCGTCTTTCCCACACACAAATACAAGAAAATCATATTCGTAAATAGATAATATAACATTATAAAAGCATTGTTTTTAAAATGGAATAAAAGGATGACACTAAATGTCACTAGACACAGAGCTTTCACGCCACAAAAAAAAATGATGGAAGCATGAATTTGGTTGCAAGCATAAAATTTTTAGTTAGTTAGTTTTAGTTAGTTTTGTACAATTCTCTTTAAGAATCTACACTGATGCTGATGCACTAGGCAGAACCTTTGTGGATTTTATCAAGTTATCCAGGAAATAGAGATTTATCTTAGAAATATATTTGATATAACTCTGTTTTCACTCGATGCTGTTTTATTTACTCATGACAGATGTCCAAGTACACAGTACGCTATTGATGCTATTGATGTATTCTTACTCCAGGTAGTTATTTCACACACACACACACACACACACACACACACACACACACACACACATGCAGACACAAATACACACACACACACACACACTTCTAGTGAACATTTTTATGTCTTTCTTAGACTTACACCATGTGACTATTGTGCCCAGATCATGATCCACAGAGGGAGACCACGAAAAACCAGAGCAGACCGGAATGCAAAATGCAAGGTTAACTCCTATATTGTACAGGGTAGCCAGGAACTTCTCCTAGACCCCCAAACTGCAAGGTAGCAAGGTAGAGAGAGAAGTTAAAGGTTCCTCTGTGGGGTTAGTTTTTTTAAAGGTGAAATTACAAGGAGGCTTTTCAGATCCGCTTTGGCACAGGTGCAAGGTCTTTTTTCTTTCCCATAGCTTGTTCTTTGTTTTTCTTTATCACCAGGTGGCTGGCTGAGTGTCTTTGTGCTTTGGAATTTCTCGGGTGGGAGGGGGAAGGAAAGCATTATCTTTCTGTGAAGCTAGTCCGTGTTTCTAATTTTAAAACATTTTGCTAGGAAATTCTCGTCCCTTTGAGAATAAGGGGTGAGGGTCTCACAGTGACCTGTGATTGGGCTCTGGGTCTGACTGCTTCTCCACAGGCTCTGCAGTGACACTGCTGCTGCTGCTTCATCGCAGGGGAACTGGCTCGAAAGTGTGAGATTGTAAAGTTCTAGTGAGCATCTGTGAGCTTCCAGTGACAGGTGAGTTAAACTCAATTTCTACAGAGTAGCTGATACTTTAAAATTGTAAGAGTTGAGGCAAGTGCTATGAATAATTACCTTAATCATCTAATCACTCTCTTCCTAATCACTTTCTTCATAAAAATCTGCTCATGGACCTAATATGAGTGTCTAAGGTCCTCATCATCCTGAGATTCCTGAAGGCTTATTAATGTTGCTGACAGTGGACAGTACATCAGCCAACACCATGTTTCTTTTCACCTGAAAGTTACACAATCACTCCATGTTCTCTCTGAGGAGTCACTCTGCATTTAGATCATTACTCACTAGATATGGTAAGACTTAAAATGAAAATGATACTTTTGATCTAATATGTTGTATATTCATTATATTATTATCTCCTCAGAGAAGAATGCAAAGACTACCATAGTTCATAAAACAAGACTATTCTAAAATCAAATACTATGATAATGAAGGGGGAAAGTGATTTTTCTCAGAAGAATGTCAAGCTATGAGGAAATAGCTCATTGTTTCTTTCTTTGCACGTTTCTTCAGACAGCTGCGTGCTGCCTGCCCAGTCTTTTGGTCTGGATTCCTTTGATTGTGACCACATCTTTACTATTATGTTTATGAATATATTTTGAGTTTAATCCTTACAACTAAGTACTACAACTTTGACGCATGTGAACACCCAAGCACTGCATTTTTTCAAATAAAACGAATGACTTTTCTCAGTTTATGGATATGTTGACAACTCAGTTTATAGCCATTGTAGCTGTGGTTTTTCTGGTCTAGTCTCCCCTCCAGCGTACCCCAGAGAAAGATGCCACATAAAGAATGAAAAGAAGCATCATTTTCTAAGATATATTTACTCAGCAAAGGGTGTGAAGTAGAGATGTTGAAGTCCATAGCTTTGATATAAGAAATTTTTTTGATTACCATCTTTAACTTCTATTATAATCTTTTTATTTATTTATAATACATTGCCTATTAATAAATTATAGAGATGTTGTTAATAAAATGATTGATTATACATATAGATTTGAAAAGGAAATTGAGAAAATGGGGGTTTCTTAGTTAAAGAGGAGTATATAAATACAGAAGATGGGCATCAGTAGGTAAAGTAACAAAGGATGGATGAAAAACCACAAAGGAATCATACTTTTTTTTTATTTTATTTATTTTATTTTTCTCCATTAACAGCTTCAACTGGGTGTGGGGCAACAGAACCATTCCCAGCACAACCATGGGTGTGGGGTTCCCCGCAGTCTCCCCAGGGCGATGGTTCCTGCAATGATCTCTAGGGGGAAACGGCTCCCAACAGATCCCCTCCCCCCTCCCATACAAAGGCAGGCAGCTATCACGTGGAGAGCACCAGTCAGAGTCAACCATGGTGTCAGACCAAAGGAGAAGGGACTGAAACAAGGAGAGACCCTCCTCTCGAGTGGTGAAGCAATCCACCTCTCCTGGAAACAGAGGGGTGCCCGATGACTCCTAGGTCAAGTGGGGACCAGGCCTTTTTTTCTTTCCCCCTTACCCGTCCTAGGGTTCCCAGGGCCCTGCCTTAGATTTATCCCCACCACCGTCCTGCTGTGAAAAATAAAGAAAAATAACATTTGTCTTGATAGCTGGGTGTTTGTTCTTTAAACCATAAGTAGAGTTTACACAAGTTTTAAATGTATAGGAAATAAACTGGGAGATATCTAGGAGCATTTATAACAATAATGGGTATAAAATTAATAGGGTGTGGAAAGTGCACTAATGGCCTCCAACTGTATCATTGTCTTTAATCCCAGATTCTGGGGTGGTGAGTTCATTGAAAATAAAAATAAATAAATAGAGATAGACATCCCACTGATTAAAATAGTGGGATTATCATGAATTACCAACTCTGATTCTATCAGAATTATGAATGAAAACATGGATAGTTTAAATTAGAGGTTATTAAAATTATAAAATATAAAACTGACTCACCTCACTCTTTTGATATCTTTTGTGATTTTTTCCCCAGATCAACATAATTTTTATTCAGTTGTACAAATATGATTATGCTCCTGTATTCTCATCACTGCTGTTTTCAGTGTTAACTGTAAAATGAGGCGATGTAAGTCAAATCAGTATGATTGAATTTCTAAGGCTTGAGGTCTAGGTGCAATACAGGCACATAAAATGTACATTCTGTATAGGATATAGCTAAGAATGCATTTATCATGCTCAATATGTTGTATGTCCAGGAGAAATATTGAGGCTATTTAGAAACGTAGGCCATATTTAATGAGAAACTTCTAAAATTAAAGATATGTGCTAATCAAGAATAAATAGGCAAAATAGAATGATGATATAGACATACTGACTAATGAATCAAAAGTTTGGTAAATACTCTATTATTTTTTTCAGATATTTGAAATAGATTTCCACAACCATTTGTGTTGGGATCTGGTGTCCTCTTGAGGAAGATACCTGGTCAGTTGTCCTCATCAACATAGACTGTGAAACCCAAGATGGACAAGGCCAACAGAGCAACCACATATGGGATGCTCATGCATGCTTCATCATTGCCAGGGCAGGAATTTCATTCTTTCTTTTCATGTTTTTAAGGTGAAAAGAATTTCTACGTATGTCCTCATTAAGGATTGTCCTTAATTTCCAAGCTGGACTTGGAGTCCTGGCCAATATGTTTCTCCTTGTTTTCTATACTTTAATAATTCTGTGTCACAGACCTAAGCCCATGGACATGATCTCTGGTCAACTGACCTTCATCCACATAGTGTTGCTCCTCACTGGAGGGGATATTTGGCTATGGGACATATCTGAGTCACTGAACATTGAGAATGACTTCAAATGTAAAACAAATTTTTACATAAGCAGGGTGATGAGAGGCCTCTCCATCTGTGTCACCTGCCTCTTGAGTGTGTTCCAGGCTGTCACTATCAGTCCCAGTTCCTCTTTCTTGGCAAAATTTAAATATAAACTACAAAACCACATGATTTATGCTTTCTTATTTATTTGGTCTTTCAACTTGTTATTCAGTAGCAACCGAATCTTCTATGCTGGTGCTTTTACCAACGTGAGTGAGACCAAGCAGATGAAGGTTACTAAATTCTGCTCACTCTTCTCCATGAACTATATCATCAGGGCACTGATTTTAACAGTGGCAACATGCAGAGATGTATTTCTTGTAGGACTTATGCTGGCCAGCAGTGCATACATGGTGATTATCTTGCTCAGACATCAGAGGCAACATAAGCATCTTCACAGCCTCAGCCACCTGAGAGCATCTCCTGAGAAAAGGGCCACCCAGACCATCTTGCTGCTGGTGGTCTCTTTTGTGGTCATGTACTGGATAAATTTCATCATCTCATCCATTTCCGTCCTGTTATGGATGTACAACCCAGTCATTCTGAATGTTCAGAAGATTGTTATGAATGTCTATCCCACAATTACTCCTTTGGTGCAAATCAGTTCTGATAACAGAATAATCAATATGGTGAAACACATGCAGTCTACGTGCCATCAGATTTTTAAAAAGAGATAATTTTTCTCATTTTTCATAAAATGATTTATTTATTGTTGCTATATTCATGAGTATTGTGTCAGCTTGTATGTATCTGTTAATTCCTGGTGCCCACAATGTCAGAAGAGGCCATTGTCTCCCCATCCTGAGCTTGATAGACAGATGTTTGTGAGGTGTCATTCTGATTCAGCCACAACTAATTTTTCCCAAAAAGCATATTCTTCTTAAGCTCTGCAATAGTTCAAGTAGAAAATCAAGATTTTTCATATTTTAAATAAAATTTGTGGTATTACACATGAGCATTCTTGTGATATTTCTGCTGCCAAGTGCTGTCATTTCCTTTAACTTTATTCTACACTATAGTTGAAATTTCCACAGGAATTTTCTTACTCTTCCCTCTTTACTGGACTGTGACTGAAACAGCATGGGATAAAACCGGACTCTCTGAACATGGTGGACAATTAGGGCTGATGAGAAGCCAAGGACAATGGCACTGGGTTTGATACTACTTCATGTTCTGGCTTTGTGGGAGCCTAGCCAGTTTGGATGTTCACCTTCCTAGACCTGGATGGAGTGGGGAGGACCTTGGACTTTCCACAAGGCAGGGAACCCTGACTGTTCTTTGGACTGGAGAAGGAGGGGGAGAGGAGTGGGAAAAGGGGGAGAAGGGTGGGAGGAGGCGGAAACATTTTTTTCTTTTTCTTAATTAAAAAAATTTTCTGGTGAAAGTTTTAGAACAGTGGTTCTCATTCTGCGGGTTACAACACTTTAATGGGTTGAATGACCCTTTCACAGAGGTCAGATAAGACCTTAAAAAATATCAGATGCCTAAGACAGGGTGCCCTGTGATCTGTTTACTTTAATCCTGCTAGATGCCTTTTATTTGAGGAGCTCCAAGGACGGGCGATTTATCGCAGGATATTCCCCCAACCTAAGACAGGGCCCTGGGAACCCTAGGATGGGTAAGGGGGAAAGAAAAAAGGCCTGCTCCCCACTCGACCTAAGAATCATCAGGCACCCTGATGTGGGAGTGTCATATATCAATCTGTTGATTTCATTGGCTAAGCAATAAATAAACTGCTTGGTCTGATTGGTTAGAACATAGGTGGGTGGAATAAACAGAAGAAAATGCTGAGAGGAAGAGGAAGTGAGGTCAGAAAGCATGCAGCTCTGCTCAGAGCCAGAAGCCTCAGAGAGAGACACCAAGCTCCTGTCTAGCGGGCAGACGGGATAGCTCTGCTCTCTGAGGCAGAGGGATGAAGCTCCGACCCAAGATGGATGTAGGCTAGAATCTTCCTGGTAAGCGCATCTCATGGTGCTACTAACATGATTAGAAATGGGTTAGTCCAGGTGCAAGAGTTAGCCTAGAAGAGTCATGATAGAAATGGGCCAAGCAGTGCTTAAAAGAATACAGTGTCCATGTAATTATTTCCGGTAAAGCTAGCCCTGCAAGCGGCCGGGGTGTTGGGGACGCAGCCCTGCTGCTCCTTATTTCAACAGATGGCTGCCCAACGTGAGGATAACTGAATCCACAAAAAGCCTGAGAAAGCTTGGGAAAGAATGGAGTGAAGCATGTTTTCTTGGTAGCAGCGATTTCTCGAGTCTGCCCTGCTTGCTAGAGTCAAGCAAGCGCTCTCATCTGAGAGAGGCTTCCTGACTCAGCTTCAGCTGCAAAACCCTGCAGCTCATTAAGAGGTCCTGCCACGAAACACTTAAACGGTGTTGACGAAAAGCTGAATGCATGGTTTACGGTTTTCAGTCGTAGCAGGAAAAAAGCTGCACTGTTTAAAAATGCCGGCTTTCTGGGTCGTCCTGCCAGGATTAAACTCTGACTGAGGCAGAAGGGCCGACTACAGAGAGCAGACTTGAGTGTTGTCTGTTGCAGCTGCTTGCTGGCAGGGACCTTGAAACACTGTAGAGTTGAGGCACTGAAGGCAGCTCTGGCCGGTACCTCAGCCACAAGGTTGGAATAGCAGAAAGCAAAGGAATGAACTGGATCTAGCTGGCAAAGCCACGCCTTTAATCCTACCCATATTGCTCTGTAATTTAAAGGCTCGTGTGGTCAGAAAAAGAGAGATATACAGTAAAGAGAGATTCAAAGACAAAGAAAATTTCTAAATGGTTTACAGTGTGTTAAAAATATATGCAAGCTGAAAGTTTAAAGTTCTTAAAAGTAAAAAATGAAAGAGAGTAGTTGGGTGTGGTAGTACACGCCTTTAATCCCAGTGCCTAGAAGACAGAGACAAACAGATCTCTGTGAGTTCAAGCTGTGGTAGCATACACCTTTAATCCCAATGCCTGGGAGGCAGAGACAGAAGGATCTCTGAGAGTTCAAGGACAGCCTGGTCTACAGAGTTATTCCAGGACAAAGATACAGAGAATATAAAATAAAAGTAAAAATAAATGAAATAGAGGTTAAAATAAAGCGTACAAAGATGGAAAATACACAGAGAATCTTGATACTGTATGCTATTATGCTCTCTTTGAATTGTTTGAATGCTGAGGAAGGAGCAAAAGCTACTAAAAGATATTTATTTATAAATGCTGCTGAACTAATTAAACATAGATATTTTGGAAATGCCTTGACTTTGCAATTTGGATCTAAGGACATGATACTTTGGAAAGGAGTTTCTTGTTTTGTTTTCACAGAGGATGAGACCCTGTTCATTTCTTCTATTCCGATATGGTATGATGAACCACGCCCTCCTGAACGGTTGCTGTGAACATCTTCACAAAATTGCGTAGCTCAACTGCCAACTGAGATGAAACTAGCACACAGGTTTTACCATGAAAGACCTAATTAAGTACGCCCCCATTCAGCAGGAAGCAGTTCAGAGAGAAAAAACTGTGCCCATGTTCCCAAATATGGTTTATAAATGTTCCTTTACATTTAAAGGGGGATGTGATATAGATATGAATAATTTGCATTGATTTGGATTTTGCTTTAGTGATTTAAATTTAAGGTCAATTTTGTTATATGTATCTGTATTTTTGATCTTGATTAAGGTATTGTGATTGTGTAGTTCACTTAAAAATGTAATGTATATAGGCTGTTAATAATCATCTATAATAGTCAAGTTTGTAGTCATGTTAGATTTTCTAGATGTGCACGGATATATTTTAGATAGGCATTCTTCATATCTTTCAAAGGCTAGAGAATATGGCATTCTAAATGTTTTAATAACTTAGGACTTTTCATGACAATGAGACACAAATGCTCCTGGCAGCACCAATCGACTTAAAGAAGAAGATGGGCATCGAAGAGGATCCTTATGGAGTTTGATAGCCATTTGTGCAAGAAACTGCTCTTGCCTGGACTATTGCATAAACTGGACACAGAGAACCCGCAGAGAGAGGACTACTGAACTTGCCTAAAGGTGAGATAATCTTTCGGGGTTCCTGATTCATGAAAGAGTCTGCAAGACATTCTTCAGGACAAGCAGATAGTGACTGCCTTTGAAATTTTCTGCTTTGTGGAATGTCTGCTGAAAACTATGGGCCTGTAGGCCGAAGATGGATGCCCCAACGGTACAAAGGAACTTTGGGTGACTGTCCAGGCAGCGAGATGTCTCTGTCATTTCTAGAGTTTGAAAGTTGCTTTTTTCTTGTTTGCTTAGGTAATATTGTATCTTTCTGGAGTCTTTGATGGAGTTAAGAATAGTTAGTTATAGTTATATTTTTCCTTAGTTATGATGAAGATTATTGTAATTTTTACTTGATAACTGTTTAAGCCTTTCCTTTTTGTTTAAACAGAAAAAGGGGAAGTGATGTGGGAGTGTCATATATCAATCTGTTGATTTCATTGGCTAAGCAATAAATAAACTGCTTGGTCCGATTGGTTAGAACATAGGTGGATGGAATAAACAGAAGAAAATGCTGAGAGGAAGAGGAAGTGAGGTCAGAAAGCATGCAGCTCTGCTCAGAGCCAGAAGCCTCAGAGAGAGACACCAAGCTCCTGTCTAGCGGGCAGACGGGATAGCTCTGCTCTCTGAGGCAGAGGGATGAAGCTCCGACCCAAGATGGATGTAGGCTAGAATCTTCCTGGTAAGCGCATCTCATGGTGCTACTAACATGATTAGAAATGGGTTAGTCCAGGTGCAAGAGTTAGCCTAGAAGAGTCATGATAGAAATGGGCCAAGCAGTGCTTAAAAGAATACAGTGTCCATGTAATTATTTCCGGTAAAGCTAGCCCTGCAAGCGGCCGGGGTGTTGGGGACGCAGCCCCACCGCTCCTTATTTCAACAGCACCCCTCTGTTCCCAGGAGAGGTAAATTGCTTCTCCACTTGAGAGGAGGGTCTCTCCTTATCTCAGTCCCTTCTCCTTTAGATCTGACACCATGGTTGACTCTGACTGGTGCTCTCCAAATAATAACTACCTGCCTTTATATAAGAGAAAGGGGGATCTGTTGGGACCGTTTCCCCCTAGAAATCATTACAGGAACCATCACCCTGGCGAGTCTGCAGGGAACCCCACACCCATAATTGTGCTAAGAATAGTTCTGTTGCCCCACACCCAATTAAAGCTCTTAATAGAGAAAAAATAAATAAATAAATAAATAAAAGAGTTAAAAAAATATCAGATGCTTACATTGTTATTCATTAAAGAAGCAAAATTATACTTATATAAAATAATTTTGTGGTCGAAGGGTGACCACACCATGAACTATAGTTAAAGGGTCAAAACATTAGGAGAGTTGAGAACTACTGACCTCTTATCATGTCATATGATCTATTTTAGTCAGGGTTGTCTAGAATAAAAGAACATATATAATGATTCCATATCTATATACAAAGCATATTTACTAGAATGGCTTACAGGTTGTGGCCCAGTTAATCCAATGATTGCTGTCTACAAAGTGCAAAAATACTGTATCTGTTCAATTCACAAGGCTGATGTCTCAGCTGTTCTTTGGTATATGCTTAAATACTGAAGACATAGGCTCAAATACCAGTGCAACATTGATCTTTCTGGAAACAGCTAGGGAATCGTGCTAAGATAGAGCCATGCTCCATTTTTTATGTCCTTCAAATATACTGCCAGCTAAGGTGTGGTCCAGATTAAAGTTGGATCTTCCTACCTCAAATATTCAGAGTATAAGTAGGTTTTCTACTTCTAACAATTAAATGACAAATAAACACCCATACCCAGGTATCTCTAGCCACTTTGGGGTTTGGTAATACCAGAAGTAGAAACGTTGAAACCTAAGAATAGCATCACACTACTATAGCATCTACAAATGAAGATGCTTTGACTTCTTTCCTATCTATGTCTCCTCAATCTCCTTCAGGAATTTTACTGCTCTATAAAGACTTTGTGGTAGCTTGAATGTACTCAGGGCCCCATAATCCCAAGGGGAGTGGGACCTTCAGGAGTTGTGGACTTGGGGTATAGGTGTTGAAGGAAGTATGTTACTGTGGGGTGGGCTTTGAGGTCTCTTTTGCTTAAGCTTCACTCATTGTGAGATTCAGTCAAATTTCTGTTGCCTGATGTTGGGCTCTCATCTACTTCTGCACCACCATGTCTGCTTGCCTGCTGCCATGTGGCTCCAGACCATGCTGATAATGGTCTGTACATCTAAAGATGCAAGCAAGCCACACCAATTAAACCTTTTCCCTTATAAAACTTGCCATGGTCATAGTGTCTCTTCACAGCAATAGAAACTCTAACTAGGACAGACTTCAAGTCCTATATTTAATAGGTATGGAGGGTGGATATCCTTGTTTTCTTTCTGATTTTAGTTGAATTGCTTGGTTTCTCTCCATTTAAATTGATATTGCTATGAGCTTGAGATAAATTGCCTTTATTATGTTGAGTTAGGTACCTTGTATCCCCAATATTTCCAAGACTTTTTTCCTGAAGTGGTTTTGGATTTTTGTCACGGGACTTTTCTTCATCTGATGAGATGATTATGTGGTATTTTGGCTTTCAGTCTGTTTATACAGTGTATTGTTATTATTTTTTAAATCAATTTATACATGTTGAATCTTCCCTGCTTCTCTATGGTAAAGTTTACTTAATCAGGGTAGTTGATGTGTCTGATGGTCTGATGTTTTCTTGGTTTGGGTTTGCAGGTATTTTATTGATGAACTGTTGCATCCACATTCATAAGGGAAATTTATCTGAATCCTCTTTCTTTATTGTGTCTTTATGCAGTTTATGTTACAGGTTAATTGGGACTCATAAAAAGAATTAGGCAGTATTCTTTCATTTTTGAATTTGGTGAATAATTTGAGGAATATTTTGGGGTGGTGATTTGAATAAGAGTGGCCCCCAGAGGCTCATATATTTTAATGTTTAGGGAGTGATACTATTTGATTGACTAAGTGTGGCTAGGTGTTTGGAGGAAGTGTGTCACTGGGGGTGTATTTTGAGGGTTCTAAAGCCCAAGCCAGGCTCAGTTCCTCTCTCCTTTCCTGCTGCCTGTGAATCTGGATGCTGATCTCTCAGTGCCTTCTCCAGAACCATGTCTTCATGGCATCATGCTTCCCACCATAATGATAATGAACTGATCTTCTGAATTTTAAGCAAGCCCCCATTAAAGACTTTCCTTTATCGGAGTTTCCATGTTCATGGTGTCTCTTCACACAACAGAACACAGGCCAAGACATGGGCTTAACTCCCTTTAGGAAGCCACAGAAAATTTTGTCCTAAAACTGTATTGCCCTTGGTTTTCATTTTTTTTTTTAAAAAAATCTTTGTTTGGGAGACTCATATTACTTCATCTAATCCTTTGATGTTATTGGTCTGTTTAGCCTGCTCATTTAATCTCAATTTAACTTTGAAAGGTCACATTTATTCATTAAATTATCTACTTCTTGGGAATGATTTCTTATTAATAAAGAAACTGCCTTGGCTCTCAATAGGACAGAAAATTAGGTAGGCGGAGTAGACAGACTAGGATTCTGGGAGAAGGAAGCTGAGTGAGGAGTCGCCATGATGTTCCCAAGCCAGACAGGCACAGGCTAGAATCTCCCCGGTAAGCACACCTTGGGGTGCTACACACCTTATAAGAAATGGGCTAGTCCAGGTGTGATAGCTAGCCAATAAGAGGCTACAGATAACGGGCCAGGCAGTGTTTAAAAGAATACAGTTTCCGTGTAATTATTTCGGGGCATAAATAAGCCATGTGGACGGCCGGGTGCAGGGGACACAGCCCGACCGCTACCAATCGCAACAACTTCTGATTCAGAGATTCACAGCAGAGGACTGGACTGATCTTCCAAAGTCCAGTCGAAGAGTGAGAGGAATGAGAAGATAAGCAAAGAGGTCAAGACCTTGATGGGGATACCCAGTGAATCAGCGTACCTGAGCTAATAGGATCCCACTATCTCCAGTCTGAAAGTGAGGGATCCAACACAGGCCAAATAAGGCCATCTGAATGTGGGTGACAGTTGCATAGC
Organism: Microtus agrestis; assembly: GCA_902806775.1. Taxonomy (NCBI): domain Eukaryota; kingdom Metazoa; phylum Chordata; class Mammalia; order Rodentia; family Cricetidae; genus Microtus; species Microtus agrestis. The sequence goes on from CADCXT010002642.1 coordinate 26,836, forward strand.
TGGGTCACACCGTGGGACCACTGGTAGTGAGACCAGGATTTGTCCCTACTGCTTCAACTGGTTTTTTGAAATCCATTCTCTTTGGAGGGATACCTTGCTCAGCCTAGATATAGTGGGGGAGGGCTTTGACCCTGACTCAAAGCAATGTGCTAGACTTTGTTAACCCCCCATGGGAAACGTTACCCCCTCTCAAGAGCAGTAAAGTCTTCTTGGTTAACTGCTCCATTGATCAGAATGCAGTTTCCCTATTTATTTCTCTTTTTCAGTTTTAGTTTCAAGTCTTTTATGTCAGATGTCTTCCTGGATCCATTTGCTTGGGAGTACTTTTGTCTATCTTTTTTTTTCTTTTTTGGTTTTTCAAGATGGGGTTTCTATGTAGCTTTGGTCCTTACCTAGAACTAGCTCTTGTAGTTATCCTTTTACCCTAAGGTGGTGCCTGTCTTCCTAACTGAAATCTGTTTCTGGTAGGAAAAAGATTTTGTTTCTTGATCCATTCAGTAACTCTGTCTTTTGAGTGGAGAATTGAGTCAATCATGCTTAAATTGTTACTGAAATGTGTGTGTTAGTTCTGGTCATCACGTTGTTAATTTTTGTTTTGTTCTCAGTGGTCTTTATATTTTAATAATTGTGGCTTGTGTTTATTTTAGTTTCTCTGCTTTGCTTATTGCTCTCTTTACCCCAAAATAAACCTTCTTGTATTACCTTAGGTTTGGTTTATTGATTATAAAATTCTTTAGGCTGTCAATGTGTGTAAAATTGTTTCTTATCCTTTAATTATGGCAGTTTTGCTGGGCGTAATATTTTAGATCAGCTGTCATTTAGGTCTTGGGTTGTATTATTCCAAAGTTTTCTGGCTTTGAAAGTTTTCCTTGAGAAATCAGCTGTTCTTTGATGGGTTTTCTTTACTCGTGATTTGCACTTTTTCTCTTGCAACTTTAAATGCACCTTTATTGTTCTGTCTCCTCAGAGTTTTAAATATGTGATGTCATGGAAATTTTCTTTTCTGGTCTTTTCTTTTTTAATGTGTTCTGTGTGCTTCTTCTATGCATGTGGGTGAGTCTTTCCTTAGTTTGGGACAGTTTTCTTCTATGATCTCCTTGAAGGTCTTGTGTTCACCATCGACTTGGGATTCTTCTCCCTCACTGTGCATGGAATTTCAAGGTTTGATTTCTCCATGGTATCCCACATTAACAACAATGTCTACACATACACTCTGCCAACTAAGTTACATCCCCAGCCCACAGATCACTATCTGCTGATTACACCACCTCATGCCTGTGCCCCTGTAAGAAAGATTAATTTTCTTACAGAGTGTTTTGAGGTGGTGACATTTTCTTAATTTTAGCAAAAGCGCGTTGATTTCTAGGCAAGGTCATGAAGCCACTGTCACGTAGTTTGGAGGCTATCAATCAGGAAAGTTTTGGAAGCAGGAATGACTCCTTGAGGAAACAAAATGTTTTTCTACTTCTTATGAATGTGGTGATATTTTAATTTAGTTTTATCCAGAAGGACATGAATGAGCTAATCCACACCGACAGATATGGCCTGGGAGAATAGCTCAGACATGGGAAAGTCAGAGCTCAGCTGTTCCTTTTCTAGTGTTGTCCTGGAATTAGAGAAGTTCACTCTTCCAGTTAATGGTACCACTTTCTAACAACCTCAAGTTCAGAACTTTCCCTTTCCAGGTGACATGATAATTATGGGTCTAGAGAGAGATGAGCTGATGACATTTCTTCCTTATAAGTACTTCTTAGGGCCTCATTTCAAATGGATGTTTATCAAAAGACCGGCCAGGTGAGTGTTTCTTTTTCTCTTCAGTAATAGTGAGAGTTGTAAGTGGTAGAAGGAAGCAGAGTTTTCTGTAATAAAATGATTAGAGAATTCTCTGTTTAGTTTTGTTTTAAGCTAATTTTATCAACAGCAAACACTAAAGATGTCTGTAGACATAAAATATCAGTGTAATGATTCATAAAAGAAAATAGATTTCCCGTGCTGTGACCTCCGATTGTAATGTATGTGATATAGAAGGTGGGGCTATTGGGGAGCAGACAGGCCCTATCAGAAGTGTGGACAGAGAAGGCTAATAGGGTGAATGTTATCAATGGATATTATGTATTGAATGAAAATGTAATGAAATCTATGTCTTTTTTTTACAGTAAATGTGCATTCTTATCTCTGTAAAAAGTGACCCCAAATAGAGTATTTTAATGAGCATATCTCCCTATGGATTTTCCTGAGGGTGTACTCTTATAATCCTATAAACAATGTTTCTCCTAGCTAATGGCAGTTGTGTTAAATTTCCAACCCTTTCACATAACACCTGAAATGGCTTAGAGGGTGAAACAAAGAACACACATTCACTGGTTTGCAGGAGTACATTTATAATATTAAGATATATATATATTATATTTTATATTTTTCATTTTTCTACTTTTCTCAAAATTATGTATTGATTTATATGAAACTTCACCATGAGTACGCAGCAAATATTAACTGATTTAGTGTTACCAGTATCTATTCTTGTAAATTTGCATTTACTTGGGAATTCTTAGGAGATTTTAACTTCATGGCTTAGTAAAATGTAATTGGTCTTAATGTTATATAAATAACTTTAAACATTTTTAATAGATTTCTTTTTTCTATTGTAATAATTTCTAATGAAGTAGATCTTTTTTAAGTATCTCAATGTATCTATAAGGCTTCCTTCACTTATTCATTAAATTCTTGTAACGTTATCTTTTTATATATTTTTTTTATTTTTCCATTAAAAATTTTACACTGACTCCTCCCCTCCCTCCTCCTCCCCGCTTGAGAGAGGGCAGGGAACCCTGCCCTGTGTGAAGTCCAAGGTCCTCCCCCTTTCATTATCTTTACAAAAATGTAAACTGAGTAATTTTCAGTAGGAGTTTGAGTGTTTTAATTAAAATGAATTGATTTTCAATTAAGTATTTTTAAGTTCAACATTGTTATATTGCTACTGATAAAGTATTAAGTTTTGATTAGCAATGAGAAATATTTTCAGTTTTTGAATAGTATCAAAATTTTTAAAGTAAACTCCCCAATGTTTCCTCTAATGTCTGCAAAATACAATTGTTCATTAAAATATGCATACTCAAAATATGCCAAGTAAATTTAAATTTAGCTGATGAATGTCATAAGTCCATGTGAATGTTGCTGGAATATCATTTACTAATACATACAGGAGACTCAAGTGGAAAGTGAAGTCAGTTGTGGTGGCAACACCTATGGACCCAGCACTTTGAAGACTAAGACAGAAGCTTCCTGAGTTATATTGAAGCCAGTATAAGTTGAGCCCCTCTCTCTGTCTCCATCTTTCTCACACACAAATACAACAAAATTATATTGGTAAATAGATACTATAGAATCATGAAATCATTGTTTTTAAATAGGAATAAAGTGATGCCAATAAATGTCATTTACTTACTAGTCATAGAACTTCCACGCCACAAAAAATGATGAAAATGTGAATTTATGTTGGCAAGTCTTACAGAATATTCTGTTTATTTTGTATAATTTACCTTAAGAGTCTGCACTGATGCACTAGGCAGGACCCTTGTGGATTTTATTAAGTCACCTAGAAAACAGAGGTGTACTCTCCATTTCCCCTAAAGTTCATTTTATTTTAGAAACATATTTGATATAACCCTCAGTTTTTCACTTAAGTGCTGTTCATGTAATCATGATAGCAGCCCCAGCACACAGTATGATACTGATCTATTTTTAGTCCAGGTAACACACACATACACACACACACTTCCAGTGAACATGTTCATGTCTTTCCCAGACTTACACCATGTGACCTGTGACCAAGCTCTAGGTCTGACTGCTTCCCCACTGGCTCTTCAGTGACACTGCTGCTGCTGCTTCATCACAGGGGAAATGGCCCCAAACTGTGAGATTGTAAAGTTCTAGTGAGCGTCTGTGAGCTTCCAGTTGCAGGAGAGCTAAGTTCAATTTCTACAGAGTAAATCATACTTTAAAACTGTTTAAGAGATTAGGCAAGTTCTATGAATTAATACCTTAATTTAGTAATCACTATTTATTCCTTCTGGCATATCTATTTTATAAAAATGTCCGCACGGAATTAATTTGAGTGGCTAACGTCTTCATCTTCCTGAGAGTTTCAAAGATTTATTAACATTGCTGACAGTGGACAGTACATCAGCTAACTCCACGTATCTTGTCACCTGAAAGTCACACAATCACTTTTTGTTCTCTCTGAGCAGTCACACTACAAATTGGTCATTACTCACTAAGTATGGTAAACTCAAAATGAAAATGATACTTTTGATCTAATATGTTTTATGTTCATTATATTATTATCTCCTCAGAGAAGAATGAAAATACTATCATAAATTCACAAAACAAGTCTGTTCTAAAATTAAATACTGTGATAATGAAGAGGGAAAGTGATTTTTTTTCAGAAGATTGTAGAGTTATGCAGGAAACAGCTCTTTGTTTCTTTTGTTGCACGTTTCTTCAGACAGCTGTCTGCTGCCTTCTCGGTCTTTGGTCTGGATCCCATTAAGAGTGATGGAATTGTTACTATTATGAAGGCTTTGGATATACTTTGGGTTTAGTCCTTACAACTAAGTACTACAACATAAACTAATATGAAATTCCAAGCACTGCATTTTTTTTCAAATAAAATGAATGAGTTTTCTTAGTTTATGTATATGTTGAAAACTCAGTTTGTAGCTATGATAGTTGTGCTTTTTCTGGACTTGTCTCACCTCTAGTAAACACCAGGGAAAGACACCACATAAGGAATGAGAAGAAGTGTCATTTTATGTAGGTGACAAATGTTTTCTAAGCAATGCATATGAAGTAGAGAGGTTGAAGTCCATAGCTTTGAGCTTGAAGTTCTAGCAATAGCAATAAGACAACATAAGGGGATCAATGGGATTTGTATTGGAAAGGAAGAAGTAAAGCTTTTGTTATTTGCAGATGATATGATAGTATACATAAGCAACCCCAAAAACTCTACCAAAGAAGTCCTACAGCTAATAAACACCTTTGGTAATGTGGCAGAATACAAGATTAACTCCAAAAAAAAAAATCAGTTGCCTTCCTATACACTAAGGATAAGGAAGCAAAGAGGGAAATTAGAGAAGCATCACCTTTCACAATAGCCACAAATAGCATAAAATATCTTCTGGTAACTCTAACCAAGGAAGTGAAAGATCTATTTGACAAGAACTTTAAGTCTTTGAAGAAAGAAATTGAAGAGGACACCAGAAACTGGAAGGATCTCCCTTGCTCTTGGATTGGGATGATCGACATAGTAAAAACGGCAATTCTACCAAAAGCAATTTATAGATTCAATGCAATCCCCATCAAGGTCCCATCAAAATTCTTCACAGATCTTGAGAGGACAATAATCAACTTTATATGGAAAAACAAAAAACCCAGGATAGCCAAAACAATCTTATACAATAAAGGATCATTTGGAGGCATTACCATCCCTGACTTCAAACTCTATTACAGAGCTACAGTATTGAAAACAGCTTGGTATTGGCATAAAAACAGAGAAGTCGACCAATGGAATCAAGTAGAAGACCCTGATTATAAACCACAAACCTATGAACACCTCATTTTTGATAAAGGAGCTAAAAGTATATAGTGGAAAAAAGAGAGTATCTTCAACAAATTGTGCTGGCAAAACTGGATGTCAATTTGTAGAAGAATGAAAATAGATCCATATCTATCACCATGCACAAAACTCAAGTCCAAGTGGATTAAAGACCTCAATATCAGCCCGAACACACTGAACCTGATAAAAGAGAAAGTGGGAAGTACTCTACAACACGTGGGCACAGGAGACCACTTCCTATGTATAACCCCAGCAGCACAGACAGTAAGGGCCTCATTGAATAAATGGGACCTCCTGAGACTGAGAAGCTTCAGTAAAGCAAGGACACTGTCGCTAAGACAGAAAGGCAACCCACTGACTGGGAGAAGATCTTCACCAACCCCACAACAGACAAAGTTCTGATCTCCAAAATATATAAAGAAGTCAAGAAACTAGACCGTAAAAGGCTAATCAACCCAATTATAAAATGGGGCACTGAGTTGAACAGAGAATTCTCTACAGAAGAAGTTCAAATGGCCAAAAGACACTTAAGATCATGCTCAACTTCCTTAGCGATCAGGGACATGCAAATCAAGACAACTTTAAGATACCATCTTACACCTGTCAGAATGTCTAAAATAAGAAAGGCCAATGATAGCCTTTGATGAAGAGGTTGTGGACAAAGGGGTACACTCATCCATTGCTGGTGGGAATACAAACTTGTGCAACCACTCTGGAAATCAGTGTGGCAAATTCTCAGGAAATTCGGGATCAACCTACCCCTGGACCCAGCAATACCACTCTTGGGAATATACCCAAGAGATGCCCTATCATACAACAAAAGTATATGCTCAACTATGTTCATAGCAGCATTGTTTGTAATAGCCAGAACCTGGAAACATCCGAGATGCTCTTCAATGGAAGAATGGATGAAGAACGTATGGAATATATACATATTAGAGTACTACTCAGCAGTAAAAAACAATGACTTCTTGAATTTTGCATGCAAATGGACAGAAATAGAAAACACTATCCTGATTGAGGTTAGCCAGACCCAAAAAAAGGAACATGGGTTGTACTGTCTCATATTTGTTTTCTAACCATAAACAAAGGACATTGAACCTATAATTCGTGATCCTAGAGAAGCTAAATAAGTAGGTGAACCCAAAGAAAAACATATAGTCATCTCCTGAATATTAACCTTCATAAAGCAATGAAAGGAGACAGACAGAGACCCCACATTGGAGCACCGGACTGATCTCAAGGTCCAAATCAGGAGCAGAAAGAGAGAGAGCACGAGCTAAGAACTCAGGGCTGCAAGGGGTGCACCCACACACTGAGACAATGGGGATGTTCTATCGGGAACTCACCAAGGCCAGCTGGCCTGGGTTGAAAAATCATGGGATAAAACCGGACTCGCTGAACATAGCGGATAAGGAGGACTACTGAGAACTCAAGAACAATGGCAATGAGTTTTTGATTCTACTTCACGTACTGGGTTTGTGGGAGCTTAGCCAGTTTGGATGCTCACCTTACTAGATCTGGAAGTAGGTAGGTGGTCCTTGGACTTCCCACAGGGCAGGGAACCCTGATTGATCTTTGGGCTGACAAGAGAGGGGGACTTGATCAGAGGAGGGGGAGGGAAATGGGAGGCGGTGGCCGGGAGGAGGCAAAAATGTTTAATAAAAAAATTAATTAGTAAAAAAAGAAAAATATTTCAATTACCAGATTTAACTTCTATTATCATCTTTTATTTTATTTATATTACAATTCCATATTAAAAATTATAGATTTACAATGAATAAAAATGTTTATATATAGTGTTTGTCGTTTTGTAGTTTTAAAATTGGAATATGCTGCAATTCTTTGAGTTTAGAGACCAAGCCTTGAATTAATTATTATCCCTAATAAATCTGATAACATATTTTCTTTGTTTCTTTGTTTGTTTCTTTCTTTAATATTTATTTATTTATTTTACATATATATGTATTTTACATGCATGTATATCTGTGTACCACTTGGTTACAATATCATAAAAGGAAATAGATTCTCTACAGCTAGAGTTACAGATGGTTATGAGCCACCATATCATTGCTGGGAACCTAGCCCATATTGCATTCAAGAGAAAACATGCTCTGAACCACTGTGCCATCTCTCCAAATTGCATCTTGGAAATTTTAAAAGAACAGAATGCCAATGTGCAGCTACTGTAAATGTTTGTTGGTGGGAGAATCATATGTTTGGCTCTGGCAATTCAACTGAATCTATTCCTTTACTAGATCAAGTTTTAAAAGCAAACATAATGTATATATGTAAAATGTATGATTTATGTATCATATTCATGGGAATGTGATAGAGTGCTCTCATATACTGACTTCTGCAATATTGCTATATATACATGCATGCAGCAATGAATGTGGAATATACAATTGATCTTGAGAACACAATTGACCTCTCTTTATCACAAGAATTTTAGTAGGTATAGTTTTTTATTTCTCTATCACAAAGTTGATGTTAAAGTAATAAATTATACTAATTTTCTAAAAAATGATACTGGCAACCAGAATAAATAACTAACATCAGCACTCAAGCTAAGACTATTTGTTGAAAGTAAAAAAAAATTGTCTGTGTGTTAGTGACATATTATGACACTGGGGTCCTTGATTTCCACTGCATCGGAAAGAATCTATTAAAACAGAGATTCTAAAACAGGATAACTATGTGGTCATCTTTGGCAAGTTCATGTTTGTCACAATGTGTTGAAAGCAGTGTTTGTCTTACTGTCGCATGCTCTCTCTTGTAGGTGTATCCTAGCTCCACATCTTCAGATGAGAGTATTTACCTGTGTAAACTACAGATATCAGGATAGCAAAATGTGGCCATGGACAAGAGGGGGTTGATCGTGGGTAGCAACGGAGAGAAGAATAGGATACAAATGATCTTATCATGAAAATGGGAAAGGGTGAGCTTCATAGCAGGGAGGAGGGAAGTATATAAATAAGGAAGTGGGAGGAAGGTATAGGGGAGTAGTAGGAGACCATTGATCTGATAGGGAAAATGGGGGCTTGTTTGTCAAAGAAGAGGATATAAATACAGAAGATGGAATAGGTAGGTAAAGTAAGAAAGGATGGATGAAAAAACTGAAAGGAATCATACTAGTAATGATTTACCAACCCCACTGACCTGCTGTAAAAATAAACAAAAATAGCATTTGTCTTGATAGCTGGGAGTTAGTTCTTTAAACCATAAGTAGATTTTACACAAGTTTTAAATTGGATGGAAAGTAAACTGATGTAGAGAGAGTCCGCCTTTTGGGGGTGGGACGGCCTCGGGCAAATGTTTACTGATAAATTGGGGTGTAGACGCTGCGGCCCTTTCCTGTTTCCTGTTTCTGTGAATCGCGGGAACTCCGGTTGCGTGAGTGTGCTATTTACATTAAAGTTGTATAAACTTATACCAATTTGTCTGTTTTAATCCAATCTGCCTTCATTTTGGCGCTCCAATGTTGTGGCAGATTTGCCCTGCGCCTGCACCAGGACCCGAGCGGTCGCCGCAGCCTCCCCACCCCCGCGTGTCCCGGGTCGAAGGGCCTTCAGCCACCACGCTGCACGGGGAAGGGAAGCGTTGGTAAATAAGCCGGTAGCCTGCCTTGCGCACAGCAGGTTCCCGTTCCGCACCCGCCACCTCTGCTCGCCTCTCCTCGCGGACTCCTCGACCACTGTGTCCGGCACCGCGCAGCTCGCTAGAGAAGCCACCAGTGCCGGCCAATCCCGCACCCTCCCCGGAGCGCAAGGACTCGCTCGCTCACCGCTAGTACTCCGGGGCTCACATTGTGCTTGCCTGCGCAAACCACCACAGTGGCAGACTTGGTCTGATTAAAAATAACCTCTTCACACACATTATATATCCTCAGGCAGAACGATAATTTCGGTTTTGAGTTGTTTCAGACTGGTCCTCCACGTGGACTCAAGTGGACTCTTCCGCCACCTCTGGCAGAAACCAGTCATTGCAGGTAAATTTTTTTTCCTTATTAAAAAAAAAGATGTCTGAGAATATTACCCTCGAGAATTTTAACGGTCTTTTTGAGTGTGCCATGTGGGAGATCTTACAAGAGGTGTTTAGCACCCCACATCTATGCATTCTTCTGGGATTAGTAATTTTCCTTGGCACTAAATGGTTTGACAGCAAGGATATGATAGAGTCTTTAAGAGATGAGTCCAGGATTCTTAAGGCAGAGGTGGAACGGCTAAAAACTATTAAGCACGACCATGATATTCTCAAAAATCAGTTTGACGTTATACAGGAAGATAACAGATCCTTGTCTAATAAGACTCTGCTAACTGAGCAAAATTTAGAAAAGATTCAGGTTGATATTAAGGAAAAATTTGTTAATATGGAAGAGGAAAGAGCAGAGTTGGACCATAAACTTCAATCCCTTTCTGTAGGAACTGAAACATTATTGGCTTATATTAAGGAGAAATTCTTTAATATGGAAGAAGGAACAGCTGAATTAAATCATAATTTCAGCGGTCACTTTCTGAAGGGATTGAAACATTAACTGAGAGAATCAGAATGGTTGAATGTGACAATCGAATCTTGTCTAAAGCTTATGATAGATTGATGGAAAGATTGTCAATACAAGAAGGCATGGTTTATGCCATGAAAATTATGTCCAAAGATGAGAACTTATCTCTACTGGACAAACTTCATACTTTCAAAACCTCAATGAAGGCTTTGGAACATAATTTTGGACAGGAGATATTTACATTGCAGAAGGCAATGGTGAACAAAATTGAAAAGATTGAGGAATTTCTGAATTCTGATGAAGAACACATGGTAGAAAGGCAAATTTTAACTACACCTGTGGGTAAATCCTCTGGGACAATTTCCACAAATGTCTACCGATGGCTTTATCTGCTTTTCCAGTAATAACAACAGAGAAGGTGATTGGTTCCAAAAACCCTAGGGTCATCAAGGAAGATACATGGGAGCCTGTCCGTATGAATCATCTCAAAGAAATTAAACAGGCTGTCATGTCTTTTGGGATGCATGCCTCTTTTGTTAAAGAGATGCTAAAATATTGGGCCATGATAAACAGAGCCACCTCTTCAGATTGGCTACAACTGACTGCTGCAGTCCTTGAGAGTGGGCCAGATTTAAGATGGAAAGGCTTATTCAGGGAAGAGGCCAGACGTTGAGAACAGCAAGAAAAAACAAAGGGAAATCACATTTCCATAGATAAAATTCTAGGTTAAGGACTCTTTTCTGACCCTCAAGAACAAGCTAATTTGGATGAAGACACACTCTTCTTGTGCACTACAGCAGCCTTAAGGGCTTGGGACAGGGTACAAGACCCAGGACAGAAAACGGAATCATTTATCACCATTAAACAAGGTCAGAGAGAACCCTTTAGTGATTTTTTACAAAGACTTACTAAGGCTGTGCAAATAGGGTTACCTGACCCAGACACAAGGCACATAATGATTGAGACCTTGGCTTATGAACATGGAAATGTACAAAACAAAAGGATTGTGGCACCTTTAAAGTGCAGATCAGCGCCCTTGGAAGAATGGGTCTTACATACACTGGATGTTGATACATTTGATTATGGCACTGAAGCATGGGTAGAAGAAGCAATTTCCAATGTTAAAAGAAGATACCTGAATACCAAATGTTTTAATTGTGGCAAAATGGGTCATATGAAGAGGAATTGTAAACAACGGACATTCAGAAATAATAATAATGCACTCTCTAGAAATAACACAAATAGGAGGACTCAGCCTTCAGGTTTATGTAGAAGATGTGGAAAGGGCAGACACTGGACGAATGAATGCAGATCTACAAGGGATAGACATCCTAATACAGACGGGAAACTATGGCGCACATGGTTCAGTCATTTTCAGTTTCAGCGGAGAACGTGCCTCGTCAGGACAATTAGGAAACCCTATGCCTATGGTTACAAACAATAATGATCAGAAAGATGAGTTACGTGTGTTTTGGCAAACTTCTATAAATGATCAAAGACCTAAGCTGAGAGCATGTGTAAATGGCATTTTTATTACTGGCCTGCTGGACACAGGTGCCGATGTAAGTATCATTACCCCAGAATCTTGGCATCTGTATTGGCCTCTACAGAATGTAAATGTTCAGCTCCTGGGAATTGGAACTCTATCTCGAGTAAGACAGAGCACGAGATGGGTTGAATGTATAGGGCCTGAAGGAAAAATAGGAAAACTAAGGCCATATGTAGCCAATATTGCAATGAATTTATGGGGTCGTGACCTATTACAACAATGGAATACCCAAGTTAACATTCCTGCTACTTCTAGAGCCTATACTTCTGAAAATAATATTAAAAGATATTACAAATGGAGAAAACCTGCTATTTGGGCCATACAAGAACAAGCAATCGAAGTCCCTTCAGAGATACCAACAGCCTTGCCTCTAAAATGGTTGACTGAGAAACCAATATGGACAAAGCAATGGCCTCTAGCTGAGGAAAAGTTACAGGCTTTAGAACAGCTGGTACAAGAGCATTTAGATGCTGGACATATAGAAGAATCAACCAGCCCTTGGAATTCTCCTGTATTTGTGGTTAAGAAAAAATCAGGTAAATGGAGAATGGTGACAGATCTCAGAGCTATCAACAAGGTTATTCAACCTATGGGCCCTCTGCAATCTCGAATTCCTTTGCCCTCTTTATTACCAAAAGGATGGCCTCTTATAGTTATTGATTTAAAGGATTGTTTTTTCACTACACCTTTACAAAAAGAAGATAGAGAAAAATTTGCCTTCACAGTGCCTACTTACAATTCTCAACCTTCCATGAGGTACCACTGGGCCATCCCCCACAGGGTATGTTAAATAGCCCTCCTTGTGCCAATATTTTGTGAACCAACCATTGCAAATAAAATGCAAGAAATTTCCTAAATCTATAATATACCACTACATGGACGACATATTGTTATCTGATCCAAACATGGATACCTTGAACAGACTGTTTGAAGAAATAAAGATACTTTTACCTAAATGGGGATTGCAAATTGCTCCTGAAAAAATACAGAAGGGAGATTTCGTTAATTATTTAGGTTATAAAATAAGTTTGCAAAAAATTAAGACACAAAAGGCACAAATTAGGAGAGATCGTCTACGGACTCTTAGTGACTTTCAAAGACTGTTAGGAGACATTTCCAGTCTTCGACCAGCTATTGGGATAACACCTGATCTAATAATTAATTTGAACAAAACCTTGGAAGGTGATAAAGATTTAAACAGTTCCAGAGAATTAACGGTTGAAGCAGAAAAGGAACTGACAATGATTGAGGAAAAATTACAACAGGCACATGTGGACAGGGTGAATCCTGAGCTCGATTGTATTCTTGTCATATTGCCATGAAAAATTTCTCCTACAGAAATTTTAATGCAGAGAGATGATATTATCTTGGAATGGATCTTTTTACCACATAAACCAAGTAAGAAACTGAAAACTTATGTGGAAAAAGTCTCTGAGTTAATTATAAAAGGCAAGCTGAGACTTTGTCAACTAGCAGGCATAGACCCAGCAGAAATTACAGTGCCTTTCACTGCCGATGAACTAAAGAAATTATGGGAAGAAAATGAACTATGGCAAAGAGTTTGTGCTAATTTTTTTGGGAGACATTAATAACAACTATCCAAAAAGCAAGAGGCTTAACTTCATAAAGAGAACTTCTTGGATCCTTCCTCGAATTATCCGTGATGCTTCAGTAACTGGAGCCTGTACATTCTATACTGATGCCAATAAAACAGGGAAGGCAGGTTACAAATCAGAATACTTGGGTAAGGTGGAACAAAGTCCTTATGATTCTGTCCAGAAGGCAGAATTATATGCCATTCTTATGGTGCTAAGGGATTTTAAAGAGCCTATTAATATAGTTACTGATTCAAAATATGCAGAAAGAGTTATTTTACATATAGAAACTGATGAATTTATACCTGATGATACAGAACTAACCTCATTGTTTATCCAGGTTCAAGATTTGATCAGGAACAGGCTTTGCCCTATGTACATAACATACATCCGATCCCATATGGGTGTGCCAGGTCTTCTAGCACAAGGTAATGCAGATATTGATCAATTATTGATTGGTAGTGTGCTACAAGCCTCTAAATTTCATAAAAAACATCATGCTAATAGCAAAGGTTTGAAGAAAGAGTTTTCTATTACTTGGCAACAAGCTAAGGAGATTGTAAAGAAATGCCCTACTTGCTCTTTCTATAACCAAACGCCACTGCCAGCAGGGGCTAATCCAAAGGGCACCCATAGGAATTAAATCTGGCAGATGGATGTGTTCCATTTTGCAGAGTTTGGCAAATTGAAGTATTTTCACAACACCATTGACACTTAATCAGGTTTTCAATGGGCAACTGCTTTAAGTTCAGAAAAAGCTGATTCAGTAATTACTCATTTATTAGAAGTCATGGCTATCATGGGTATACCTACACAGATAAAGACAGATAATGGTCCTGCTTATGTCTCTAGGAAAATGAAACGTTTTTTTGACTATTACAATATCAAGCATGTTACAGGTATACCATACAATCCTACAGGTCAAGCAGTCATAGAAAGATCATATAGAACTATAAAAGATATGTTGAACAACATAAAGGGATGGAAAACACCCCCAGAAATAGGTTACATAATGCTTTGTTAACCTTGAATTTTCTTAACGCTAATGAGAAGGGAACAACGGCTGCAGAAAGACATTGGATAATGGAAAAGTCTACTGAACTAAATCAACCAGTTTTTTTTCAAGGATGTACTGACCTCACAATGGAAGCCAGGAGAGGTGCTGCGTTGGGGAAGGGGTTTTGCTCTTATCTCCACAGGTGAAGAAAAATTGTGGATACCATCAAAATAAATAAAGGTTCAGTATGAAGAGGAAAAGCCAGTTGAAAAAGATAAATAATTCATTCACAAGGATGGAGAGCATGCTGATCGCAAGGAAAGTAAATAGGTTGGGGGCAGGGTTCTTTTCTTATCTCCACAGGTAAATACTGATCTTCAAAGAATTTAAGGGACCCTGAATATTTAATCATTGATGGATGGAAAATAGTTACAACCCCCTGAGGATCAGTAAGTATTGATTTTTTATACGTATATCTATATGTTTTATTGAACACTTCTTTACAATTATGTAATGCTGGTTTTGGAGTTGGACTATGGCTCAGTCCCTTTTCAATTTCAAGCCTGTTGATAAGAGATATCTCAGAGTTTCTGTCTCAGATCAGGAGCCATGAAACGGGACAGAATAAGAATAATTTTATACTTGATAAACTTTCTTTGCTTTTCCTCATATCTGTGTCTTTCTTTGTATGTCAGCATGTGTCCTTGTTGTTAATGTTTAAATTTCCCATAACAAACAACAAATTTTCCTACAGTAATCTTTGAAGTTTCCAGGATGAAGATGGGGCCCCACAACATCAACTCAACCTGGGTTTTATGACATCATGATTATTTTTTTCAAGCGCTAATATTAGACTTGTTTTTTGGTACCAACTGCAAAGTCAATTTCAAATGGTGCACATTTTTGACAACACTCTGGCCAGACCTTCTCAAAAAGCACAGAGACTAATTACAATTTTCTTAGGTCAAAGGTTAATTTGGGAATTTTACCTTCATTTGCTTTCACAGGAGCCCCTAAGAAGAACGTCGCCCCCATGTCAGCTTGAAGCAATCTTAGAGAACGACGTCCCCTCTCCCAACAGAGTTTGCCCTCGGGGTTAGGGACATCTTTTAATGGTTGGTTTGGGGTTGAGGGGATGGGGAGATGTTTTATGAAATTAGGAGTATGTTCAAAAGAAAAAGAAAGGGGGAGGATTAACTGGTTTGATGGGATGATTGGTATTTGTGAGTTACTGTTTTTAGAAAATTGTATTGGTACTGTTTCCTGTATATTGATATATTGAATATTGAATGTGAGTGTTCCTACCTCTAATTTTGTATAAGAGTATGCTTATATTGTATTGATATATCTACCATATTACCATGTACATTTCTGCCTCTGATACTATTTATGTAATATCATGGTTTACATTTGATATGTAATGACATTGTTTACAGATGAAGATCATTGTCTTCGTATATTGCACAGTTGTTTATTCTCTTAGTCTTCAAGTTAGATAGATATTGAGAATTATATGTTTGTCATGTTTATTTTTAGGTTAATCAGGTCTTCTAGTTACCTAGAGGTTATATTTAGTATAGATAGTATAATCTTCAGCCTCTTTAAAGAGCTGTAGAAAATGGCCTTTAATCTAACCTAGAATTCTGTGCCTACGAGACACAATTACTCCTGGCAACGCCACTCTACTCCTGAGAGAACGTTGAGCACCAAAGACCCTCCAATGGGAGCTTGTCTTCTTGGCAGAACTGGCCTTTGGATTAAGAAAAGCCCATACCTCAACTACTGACAAAGATATGAAACAGGATTGTCTTATCTTGCCAAGACAGGCTAGGATAATTCTAAGAAAGTTCCTTGCATTTGATAATGGCATGTCAGTTATGTTAGGTCTTAGCCAAAGTTGATTGACTCAAAATTGAGAACGAGAATTTGGGTGATTGCCCAGGTAGTCAGTTGTCCCTGTCATTTTTGGCACATTTTGGATACTTCTCATTTGTTAAGTAACATTTATTCCCTTCTCAGATCTTTGACGGAGTTGAAGATTATATAATTGTAATTACTCTCTGCATTATTTAGACTCCTTGAGATAGAGTGTCTGGTAAAATTTTTGTTCTCAATATTGTTTGTTATATTTATTATTTGTTATTATTGTTTATAGTTGTAGTTAGTTTAGTTCTGTCTTATTTAGACAAAAGGGGGAGATGTAGAGAGAGCCTGCCTTTTGGCGGCAGGACGGCCTCGGGCAATTGTTTACTGATAAATTGGGGTGCAGATGCTATGGCCCTTTCCTGTTTCCTTTTCCTGTTTCTGTGCATCGCAGGAACTCCAGTTGAGTGAGTGTGCAAACATTAAAGTTGTATAAACTTATACCAATTTGTCTGTATTAATTCAATCCGCCTTCAAACTGGGAGACATCTAGGAGCATTTACAACAATAATGGTTATACAATTAATAGGGTGTGGAAAGTACACCAATGAACTCCAACTGTATCATTGTGTGTAATTCAAGATTCTAGGTGGTGAGTTCATTGAAAAAGGAAAATAAAAATAGATAAATTGAGATAGACATCCTACTGATTAAATAGTGGGATTATCATGAATTATCAACTCTGATTCCATCAGAATTATGAATGAAAACATGGATAGTTGTAAAATGGAGCTTATTAAAATTATAAAATATGAGACTGACTCACCTTACTCTTTTGGATTTCTTTTGTGATTTCTCCCCAGAACAACATAACTTTGATCAGATGTACAAATATGATTATGCTCCTATATTCTCATCACTGCTGTTTCCATTGTTAACTATAAAATGAGACAATGTAAGTCAGATCAGTAGGATTGCATTTCTAAAGCATGAAGTCTAGGTGCAATACAGGCACATGAAGTGTGCATTCTGTGTCAGATGTGGCTGAGAATGCTGTATATCCAGGATACATATTGAGAGTATATAGAAACATAGACCACGTCTAGTGTGGAACTTCAATTAAAGATATGGGTTGATAAAGAATAAATAGGTAAAACAGAATGATGATATACATAATGACCAGTGAATAACAACTTTCATGAATAAATATAATTTTTTTCAGGTATATGAAATAAGTGTCCACAACCATCTGTATTGAGATCTGGTGGCCTCTTGAGAATAAGACCTGGTCAGTCATCCACATTAATTTAGACTATGAAACCCAATATGGATACGGTCAACAGAACCACCATATATGGTCTGTCTATGCATGCGTTAGCATTGCCATGGCATAAATTTCATTTTTTTATATCATGCTCCTAAGATGAATACACTTTCCACTTATATCCTCATTGAAGAATGTCCTTAATTTCCAAGCTGTACTTGGAATCTTGGCCAATATGTTTCTCCATTTTTCTACACTTTCATAATTCTAGGTCACAGACCTAAGTCCATTTCCTGTCAACTGGCCTTCATCCACATAGTGCTGGCCTTCACTGGAGGGGATATTTGGCTTTGGGACATATTAGAGTCACTGAACATTGAGAATGACTTCAAATGTAAGACAATTTTTACATAATCAGGGTGATGAGAGGCCTCTCCATCTGCATCACCTGCCTCCTGAGTGTGTTCCAGGCTGTCCCTATCAGTCCTAGTACTTCTTTTTTGGCAAAATTTAAATATAAACTAAAAAGTACATGATTTGTGCTTTCTTATTTATTTGGTCTTTCAACTTGTTACTGATTAGCAACTGAATCTTTTATACTGGAGCTTTTACCAACGTGAGTGAGACCAACCCAATGAAGATCACTAAATTCTGTTCACTCTTCTCCATGAACTACATCATCAGGGCACTGATTTTAACAGTGACAACCTCTAGAGATGTATTTCTTGTAGGAGTTATGCTGGCCACAAGTGCATACATGGTGATCATCTTGTTCAGACATCAGAGGCAATGCAAGCATCTTCACAGCCTCAGCCACCTGAGAGCATTCCCTGAGAAAAGGGCCACCCAGACCATCTTGCTGCTGGTGGTTTTCTTTGTGGTCATGTACTGGGTGGATTTCCTCATCTCACACACTGCAGTCCTGTTATGGATGTACCACCCAGTCACCCTGAGTGTTCAGAAGCTTGTGATGAATGTCTATCCCACAATTGCTCCTTTAGTACAAATCACTTCTGATAATAGAATACTCAATATGCTGAAAGACATGCAGTGTGTGTGCCACCACATTTTTAAAAAAGGGATATTTTTTCTCATTTTAATAGATTGATATATGTTTTTATATTTATGAGTATTGGGTCAGCATGTATTTATGTGTGAATTCCTGTTGTCCACTAGGTCAGAAGAGTCCATTGTCCCCGCCCCCCTTGAGCAGGACAGAGAAATGTTTGTGAGGTCTCATTCTGGTGCAGCCACAACTAATTTTTCCAAAAACATATTCTTCTCAAACTGTAATATTTCAAGGAGAAAATCAAGATTCTCCATATTTTAAATAAAATTTGTCGTATTACACATACATTTTTGTGGCATTTCTGCTGCCACGATCTATAGCATCCTTTAAGTTTATTGTACACTATAATTTGAAATTTCTAAAGGAATTCTCTTACTCTCTCCTCTTTATTTCATAAAAGTTTCCTGATGCTGAGGTTGCTCAAATGATGCTCCATGTTGATACTGACTTTAACGTATTTCTTTTGATGGAAATTCAATCTACTCCCAGTCATCAAAAGTAGTTTAAATGTTCTATTGTAGCTTCAATTATCTTTCCTAAGTGTAGTTTCTCTGCATCTTCAAAAATACTGTGAATTTAAATTGTTCCTTTTTACCCACAGTTACTTAATGAGCCTTATATAAATATTCCATGTGCCTGTGTATTCGTACTTCATCAATACTTACTCACACATTATTGGTAAAATAAAAATCTGTTTATATATAAATGATGTACAGTGTGTTTTTTGTGTACATGTGTTTTCATCTGTATGTGCGTGTAGGGAGCCGGACAGGATCGCCATTACAAGATGGCGCCGACACCCTGTCTTGTTGGAAATAACTCCATATTGGCTTTGCCTTGGGAGCTGCGTGTTCCCTGCTTCCTGCCACATGAGTGGTGGATCAAGGCCCTTTAGCCTATCCCGAAGTGCTCTGGTGTCAGCTGATGGTGACAGCCAATCACAGGGTGACTCATCTGCCATTTCTCCTTTTAAGCAGCTGCCTCAGTCCCACCGGGGCCTTTCGTTCCCTGCTCTCCCTTCCTCCCCTTTGTTCCCTGCTCTCCCTTCCGCCTCTACGTTCCCTGCCTTTTTCTCCCTGCACCTCATTTCCTGCCCCCTTCAATCAAAGGTACTCCAGTAAAGTGTGATCTGAGTGCATCCTCGTGTCGTGGTGTTCTTTCTCGCCGGTCGAGAGGTCCGCCACATGTGCACAGATGAAGGATGTGTATGCATGTATACGTTGAGACCATTAGATAATGTTTGCTGTTTTTCTTCACAATCCAATCACCTTG
Organism: Microtus agrestis; assembly: GCA_902806775.1. Classification (NCBI taxonomy): domain Eukaryota; kingdom Metazoa; phylum Chordata; class Mammalia; order Rodentia; family Cricetidae; genus Microtus; species Microtus agrestis. The sequence goes on from CADCXT010002642.1 coordinate 46,563, forward strand.
GTTTTGTTAATGTCTCTCAGTGACCTGAGAATTGCCAAATAGGACAAGATGAAAGGTTTCTTCTGTCTGATTCTCCAGCTCGGGATTACAATTATGCAACACCAGACTCCACTTAAATTTTTTTTTTACTGATAAGAGTTCTGTTTCACAGATTATATTTTGAATAGAGTTTCTCCTCCCTTTCAGTTAGTTCTAGGAAAGCTGAGCTTAGGCAGTGAAGGAAACCACAGAAAACAGAAAGTAGGTAAAGATGTCATTGGATGAGGAGTCATGTTACAACCCCTCAGAGCAGCTGAACTTGGCAGCTTCAGCACCATGGTTTTGGCTTTAGATGAAGGTTAGAAGAAAGGGGTTATGGAATCTTCCTCTGTGACTAAGGAAAGCTGCTGAGGCCACGCACAGGGGTGTCACTGCATGAAGGCCTAGAGAGGCCATTGTGTGAAGCTGTGAAAGTCAAACCTGGATTGCCTCAGAGACCCCAGGCTGTTGGAGATCCTAGAGCCATGTGATACCTGCTGAGCAAAGCTGCTAACAGGGAGTGGAACCAGATCAATTGAGAGAAGTGTGATGTGTTTTTGATCTTAGCCACTCAGACCATTCTGGTGTAACATGGTAGCTCAGAGTCATTTTGATTTTCATTTCTCTGATGATTAAGGATGCTGAGCAATTCCTTAAATGTCTTTCAGCCTTTTGAGACTTTTTCTGTTAAGAATTCTCCATTTAGATCTGTACCACAGTTTTAATAGGATTATTTTGTATTTTGATGTTTAGTTTCTTGATTTCTTTATATATTTCAAAGATCAGCTCTCTATCAGATGTGGGGTTGGTGATGATCTTTTCCCAACTGTAGGCTGTCGTTTTGTCTTATTCATGGTGTCCTTTGCCTTATAGAAGATTTTCAATTTCAGGAGGTCCTATTTATTGATTGTTGCTCTTAGTATCTATGCTGCTTTAGGAAGTGGCCTCCTGTGTCAATGTGTTCAAGGCTACCTCCTCCTCCTTCTGTATCAGGTTCAGTGTACCTGGATTTATTTTGAAGTTTTTGATCCACTTGGACTTAAGTTTTATATATGTTGATAGATATGGATGTATTTTCAATGTTCTACATGATGACATCCAGTTATGCCAGGACCATTTGTTGAAGATGCTTTCTTTTTTCCATGGAATAGTTTTACCTTCTTTGAAAAATCGGGTATTCATACATATGTGGTTTAAAGTCAAGGTATTCAATTTGTTTCCATTGGTCCAAATGTTTGTTATTATGCCAATACCATGCTGTTTTTATGACTATGTCTCTATAGTATAGATTGAAGTCAGGAATGATAATATCTCTGGAAGTTTCTTTACAGTACAGGATTGTTTTAGCTATTCTGTGTTTTTTAATTTTTCATATAGAGTTGAGCATTGTTCTTTTGAGGTCTGTGTATGACTGTTTTGGTATTTTGATGGGAATTGCATTGTACCTGTTGATTGCTTTTGGTAAGATTCCCAATTTTATTATTTTAATCCTGTCTATCCAAGAACATGGAAGATCTTTCAATTTTCTGATATCCTCTTCATTTTCTTTCTTCAAAGATTTAAAGTTCTTGTCATTTTGGTCTTTCACTTGTTTTGTTAGAGTTACTCTATGCTATTTCATATTATTTGTGGCTATTGTAAAAAGTGATGTTCTCTGAATTCTTTCTCTGCCCATTTATCATTCATATATAAAAAGGTTACTGTTTTTTTTAATTTAAACTTTTATCCCACCCACTACATTACTGAAGGTATTTGTCAGCTGTAGGAATTCCCTGGTAGAATGTTTGGAGTAACTTATGTATCCTATTGTATCATCCGCAAATAGCAAGTTTGACTTCTTTCTTTCCAATTTGTATCCACTCGATCTCCTTTTCTTGTCTTATTGCTCTAGCAAAACTTTGAGTACTATATATAGATGTGGAGAGAGTGGACAACCTCCTCTTGCTCCAGATTTCAGTAAAATTGCTTTGAGTTTCTCCTCATTTAATTTGTTGTTGGCTGCTGGTTTGCTCCCAATTGTCTTCATTAAATTATTTATGTTCCTTTTATCCTGTATCTTGAAAATAACTTTATCATGAAGGGGTGTTAGATTTTCTCAAAGGCTTTTCAGCATCTAATAAGATGATTGTGTAATTTTTTCTTTTAGTTTATTTATATGGTAGATTACATTGATAGATTTTCTATGTTGAGCCATACCTGCATCTCTGGGATAAAGACTATTTAATCATGATTGATTTTTTTTGTGTTCTTGAATCATGCTTGCCAGTATTTTATTGAATATTTTTGCATCAATGTTCATGAGGGATACTGGACTATAATTTTCTTTCTGTGTTGAATCTTTAGGTGGTTTGGGTGTCAGGGTAACTGTAACCTCATAGAACAAGTTTGGCAATGTTACTTGTGATTCTATTGTTTGGAACAATTTGGAGACTTTAGGCATTAACTCTTCTTTAAAATTGTGGTATAATTCTTAGGACAGTTTCCCCCCTCTTCTCCTCCCATTCTGTCCCCCACACTTACCTCTGACCACGCCCCCATCCACTCCTCCTCTATCTCCCTTCCAAAAGCGTAAGGCCTCCCCCTTGGAGTCAACAAAACATGGCAAATCAAGTTGAGGCAAGACCAAACTCCTCCCCTTTGCATCAGGACTGAGCAAGCCATCTCACCATAGGTAATAGGTTCTCAAACACCAGTTCATGCACCAGGGGTAGGTCCTTGTCCCATTGCAAGGGGCCCCACAAACAGATAAAGCTACACAGCTGTCACCCACATGCATGGGCCTAGGTTGGTCCCATGCAGGCCCCCTAGTAATTGGTCTAGCATCCATGAACTTGTACAAACTCAGGCCAGTTGTCTCTCTGTGTTTTCCCTTCATGATCTTACTCCCCATTAGTCATATATTCCCTCTTCCTTCTCTTGAGCTGGCATCTTGGAGCTTGGACCAGTGCTTGGCTGAGGATCTCTCCATCTCTTCTAGATGATCATTTTGATGTGCTCTTATATTCGGGTTGCATGTATTTTGTTGAATATTCTTGCATCAATGTTCATAAGTGAAATTGGTCTGTAATTGTCTTTCTTTGTTGAATCTTTGCTTGGTATGGGAATCAGAATAACTGTGGATCATATAAAGAATTTTGCAATGTTTCTTCTGTTTCTAGTTAAAGGAAAATTTTGAAGAGTATTGATTTTAGCTCTTCTTTGAAAGTCTGGTAGAATTTTGCATTAAAACTATCTGGTCCTGGGAATTTTTTGGTTGGGAGACTTTTTATGACTGCTTCTATTTCCTTAGGGGATATTGGTGTATTTAAAATTTTTATATGACCTCGATTAATTTTACTAAGTGGTATCTATCAAGAAATTTGTTCGTTTTTTTTTTTAGATTTTCCAATTTTGTAGAGTATATCTTATTCAAGTATGCTCTAATGATTCTCTGTATTTCCTTGGAGTCTGTTGTTATGTCCCCCCCTTTTATTTCTGATTTTGTTGACTTGGATATTCTCTCTCTTCCTTTTAATTAGTTTGGATGTTAGGGATAAGAAATGACACTTGCCAGTGTAGGGGTATGGGAAATAGAAATATAAGTAAAGAATACAAAGACATGAAAATAATAAAACAGAAAACACAGAACAGTACCAGGAGGCAGTTCCAGTGAATATTGAAATCACCTATGTTTATTTTCAAATTACTTAAAATATACCAACCCCAAGTGGTAGGAGTAAGATAAAACACTTCATTTACATTATACAAGAAAATGAATAAACCAGTTGAAGGTTGTGGTCTACATTCCTAGGTAAGCATTCTGTTGTTAGAACAAAACAAGTCACACTTACACCCTAGACCAAAACATTCTGTAGGCAAACCACAGCTTGGGTGGAATACGGTAAGTTTTCCCATGGCGAGTTAACAAAGTCTAGCACATTGCTTTGAGTCAAAAGCCATTCCCACTATATCTAGGCTGAGCAAGGTATCCCTCCAAAGAGAATGGGTTTCAAAAAGCAAGTAGAAGCAGGAGGGATAAATCATGGATTCACTACCAGTGTAACAGAGTGTGTTCCAGCCATGCAACTGTTACCCACATCCAGAGTGCCTAATTTGGTCTTATGCTGGTTCCCTCACTGTCAGACCGGAGATAGTGGGCTCCAATTAGCTTAATTAAGATGACTTCCAAAAGCAAAAACAAACAAACAAAAAGCCAAAAAAATAGGACTATACAGTTTTAGCACCAAATTCCCTGTGACTTCCAAAAGGGAGTTAATCCCATGTTTTGGCCGGTGTTCCGTTGAGTGAGGAGATACCATGAACATGGAAACTCTTCTAAAAGAAAGTGATACAGTTCAGAGTTTTAGTCTAATATCATCATGGTGGGGAGCATGGTGCCATGCAGACATGGTGTTGGAGATGGTACAGAGAGTTCTGCATACACATTCACAGGCAGCAGGAAAGGAGAGAGCCACTGGGCCTGGCTTGGGCATTTGAAACTTCAAAACATACCCCCAGGGAGACACACCTTCCTCCAAACACCTAGCCACACTTAGTCAATCAACTAGTATCACTCCCTAAGCATTGAAATCTATGAGCCTCTGGAGGCCATTCTTATTCAAACCACCACCCCACAATTTTCCTCAAATTATTTACCAAATTAAAAAATTAAAGAATACTGCCCAATTCTTTTAATGAGTTCCAATGTACTTGTTAATAAGCTACATAGAGACCGAATAAAGAAAGAAGATTCAGATAAATTTCCCTTAGGAACATAGATGTACAAATTTATCAATAAAATACCTGCAAACCCAATCCAAGAAATCATCAAACACATCATCCACTGTGATTAAGTAAACATCATTCAGAGATGCAGGGATGATTCAAAATACATAAATTGATAAAAATAATATACCATATTAAAAGTCTGAAAGACAAAATACCACATGATCATCTTATTAGATGAAGAAAAGTCTCTTGACAAAATCCAAAACCCCTACATGAGAAAAGTCTTGGAAATATTGGGGATACAAGGTACATAACTAAACACAATAAAGGAATTTTATAGCAAGCCCATAGCTAATATCAACTTAAATGGAGAGAAATTTAAACAACAGAACTAAAATCACCAAGAAGACAAGAATGTACACTCAACATACCTGCTAAATATATACTTGAAATCTGTCTTAGAGATTTTATTACTGTGAAGAGATACTATGACCACAGCAACTTTTATAAAGGAAAATGTTTAACTGGGGTGGCTTACTGATATTTTCAGAGGTCCAGGTCATTATCAGCATGGTAGGAGCAACAGCAGGCAGGCAGACAGGGTGCTGGAGACGTAGCTGAGAGTCCTACATCTTGCAGGCAACAGAAAGCTGACTGAGTGTCACACTGAGTGAAGCTTCAACAGAAGAGACCTCAAAGTTCACAGTGACACACTTTTTTCAACACCTACACTCCCAATCCACACCTCCTGATGGTACCACTCCCCTTGGGATTATGGGTCCCTGACTACACTGAAACTACCACAAAGTCTTTATGGAGCAGTAAAATAACTGAAGAAGATTGAGGAGACACAGATAGGAAAGAAGTCAAAGCATCTACATTTGCAGATGCTACAGTAGTGTGATGCTATTCTCAGTTGTCAACTTTTCTACTTCTGAAATTAACTAAACCCCAAAGTGACTAGAGATGCCTGTGCAAGGTTTTTCTTATTAAATCATTAGAAGTGGAAAACCCACTTCTATTCTGGATATTTGACGTAGGAAGATTCAACACCAATATGGACTGTACCTTAGCTGGCAGTATATTTAAAGGACATGGAAAAGAGAGGATTTCTGTGTTTTTATGTGGTTCCTTTGTTGTTGCCAGAAAGATCATTATTGCACTGATACTGAGCCCATTTCTTCAGGAATTCAGAATATACCAAATAACAGCTGATACTTCCAGCATTGTGGATTGAACAGCTATTGGATTTTTGGACTTCCTTGTGGTAGACAGCAATCATTGGATTAGGTGGCACACAACTTGTAAGCCATTCTAGTAAATATGCTTTCTATATAGATATGGACTCATTCTATATATTCTATTATTCTAGAGAACCTTGACTAATACAAATAATATTACATGATTTGAGGTCAATTGTTCTCAACCTTCCTAATGTTGTGACCCTTTAATATAGTTTATGGTGTGGTCACCCTCTCGACTATAAAGTTATTTTTGTTGCTACTTCATAACTGTAGTTTTGCTACTTTTTTTTGAGACAAGGTTTCTCTGTAGCTTGATGCCTGTTCTGGTACTAGCTCTTGTAGATCAGGCTGGCCTCAAACTCATAGCGATTTACCTACCTCTGCCTCCCAAGTGCTGGTATTTAAGGTGTGAGCCACTAGTTTTGCTACTTTTATGAATCATAATGTAAAAATCTGATATGTCTTAAGGTCTTAGAAGATCTCTGTGAAAGGGTCATTCAACCATTCAAAGGGTTGTGGCGCACAGGTTGAGAACCACTGTTCTAAAACTTCCACCAGAAAACTCCTACAGCTGATAAACACTTTAAGCAAATTGGCTGGATGCAAAAATAATTCACAAAAATAAGTAGCCTTCCTATTTATTACAAACAGATCAAAAAAATAAATCAGGAAAGCAACTCCTTCTCAAGACTCTGAAATAATACAAAATATTTTGGGATAACTCTAACCAAGTAAGGTTAGATTTGTATGATAAGAACTCTCTGAATTTGGTGGGCAATGAGGGCTGCTGAGAAGCCAAGGACAATGGCACTGGGTTTTGATCCTACTTCATGTTCTGGCTTTGTGGGAGCCTAGCCAGTTTGGATGTTCACCTTCCTAGACCAGGATTGAGGGGGGAGGACTTTGTACTTTCCACAGGGCAGGGAACCCTGACCGCTCTTCAGACTGGATAGGGAGGGAGAGAAGTGGGGGGAGGGAGGAAGGAGTGAGAGGAGGGGGGAGGAGTGGGAGGAGGGGGAGGGAAATGGGAGGCGGGGAGGAGGCAGAAATTTCTTTTTTTTCAATAAAAAAGAACTTTAAGACATTGAAGAAGATATAAGAAGATGGAAAGATCTCCTATGCTCATTGACCAGTAGGCTTAATATAGTAAAAATGCCCATTCTACCAAAAGCAATGTACAAATTCAATGCATTAACCATCAAATTTCCAACACAATCTTCAAAGAACTGAAAAGGACAATTTTCAACTTCATATAGAAATACAAATACAAACTAACAAATAAGCAAAATCCACCCCTAAGTAACAAAAGCTATATATAGTTAAAATAGCTTAAAAATAGTTAAAACATTTCTGAATAATTAAAGAACTCTCAGAGGCATAAAAATTATCCCAACACTGGTAAGATAAAGACTACTGACCCAAACCATCATGGCCAAATTGATAAAACCAAGCAATTATTTAAAGAAAGGTTTTTAATTCATAAATATATATAATGCCCTAAGATCAGCATTGGATGAAAGAAAAAAAAGGCTTTAGCTCAGGGATCGGGACTTTCTAATAGGGGATTTGGTGGGCACTTAAAGCCAAGTACAGTAGCCAAACATAAGTTAACAAGTTCCTCCTGAAACACAGACAAGGTTCAAAGTGGGCAGAGCAAGGTAGACACTAGGCAGCCATAACAACCATTTTGAAAGAATATTTGGATTTCAAGATGGTTATGAATGATTTGTTTGAAACAAAGACATGATTGTCACTGCTGGAACAGGAAGTATAGAACTGTCTGTAATTAGTGTTACAGGTGGGGCATATTGCTGTATGAGAAGCAGAGGTTTAAACATAACCAGGAATGAACTTGTTTGTTGTTACTTAAGGTGACTTTTAAGTCTCAGATGGAGGCAGATTGGTTCTTTAGTATCACCATTCACAATCTCAAATTATACAAGAGAACTATAGAAATAGAAAAAGCTTGGTACTAGCACAAAAACTGACATGTTGATTAAAGAAATCTAAATTGAATTTCCAGACATAAGTCTACATACCAATAGACACCTGATTTTTGGTGAAGAAATCAGAAATACACACTGGAAAAGAAAACAGTATCTTCAACAAATGGTACTGCTAAAACTGGATGTCTGCATGTAGAAGAATCAAATAGATCCATACTTCTCACACTGTACAAGACTCTACTCTAAATGCATCAAAGATCTCAACATAAGTAGATACCTGACAGAAGGGAAAGTTGGAAATAGTCTTTCTTTAGCTCATTGTCACAGGAAATTCTTTCTGGACATAACATTGCTTGTACAGGCCCTAAGAATAAAAATTAATAAAAGGACTATCATGAACTAAAACCTTTGCTCGTGGAAAAACTCATCAACATTTAGACAAATTAGAACAGTACAGAATGGGAAAAGATTTTTACCAACTAAATATCTAATAGATTACTATTGTCCAAAATATATAATGAACCCAATACATTCACATTAAGAAAACAAATAATACAATTTAAAAGTGGGGTAGAGATCTAAAGAGAAAATTCTAAAAAGAGTAAAATCAAATGGTTGGGAATCTGTTAAAGAACTTTTCAACATCCCTAGTCATGAGTGATATGTAAATTAAAGCTACTTTGAGATTTTTACCTTACACCAATCAGAATGGCCCAGATGAATAACTCAAATGACACTTCATGCTGGCAAGGTTGTGGAGTAAGGGGAATGCTCATCCATTGCTGTTGGCAGCACAGACTTGTCCATCTACTATGAAAATCAATGTTTTTGATTCCTTGAAGTTGGAAATGGAGCAACTTCATGATTCATCTATACCACTGTTGGGCATATACCTAGAGAACACTTCATCCTAATATAGAGGCACATGCTATTTATAGCATCCAGAAACTGAAAACAACCAGATGCCCGGTAAGAGATGAATGAAGAAAATGTGGTACTTTTACATAATAGAATATTACTCAGTCATTACAAGTAATGAAATTTTCAGGTAAAGAGGAACTAGTAAAATTAATTCTGAGTGAGGTAACACAGACCCAGAAAGACAAACATGGTCTGTTTCTGATATTTGGGTTTTAGCTATTAAGTTATTAATAAGCAAGCCATAATCCATATAACTATGAAGGTTTGGTGTGGGAGGTCCTTCTATCTATGTGTTGCTTTCATTGGTTAATGAATAAAGAAACTGCCTTGGCCTGTTGATAGGGCAGAATTTAGGTAGACGGGAAGAACTGTACTGAATGCTGGGATAAGGAAGGTGGAAGGGGAGAAGCCACGAAGATGCCAGAGTCAGACATGCCGAAACATTTAATACTTGATAAACTTTCTTTGCCTTTCCTCATCTCTGTTTCTGTTTTAATACACCTTTCATTGAACTTTCATTGAAAAATATATATATATATGTGTGTGTGTGTGTGTGTGTGTCTGTATATGTCTTTGTAGATAATGTTTAACTTTCCCGCAACAAAGAACAAATTTTCCTTCAGTAATCTTTGAAGTTTCCAGGATGAAGTTGGATGCTCCAATGGTACAGAGGAACTTTGAGTGACTGTACAGGCAGTGAGATGTCTCTGTCATTTCTAGAGTTTGGAAGTTGCTTGTTTCTTGTTTGCTTAGGTAATATTATATCCTTCTGGAGTCTTTGATGGAGTTGAAGACTAGATAGATAGTTATAGTTTTCCTTAGTTATAATAAAAGATAACATAGATATAAATATTGTAACTGTAATTCTTGCTTGATACCTGTTTTGCTATATGTAATTTTATTATGTTAGAGTCAAAGTCTTTCTTTTTTGTTTAAACAGAAACAGAGGAAATGATGTAGGTGGGTCTTTGATCTATCTGTTGCTTTCATTGGTTAATTAATATAGAAAACTGCTTGGCCTGATAGGGCAGAACTTAGATAGGCGGAGTAGACAGAACAGAATGCTGGGAGGAAGAAAGCACTGAGACAGATGCTATAGCTCTCCTCTCCAAGATGGACACAGGTTAAGATTTTTTCAAGTAAGCCACCACCTTGTGGTGCTATACACATTACTAGAAATGGGTTAATCAAGATATGAGAGTTAGCCAATAAGAGGCTGAAACTAATGGGCCAGGCAGTCTTTAAATGACAACAATTTGTGTGTTGTTATTTTGGGTGTAAAGCTAGCCATGCAGGAGCTGGGTGAGATGAAAAGCAGGCCTGTCCGCAGCTCATCACTACATTAGCTGGTAACCCACATCATGGGATGATGTAAGAGTTAGCCAATAAGAAGTTAGAGCTAATGGGCCAAGCAGTGTTTTAAATAATATAGTTTCTTTGTTGTTACTTCAGGTCTAAGCTAGATGGGCAGCTGGGAACCAACAAGTGACCCTTCTTACTACAGAGGTTAAGTATAGAATTAGGGAACAAGGTATTGGGGATCTCTTTAGTAAGGGAAAATAGAATAGATAGTTATGGATAGACAAGGACGTTCCAAAGGAGGATCAAACAGGGAAAGGTTATGCTTGGAGGAACAACTAAATCTAAGGAACACTTAAGGGATCTAGTGGAAAACAACACAACAGAAGCTTTCTAAAGTCTCTACAGATAAGAAAGCAATCTAAGTGAAATCACAGAATAATGGAGGGGCAGAATTGCAATCAAAATCTCTCATCATCAAATGAAGTTTCGTGCATCATGAACTAGTTACATCTAATTGAGTTGTTGGCCAAATGGGCTCCATGAGAACTTGAAATCAATACAGGGTATGGTCAAGGCTATTGTTTGCTCTGTACAAAATCATAGACAACATCTATTGTCCTGAAGATAATACCTATACAACTTATTGAACATGAAGAATTCAAGCTGGCACTTATCTAAAGCCCTCACCCCAGCAAACTAAAGTTCATGGGACTGTACAGTAACATGCACACTACAAAAGGAGGAAAGCAAACTTCAACTCAGCTACAAATGTTTCAATGCACAATCATGTCCTGCCTGCAATGTACTCTACTAAAATAGTGGCACAATAGAGGACACCAAGGGAACAAGTCCTGCTAAACAAAGAACAACAGACATGCACATGAACTCAGAGACTGTGGCAGCATGCATGTGTCTGCACCAGATGTGCTCCTTGAAAAAATGGTAAAGTGACTACATGCTCCCATCCCAAATTTAGAAGTATTTTCATCTGATAGTCACTTGCAAATGAAGCATTAGTTTTATCCACAGGAGTCTCACTGGGGGAAACAAACCACTCTGAAAGGTAGGACCCCACACCCAACAAAAGGTGGTTAACACAAATGAACTCATTGGAATCTAAAGGTCCTTTGCATATGTATTATGTCTTCTAGTTCTGTGTTTTTATGAAATCCGTATATGTGAAGCTGTTTCAATATCTATGTATTTCTTGTGCTTTTTCATAGGCTCTTTTTTCTTCTTTTTGTTTTGTTTTATTCGAATTTTTTCATTTTTGTTTAATCTTGTTTATTTTATTTAAAGACTTAGCTGTTTTCCAAGGAAAGACAGAAAAGGCATGGATCCAGATGAGGGAGACAAGAAACTAAGAGGATTAGGGAACCAGAAACCGTTATCAGAATACATTGTATGAAAAAAATCTTTTTTTCTATAAGAGAAAAACATAATATTCCAATGGAGGGGAATGGTGGTGAACACTTCTAATGCCAGATCTGGGGTGACAGAGACAGGAGAATAACTGACCTATATAGTAAGCTCCAGGTTAGAGTGAGAGATGGTCTCTCAAAATAAAAAGTGAATGGCTCCCGAAAAAACATCCCCATTGTCTCACTGTGTGGGTGCACCCCTCACGGTCCTGAGTTCCTTGCTCGTGCTTTCTTTTCTTCTGCTCCTGAATTGGACCTGAGATTTCTGCCGGTGCTCCTATGTGGGTCTCTGTTTCTGTCTCCTTTCAGAACTCTCCAAGGCCAGCTGGCCTGGATCTGAAAAAGCCTGGGATAAAACCGGACTCGCTGAACATAGTGGACAATGAGGACTACTGAGAACTCAAGAACATTGGCAATGGGTTTTTGATCCTACTGCACGAACTGGCTTTGTGGGAGCCTAGGGAGTTTGGATGCTCACCTTCCTAGACCTGGATGGAGGTGGTTGGTCCTTGGACTTCCCACAGGGCAGAGAAACTTGATTGCTCTTTGGGCTAATGAGGGAGGGGTACTTGATTGGGGGAAGGGAGGGAAATGAGAGGCGGTGGCGGGGAAGAGTCAGAAATCTTTAATAAAAAAAATTTAAAAAAAGTTAATGGCTCATAAAGCACAAAAGGCAAGGTTGTTGTCTTCTGGTCTCCATGTGCACATGTAAACACATTCTTCATATGAGCACACACACGTGCATTCACACAGTCACAAAATCACACAGTACATCATATATGTGTATATAACAATTTTTAGTTACCAACAGTATTTCAATAAATTAAATAAAGTCCAAATACATAGGAAAATACAATTTTCAAAAAGAACCAATTAATTAACCTTGATTAAAATGGAAAATTCATTTCACATTATGTTGTGCTGCAAAAAACTATACATGAGATAGTTAAAGCTACCATGAGATATTTAAACTATTCTCAATGTCTGAGACTATATTAAAATCCCTTCAAAAGAAAGGCTTAAAAGGTCAGTATCAGCAAGGAGCTTCCTTTGAGTAAACTCAGAAATAAAGGAACATTTATGATATAAAGTAAAATGGAGAGAGTAAGAGAATTTCTGTGAACAAAACAGCTCATGGTCTACAATAAACTTAAAGAACTCTATACTACTGGCAACAGAAATGTCACAAGACTATACAAGTGTAATACCACAAATTTTATTTAAAATATGAAGAATCTTGAATTGTTCCATGAACTATTAAATGACTTAAGAAAAAAATCTGTATTTAGGAAACAATAATTACAGATGTAGAAGAATTATGCCTTACAACCCTATCTATGTCCAGTTCCAGCAGGGGGGCAATTGCCTCTTCTGACCTCTGTTTCCTGGATATCAGGAAATCCCACATACACACATGTTGATGCAATACTCATAAAAATAAATAAATATAAATAAATAATTTTATTAAAAAGGAGAAAAACCCTTTTAAAAACTCTGATGACACTTTGATCTCAAGCTTTTCAGCATATTGATTATTCTATTATCAGAACTGATTTGTACTAAAGGAGTAATTGTGGGATAGACATTCATAACAAACTTCTGAACACTCAGGCTGACTGGGTCATACATCCATAACAGGACTGCAGAGGATGAGATGATGAAATCCACCCAGTACATGACCACAAAGAAAACCACCAGCAGCAAGATGGTCTGGGTGGCCCTTTTCTCAGGGGATGCTCTCAGGTGGCTGAGGCTGTGAAGATGCTTGTGTTGCCTCTGATGTCTGAACAAGATGATCACCATATTTGCACTTGTGGTCAGCATAACTCCTACAAGAAATATATCTCTGGAGATTGTCACTGTTAAAATCAGTGCCCTGATGATATAGTTCATGGGAAAGAGTGAGCAGAATTTAGTGACCTTCATCTGGCTGGTCTCACTCATGTTAGTAAAAGCACCAGCATAGAAGATGTGGTTGCTACTGAATAACAAGTTGAAAGACCAAATAAATAAGAAAGCACGAATCATGTATTTTTTTAGTTTATATTTAAATTTTGCCAAGAAAGAGGAACTGGGACTGATAGTGACAGCCTGGAACACACTCAGGAGGCAGATGATGCAGATGGAGAGGCCTCTCATCACTCTGTTTATGTAAAAAGTTGTCTTACATTTGAAGTCATTTTCAATGTTCAGTGACACAAATATGTCTGTAAGCCAAATATCTGCTCTAGTGAGGAGCAGCACTATGTGGATGAAGGACAATTGACAGGAGATCAAGTCCATCGACTTAGGTTTGTGACCTAGGATTATGAAAGTATGGTAAAAAAGGAGAAACATATTGGCCAGGACTCCAAGTCCAGTTTGGAAATTAAGTACATTTTTTAATGATGACATATGTGGAAAGTATACTAATATTAGCATCCTATTAAAAGCATATTTCATATACCTGAAAAATAATACAGTATACATTAGACTTGTGATTCAATGTGTCTCTATCACCATTCAATTGTCCCTACTTATTCTTGATTAACCTGTCTCTTTAATTTTTATGGTCCAGTTTTGGCATAGCCAACATTTCTATATACTAATCCATAGATCTGCATGTGAATATAGCATACAGATGATAAAGGCATTCATAGTCATATACTATACAGAATGCACAGTTTATGTGCCTGCTACTCACCTAGGGGTCATTCCTTAGAAATCCAATCCTATTGATGTACATTGTCTCATTTTAGAGTTAACAACTAAAATAGTAGGGATGAAAACAGAATATTAGTCACATTTTATAGAGATTAAAACTTACGTGATGTGGAAAATTTCCACCAAAGAAATCCAAAAGCATGAGGTAAGTCAGTCTCATGGTGCATAATTTTACTATCCTCTGTTGTGAAAATATCTATGTTTTCAGTCATAATTCTAATGAATCACAGTGATAATTCCTGATAATTCCATCATTTTAATCATTAAAATGTCCACTTTTGTTCTTACTTTCCTTTTTTTAATGTTCCTTTTTCTGTGAAATTTTACATCTCTTGGATCCAGAATTGAAGACATAGACACAGTAGGAGGACATTATTTCACTTTCCACACCTAATTAATTGCATAGCCATTAATTATGGTTAGAAATGATCTTAAAGACTTCCTGGTCTTCCTGCAGTGGCTGTACTTCCCAGATACTGCCTCTCTCTTCCTATCCCAACCAGCTTGCATCCAGAACCCCCCTTCTGTCTCCCTCCCCACTTCGGGCACATAACATCACCCAGCTCAGCCTGTTTGGGCGCTGGGACAGAATTGTGAGGGCAACCAGGCTGGCGGTACTTCCTTTGTCTCAATAGCTTGCCTGCAGCAAGCAAGGCAGGCCCTTTGTTTACGAGCTACCCAAGTGGCACAGAGATCTGATCTCAGCACCAGGAGAAACATCACTGGGGTGAGTGAGATTCTGACCCATGGCAGCAGCCTGGGACATGGAACTCAGACGTTCCTCATTCCCCCCTATACTTCCTGGTCTGCCTGCAGGGGCTATACTCCCCAGATACTGCCTCTCTCTTCCTATCCCACCGAGACTGCATCCAGAACCCCCCTTCTGCCTCCCTCCCCTCTTCAGGCACATAACATCACCCAGCTCAGCCTGTTTGGGCGCTGGGACCGAATCATGAGAGCAACCAGGCTGGCAGTAGTTCCTTTGTCTCATTAGCCAGCCTGCAGCAAGCAAGGTAGGCCCTTTGTTTATGAGCTACCCAAGCAGCACGGAGATCTGATCTAGTCACCAGAAGAGCCATCACTGGGGAGTGCCATCACTGGGAAGGTACATCATTGGGCAAAGAAACCTGATCCTATAAAAGAAGATCCATAGGGGAGCATTCGGAGGAAGAGATGGGCAGGCACCAATGCAAGAATTCACCCAAAAACCTGAAAAACAACGTGAAAACACCAGAACCCAGCAACCTCACAACAGGAGGACGTGAACACCTTAATAAAGAAGAAGTAGAAAAAATTGACTTTATGAAAGTGATAGAGGCCCTTAAACAGCATGTAAAAACACCCTTATCGAAATGGATGAGAAGTATAATAGAAAGATTGAAGAATTGAGTAAATCAGTGAATGATACCCTAGGAAACCAAGGAAAATGAATCAAACAGATAATGGAAACAGTTCAAGACTTGAAAACTGAAATGGAGGCAAGGAAGAAAACACAAACAGAGGGCCAGCTGGACATGGAAAATCTAGGTAAATGAATAGAGACTACAGAAACAAGCATAACCAACCGAATACAAGAGATAGAAGACATAATCTCAGATTCTGAAGATACCATAGAGAAAATAAATGCACTGATCAAAGAAAACAGTAAATCCAACAAAAACTCATCACAAAACATTCAGGAAATATGGGACACAATAAAAAGACCAAACCTAAGAATAATAGGAGTAGAAGAAGGAGAAGAAGTGCAGCTCAACTGTCTAGAAAATATATTTAATAAAATTATAGAAGAAAACTTTCCCAACCTAAAGAAAGATATACCTATGAAGGTTCAAGAAGCATACAAAACACCGAATAGACTGGATAAAAAAAATATCCCCTCACCGTATAATAATCAAAACACAAAGAATACAGAATAAAGAAAGAATATTAAGACCTGCAAAGGAAAAAGGTCAAGTTACTTATAAGGAAAACCTATCAGAGTTACACCTGACTTCTCTATGGAAACCATGAAAGCCAGAAGGTCCTGGATAGATGTACTGCAGAAACTAAGAGACTATGGATGAAAGCCCAGACTACTATACCCAGCCAAGCTTTCATTCACTATAAATGGAGAAAACAAAATTTTCCAGGATAAAAACAAATTTAAACATTACGTAGCCACAAATCCAGCCTTACAGAAAGTATAGAAGGAAAATCACAAACCAAGGAGTCCAACAATGCCCACAATAACTCAGACATCTAGAGACCCTTCACCAGCACAACTCAAAGAAGGGAAACACACAAACTCTACTACTAAAAAAGTCAGCAGAGTTAACAACCACTGGCCATTAATATAACTTAATGTCAATAGGCTCAACTCACCTATAAAAAGGCACAGGCTAAGAGACTGGATATGAAAATAGGATCCAACATTCTGCTGTTTACAAGAAACACACCTCAATCATAAAGACAGGCACCTACTTAGAGTAAAGGGATGGGAAAAAGCTTATCAAGCAAATGGACCTAAGAAACAAGCAGGTGTGGCCATACTACTTTCTAACAAAGTTGACTTCAAACTTAAATCAATCAGAAGAGATGGAGAGGGTCATTTTATACTCATAACAAGAACAATTCATCAGGATGAAGTCTCAATCCTGAATATCTATGCCCCTAATAGAAAAGCACCCACTTACGTAAAAGAAACATTGGTAACTAAAGGCAGTCATCAAACCGCACACACTAATAGTAGGAGACTTCAACACTCCTCTCTCACCAATGGATAGGTCAATCAGACAGAAACCAAACAGAGAAATTAGAGAATTAATGGAGGTAATAAATAAATGGACTTAACAGACATCTATAGATCATTCCACCCAAATAGGAAAGAATATACCTTCTTCTCTGCAGCTCATGGAATCTTCTAGAATATTGACCACATACTCAGTAACAAAGCAAACTTCCACAATTACAAAAAAAAATTAGTAACCACCTGTGTCTTATCGGATCACCATGGATTAAAGTTAGAATTCAACAACAATGCTACCCCCAGAAAGCCTACAAACTCATGGAAACTGAACAATCAACTACTGAACCACATCTGGATCAAGGAAGAAATAAAGAAAGAAATTAAAGTCTTCCTTCAATTCAATGAAAATAAAGAAACAACATACTCAAACTTATGGGACACTATGAAAGCAGTCCTAAGAGGACAGTCCATAGCACTAAGTGCCCACTTAAAGAAAACGGAGAAAGCACACATTGGAGACTTAACAGCCCACCTGAAAGCTCTAGAAAAAAAGAAGCAGACTCACCTAGGAGGAGTAGAAGACTGGAAATAATCAAACTGAGGGCTGAAATCAACAAAATAGAAACACAGAAAACAATTCAAAGAATCAATAAAACAAAAATCTAGGTCCTGGAGCATATCAACAAGATTGATAAACCCCTATCCAAACTAATCAATCAGCAGAGAGAGAATGTGCAAATTAATAAGATCAGAAATGAAAAGGGGGCCATAACCACAGACACCGAGGAAATTCAGAGAATCATTAGATCTTACTACAAAAGCCTGTATGCCACAAAACTGGAAAATGTAAAAGAAATGGACATTTTTTTAGATAAGTACCATATACCAAAGTTAAACCACGACCACGTGAACAATCTAATTAGACCTGTTAGTTGCGAAGAATTAGAAACTGTTATCAAAAACCTCCCTACCAAAAAAAGCCCAGGCCCAGATGGTTTCAATGCGGAATTCTACCAGAACTTCCATGAAGAGCTAATACCTATACTCCTTAATGTATTTCACAATATAGAAACAGAAGAGTCATTGCCAAATTCCTTTTATGAAGCTACAGTTACTCTGATACCAAAACCACACAAAGACTCAACCAAGAAAGAGAATTACAGGCCAATCTCACTCAGGAACATTGTTGCAAAAATTCTCAATAAAATACTGGCAAACCGAATCCAAGAACACATTAAAAAAATTTTCCATTATGATCAAGTAGGCTTCATCCCAGCGATGCAGGGCTGGTTCAACATATGAAAATCTATCAATGTAATCCACCATATAAATAAACTGGAAGAAAAAACCCATATGATCATTTCATTAGATACTGAAAAAGCATTTGACAAAATTCAACATCCCTTTATGATAAAAGTCTTGGAGAGATTAGGGATACAAGCATCATACCTAAATATAATAAGATCTATTTACAGCAAGCTGACAGCTAACATCAAATTAAATGGATAGAAACTCAAAGGTGTCCCACTAAAATCAGGAACTCGACAAGCCTGTCCACTCTCTCCATACCTCTCCAATACAGTGCTTGAAGTTTTAGCAATAGCAATAAAACAACATAAGGGGATCAAGGGGATTCGAATTGGAAAGGAAAAAGTTAAAGTTTCGTTATTTGCAGATGATATGATAGTATCCATAAGCCACACGAAAAACTCCAGTAAAAAACTCCTACAGCTAATAAACACCTTGAGTAATGTGGCAGGATATAATATCAACTCCAAAAAATCAGTTGCCCTCATATACACAAAGGATATGGACCCAGAGAGGGAAATCAGAGAAGCATCACCTTTCACGATAGCCACAAACAGCATAAAATATCTTGGGGTAATCTAACGATGGAAGTGAAAGATCTATTTGACAAGAACTTTAAGGCATTAAAGAATGAAACTGAAGAGGATACCAGAAAATGGAAGGATCACTCTTGCTCTTGGATTGGGAGGATCAATATAGTAAAAATGGCAATTCTACCAAAAACAATTTATAGATTCAATGCAATTCCCATCACGGTCCCATCAAAATTCTTTACAGACCTTGAGAGGATAATAATCAACCTTGTATGGAAAAACAAAAAACCCAGGATAGCCAAAACAATCTTATACAATAAAGGAACATCTGGAGGCATTACCATCCCTGACTTCAAACTCTATTACAGAGCTACAGTACTGAAAACAGCATGGTATTTCATAAAAAGAGAGAAGTCGACCAATGGAATCGAGTAGAAGACCCGGATTTTAACCCACAAACCTATGAACACCTGATTTTTGGTAAAGAATCTAAAAGTATACAATTGAAGAAAGAAAGCATCTTCAACAAATGGTGCTGGCACAACTGGATGTCAACTTGTAGAAGAATGAAAATGGACCCATATCTATCACCATGCACAAAACTTAAATCCAAATGGATCAAAGACCTCAATATCAATCTGAACACACTGAACCTGATAGAAGAGAAAGTGGGAAGTACTCAACAACACGTGGGAACAGGAGACCACTTCCTACTTATAACCCCAGCAGCACAGACAGTAAGGGCCTCATTGAATAAATGGGACCTACTAAAACTGAGAAGCTTCTGTAAAGCAAAGGACACTGTCACTAAGACCAAAAGGCAACCTAGTGACTGGGAGAAGATCTTCACCAACCCCGGAACAGACAAAGGTTTGATCTCCAAAATATATAAAGAACTCAAGTAACTAGACTTTAAAATGCTAATTAACCCTATTAAAAATGTGGCACTGAACTGAACAGAGAATTCTTGACAGAAGAAGTTCAAATGGCCAAAAGACACTTATTGTCATGCTCAACGTTCTTAGCGATCAGGGAAATGTAAATCAAAACAACTTTGAGATATCATCTTACACCTGTCAGAATGGCTAAAATCAAAAACACCAATGATAGCCTTTGCTGGAGAGGCTGTGGAGGATGGGTACCATCATCCATTGCTGGTGGGAATGCAAACTTGTGCAACCACTTTGGAAATCAATGTGGCGGTTTCTCAGGAAATTCAGGATCAACCTACCCCTGGACCCAGCAATACCACTTTTGGGAATATACCCAAGAGATGCTTGATCATATAACAAAAGCATTTGTTCAACTATGTCCATAGCAGCATTATTTGTAATAGCCAGAACCTGGAAACAACCTAGATGACCTTCAATGGAAGAATGGATGAAGAAAGTGTGGAATATATACACATTAGTGTACTACTCAGCAGTAAAAAACAATGACTTCTTGAATTTTGCATGCAAATGGATGGAAATAGAAAGCACTATCCTGAGTGAAGTAACCCAGATCCAAAAAGATGAACATGGGATGTACTCACTCATAATTGATTTCTAGCCATAAATAAAGGACATTGAGTCTATAATTTGTGATCCTAAAGAAGCTAAACAAGAAGGTGAACCCAAAGAAAAACATATAGTTATCCTCCTGGATATGGGAAGTAGACAAGATTGTTGGTCAAAAAAATGGCATCTTCCGGGTGGAATTGGATGGGGGTGAGGGGAGATGGGGTGAGAAAAGTGAGAAGGAGAGGATGGGGGAAACTTGCGTAAATGGGATGGTTGGGATAAAGGAAGGGTGGTTTTGGGAGCAGGGAAGCATATATTTTAAATAAGGGAACCACCTTAGGGTTGGCAAGAGACTTTAACCTAGAGGCTCTCCCAGGTGCCCAGGGCAATGTCCCCAGTTAGTTCATTGGGCAGCTGAGGATAGGGAACCTAAAATGGCCCTACCCTATAGCCATACTGATGAATATCTTGCATATCACCATAGAACCTTCATCTGGTGATGGATGGAGATAGAGAAATAGTCCCACACTGGAGCACCGGACTCAGCTCCCAAGGTCCCAGTGAGGAGCAGAAGGAGGGAGAACATGAGCAAGGAAGTCTGAACCGTGAGGGGTGCACCCACCCACTGAGACAGTGGGACTGATCTATTGGGAGCTCACCAAGGCCAGCTGGACTGGGACTGAAAAAGCATGGGATAAAACCGGACTCTGAACATGGCAGACAATGAGGGTTGATGAGAAGCCAAGGACAATGGCATTGGGTTTTGATCCTGCTTCATGTTCTGGCTTTGTGGGAGCCTAGCCAGTTTGGATGCTCACCTTTCTAGACCTGGATGGAGCGGGGAGGACCTTGGACTTTCCACAGGTCAGGGAACTGTGACTGCTCTTCGGACTGGAGAGGGAGGGGGAGAGGAGTGGGGGTAGGGGAAGAGGAATGGGGGAAGGGGGAGAGGAATGGAGGAAGGAGGAGGGAAATGGGAGGCTGGGAGGAGGAGGAAATTTTTTTTCAATAAAAAATAAGCAAATAAAATTAAATTAAAAAAGAAATAATCTTAAGTATCTACCAGTTTCATTGCTTCTCATCAGATTTTGGAACACTCCACTTCAGGTTTAAAGAATAACTCAAAAAACTTGGTGTGTATAACATGTATAAATATACACATGCATATATGTAATATATTTATCATTTGAAAATGTGCTCATTAAATTTGTCTTCCTTTAAAAAAAGATCAGAATGGGGGGGCAAAGAAGGAAAGAGTACTGAAATAGACCACTGGAAGCAGAGGGGAGGGTGAAACATTTCAGGATCAGGTACAAAGCCGACACAAGGGAAGCTCCCAGAAATCTACAAGGATGACCCAAACTAAGACTCCTGTAGCCTAAACTGACCATCCCTTGTGACCAGGCAAGGCTTCAAGTAGAGTGATTAGGGCACCAACTCAGCCACATAATCTTTCACTTACAGGGTGGCTAAGAGATTGAGGGAGTGGCCAACCCATGTCTGGTGTAGCCTAAAACCCAGGCAGGAGAGTAAGCCCAGATGTGTCTTGGCAATAGAATGACCTGGGACTTATCCCTATGGAACTTCTCTTATATCAACAATAAGGTTGATTAATTAACAATTTGAGTTATCTCATAGCCACTCTGCAGCCTGGAAAACAGTGACGAAATTTCACATGCTGTATAATTGCACTTAGATAACCTCTCTTTAAACTAAAAAATTGTATACACAAAGAGGAGATTAGGAGTTTTAAGAGAGGGTGGTATTAATTTTCAGACACACGGGAGAGCTTTGTCACGATGGAATAACTTTATTCCAGGAGTGAGCCTTGAGTCTGAGTGACTGAAGAAAGAGCCCCTGAGAAGGGCAGATGGGGTAACTGCAGTCAAGAATGCATTCAAAGGTAAAACCAAGTATTCAGAGAATGAGTTCAGTACAAGCCCAAGTGGAAACAAGAAATTTTATGTATAATGACAATAAAATATAAAAAGAGCAGAGACTTATATGAAAAAAGCAAACCTTTGAAAGGGCCAAGTTATATGTGATACTATTTCCCAACTGGTAATTTCTGGATACAATTTGAGTATTTCCAATAGATTTCCATGGCATAGATCAGTAACACCAAATAAGGTGATTCCAAAAGAATAATACTTCTTTCCCAAGAGAATATTTGTTCACCTCATGTAAGTCCTAAGTTAAAAATCAACAAAATTATATTTTGAATTTTATGGAGAAAAATTTTGTAATTTATTTTTATTGCCTTTAAATAAACATCTACAAAAAGGAACTAACTCACAGCTATCAAAACAAGCATTGTTTTTTCTTTTATTGAGGGAGGTATGTAAAGAATTAATTTTAGGATTCCTTATGAATTTCCTCTTTTTGCCTTATGGCTTTTCAGCCATTTATATTATTATTTCCCAATCCTCCTTCTTCTGTATTTAATACCATAAACCTTACCTAAGAACTTCCAATTAAATGTTCCCTATCTGCTCAATTGTACTCTGCTACTTCCCTACATCTTCCTCCCACCTTCAGTTATATTTACTTCTGTTCACCTTCTTCCTAAAATTGTTCCCTTTTCCATTTCCCTCCTGAGATCACTTGTACCCTGCTCTGCTCCTCTCTAATGCTCCACACTCCATGCCAGTCCTGGCCATTGTCCTGGTTTGTTCTGGTCTCTGAAGTTACTACAGGTTACATACTCACATCTCCAGATGTGGAACTAGGAGCTTCCAACAAGAAGAGCGAACATGGCACACTAAAACAAGCACTATTTTTACCACATTGTGTTTTTACCACATTGTGACAAACATGAAATTGCCAAAGATGACCATATAGGGATCCTGGTTTGGGATTTCTGTTTTTTTTTGAAAGTCTTTTCCATGCAGTGGAAATCAAGGGTCCCAGTATTATCATACATCATCAATACACAGACATTATTATAATTTCAATCCAAAGTCTTACCTTTGGTGTTTATGTTAGTTATTTGGCCTGGGTACCAATATAGTTATTTTGTCAAATTACTATAATTCCGTTCTTTCCAACGGCTTTGTGATAAAGAAATAGAAAACTACTATACTTGCTCAGAATCTTGTGAGAGTCTTGTGAGAAAAGAAGTGCCCAATTATATTGTCAACTTCACTTGTATATTCCACACATATAAATGGATGCATACATGTGTGTGTGTGTAGAAATAATGGCAAAGTTGTGTATGAGACAAGCCTATAACATCCCTGTGAATATGACACCATAATTCACACATGTTATATTTACAGTATTTTTGCTCTTCAAAAGCTCAATCTAGTAAAGATGCAGATTCATCTCAATTGCTGGACCCAAGCATCTGATTCTTCTACCAGCATACATCTACAGTAACTGCTCTGTGGTGTTCTGTTTTTTTTAAAGTTTTAGGATACAAGTTGGAACATGGCTCAGTGGTTCAAAACACATATTACTCTTTCAAAAATCCTGGGTTAGAGTCTCCTCTGAAACTCTAGGTCTGGGAGACCCATTGCCCTCTCTGACTCAGTCATGCAAGTGGCACATAGACACATATGCAGGAAAAATTATCATATATGTAAAATAAAATAAATATTAAATAAATAGATTTAGAGATAAATGAATATATAAGGAAATGAATAGTAAATAAATGTTCCAGGATAGCAATTAATTCAAGCCTTTGTCTCCAAACTGAATTAATCATAGTCCAATCCCATACAAAATTGTATATGTACAAAGCATATACGTAAATTAATTTTCATTAATTGCACATCTATAATGTAGCACATGTACTATATGTAATATTAAAAGATGATAATACCAAGGTAAAGGTAATCTATTTTTTTTACTTAGCCCAAAGGTACGTTCTATGATCTGCAAATTTCATATGCATTAATTTGTAAATATCTATGATTTATAGAAAATCGTGCGTCTCCGAAGTCATCAGGTGTCATCTTTCCGTGGAGCTAACTCAAGCTGAGATTTAACCAAAAAAAAATCTACCGTTGATACAAATTGAATTATTAAAATATAAATACAATGAGAAAGGATATTTGTTTCGCTTGAAAATGGAAATTGCAGTTCTGGGGGCTTTATGTCAGTTTCATTTGCAACATTTAGTGGTAAGTACTAAATCACAAAGTGTGGCCATAAATATTCACAATAGGCAGAAGCCATTAAAATTATATTGACTCAGACGTAGAGACCAAGCAGTCTGCAGGCAGCTGTCTGAGGAGATGTGCAATAATAAAAACCAAAGGCTGCTTATGGATACATAGCTCTACATTCTAACAAGAAAATCACTTTATATCTTCATTACCACAGTATTTGATTTTAGAACAGTCTTGTTTTAAGACTTATGGTGATCTACGTATTCATCTTGCTGGAGAGTTAATAACACAATGAAAATAAAAACATAATGGATCAAATGTATCATTTTTCATTTTAAGTTTTACCATAGTTAGTGGGGAATGACCTAAAAGCAGTGTGACTACTCAGAGAGAACATGGAGTGATTGTTTGACTTTCAGTTAATAAGATACACGGTGTTGGCTGATGTATGTTCCACTGTCAGCAACGTTAATAAGTCTTCTGGAATCTCAGGAAGATTAGGACCTTAGACACTCAAACCAGTTCCATGAGCATATCTTTATGAAATACATAATGCCAGAAGGAGCAAATAGTGCAAAATACTTTTAATAAGGTATTAATTCATAGCTATTACCTGATACATTTACAAAATTAAAATGCATAAGTTATTATTTATGAAGTTGAATTTAGCTCACTGGCTACTGGAAGCACACAGACACTCACTAGAATGTTACAGACTCACACTTTCAAGTCAGTTCCCCTGCAATGAAGCCGCAGCAGCAGTGTCACTGCAGAGCCAGTGGGGAAGCAGTCAGACCCAGAGCTCGATCACACATCACATGGTGGAAGTGTGGGAAAGATATGAAAATGTTCACTGGAAGTGTGTGTGTGTGTGTCTGTGTGAAATGAGTATCTGAACTAAGAATAGATCTGTAGCACACTGTGTGCTGGGGCTGCTGTCATGAATATGTGTACTGCATTTGAATGAAAAACTGAGATTTATATTAAATGTTTTTATGAAATAATGTACTTAAAGGAAAATGGAGAGTTTGTCCTTTGTTTTCTGTATGGCATGATCAGATCCATGAGGGTACTGCCTAGTGCATCAGTTCTGAATTTTAATGTGCATTCTGCAAAACAGATTGAAAATTCTGTAACGCTTGCAAACAGATACTCCTGCTTCCACCACCTGTTCTCGTGCTGTTCACAGTCTGTGTCCAGTTATGAAATGACATTTACCTGCATAGTTTGTTCCATTTTAAAAACAAATTCCTAATTGTATATTTCCTAATTTCCACTGTAATATTGTTGTATTTTGTGGGTCTGTGGATCGCTGTCTGAACCTGTAGTTCAGATGGCTTTAATCAAACTCACAATGCTTGCACCTTAGCCTGCAAAGTGCTGAGATCAGAGCTGTGTGCCACCATACCTGCCTTCACTTTCCATGGATTCTCGCGTATACATTAGTATGTGATAGTCCAGCAATATAAAAGTGAACTTAAGATATTTAGCAGTTAAACTTTAATTTACTTGACATTTTTATGAATGTGTGTTTTAATGAGCAATTGTATTTTCTAACTATTAAAGGAAACCTTGGTGATTTGCAATTTAAATAATTTTATACTATTCAATAATTAAAATTACCTTCTTCTGCTAATGCAAAGCGTATTCATTAGTGTATCATTCTCAATGTTACAAAGTTCAATTTAGAAGCCTTGAAATATTAAACTTAATTTATTTTAATTAAAACACTCAATATCAAACTAAAATTTTTCCATTCTACATTTTTGTAAGAATAAATTTACAAGGATTTAATATATAACTAAGGTGAGTTTTCCACATGTATTTTAGATACCAAGAAATGATCTAATTCATTAGAAATCACTGTGATAGAATAAAAATATAAATAATTTAAAACTTACTTAATCAATGTTTAAAACCATTTTATGTTTTAGTAGAACATAAGCTGAAACTTTTCTCAGAATGTCCAAGTATATGCAAACTTAACAGAACAAAAACTTACTAATAAATACTAAATCAGTTAATATTTGTTGCATATTCTTGTCTTAAGTTTCATATACATAAATGTATGGTCAGTTAACTTGAGAAAAGTAGTAAAATTAGAAAAACAGAAGTACCATTTAAATGTAAGTTGGTATTATCAATGTACTCCAGCAAAGAAATTAATGTGTGTTCTCTGATTTTCACCCTATAAGTTGTTACAGGCTTTTGTGACAAGAATGGAAACTAAGACAGTGGGCATTACTAGTTGGAACCATGTTCTCAGAATGATTAGAGAACATATAGGAAAATCTGTAGCTATATGTGATCCCAAAATATTCCACATGGGGTCACTTTTTACATATGTACTAGTGTGCATTCACTGTAAAATTGAGATATTTCATGACATTATCATTGAATATATAACATCCATTGATTGTTCTCAACTTGTTAGCCTTTCCTGTTTCTCTCTCTCCACTTCTGCTAGACCCTGTCCTCTTTCTAATAGTTCCACTTTCTACTGTCACACATATTATGCTCAGAGGTCACAGTAAGTGCAATCTATGTTCTTTTACAAATCATTACACTTAGAAGTTACATCTAAAAGCATCTGTTGTGCTTGCTTATTACACAGTGTGGCTCAAAAGTAAAATTCTAAGCAGAGCATTCTCTAATCATTTTATTACAGAAAATGTGGATTTGCTCACCACCCACTTACAACTTTCACTATTAGTGAACAGACAAACAAACTCACCTGGCTGGGCCTTTGATGAACATCCATGTAGAATGAGGCTCTAAGAGGCAGTTATAAGGCAGAAATGTCATCAGCTCATCTCCCTCTAGAAAAATAATTTTCATGTCATCAGTAGAGGGCAGTTCTGACCTTGAAGTTGTTAGAAAGTGCAACCATCAAATGTGAAAGTGAACTTTCCTAATTCTAGGAAAACAGTGCGGTAGGAACAGCTGAGCTCTGGGTTTCCCATGTGTGAGTTCTTTTCCCCAGGCCCTACATGTCTGTGTGCATTAGCTGGTACCAGTCCTTGGGAACAAGACACAAGTAAATAAAATTATCCTATTTAAAAGAAGTATAAAAACATTTTCGCTTCCCCAAGGGATCCTGGATGCTTCCAAAACATTCCTGGTAGCCTCCATACTTACTTGACAGTGGCTTCAGAGTTTCATCTAGAAATTAAAAGCACTTTTGCCAAAATTAACAAAATGTTTATACAACCACATAACTTCTGATCTACAGCCTGTCCTGTCTGTCAGATGTGAGTGGGTAAGGGTGAACTAGACATTGAGGGGGAGGTCAACCAATGACCAGTCTAGTCTAAAACTCATTCCAGAAGAGTAAGCCTACCCCTGTCTGGAGTACCAGGACACAGAGACTGGATGGCCCAGAGACCTAGGATAGAACCACACACAACAAAAGAAAAAAAGTCACTGTCATGATGCTTAAGAATGTTCTGTTATACACATAGATTTTTGCCTGGTCCAATTGTCACCAGACAGGATCCATCCAGCAACAGATGCATACTCACAGCCAAACACAAGGCAAGAAGAACAAGTAGAGGAGAAGGAGGAGGTGAATGTGAAGAGGAGGAGGAGGAGGAAGAAAAAGAAGAAGATGATGAAGAAGAAGAGGAAGAAGAACATGATGCTGATGAAGAAGGAGAACATGATGATGATGATGATGAAGAAGAAGAAGAAGAACATCTATAGTTAAAAATTGTGCTTTGAACTTATTCCAAAGGAAATACTCAAAAGTTTTCTGTAATATCCAAAATAAACCCTGAAGCAGAGATATTAAGTTTGCTACACAGGGACTAAGATATGAGGCATACAAAAGTTGATCTATATTGGATCAGTACTGTGATAGTTTAAATGATATATCCCCTGAAATCTTTGGAATTTAAACACTTAGTTCCTGGATGATGTTGTTGTATTTAAGAAGTATGACCTTTAAGAAGGAAGTAAGTCAAACTAGACCGTAAAAGGCTAATCAACCCAATTATAAAATGGGGCACTGAGTTGAACAGAGAATTCTCAACAGAAGAAGTTCAAATGGCCAAAAGACACTTAAGATCATGCTCAACTTCCTTAGCGATCAGGGTAATGCAAATCAAGACAACTTTAAGATACCATCTTACACCTGTCAGAATGGCTAAAATCAAAAACACCAATGATAGCCTTTGCTGGAGAGAATGCGGAGAAAGGATACACTCATCCATTGCTGATGGGAATACAAACTTGTGCAACCACTTTGGAAAGCTGTGTGGCAATTTCTCAGGAAATTTGGGATCAACCTACACCTGGACCCAGCAATACCACTCTTGGGAATATACCCAAGAGATGCCCTATCATACAACAAAAGTATATGCTCAACTATGTTCATAGCAGCATTGTTTGTAATAGCCAGAACCTGGAAACCTCCGAGATGCCCTTCAATGGAAGAATGGATGAAGAATGTATGGAATATATACATATTAGAGTACTACTCAACAGTAAAAAACAATGACTTCTTGAATTTTGCATATAAATGGACAGAAATAGAAAACATTATCCTGAGTGAGGTAAGCCAGACCCAAAAAGATGAACATGGGATGTACTCACTCATATTTGGTTTCTAACCATAAATAAAGGACATTGAGTCTATAATTCGTGATCCTAGAGAAGCTAAATAAGAAGGTGAACCCAAAGAAAAACATATAGGCATCCTCCTGAATATTAACCTTCATCAGACGATGAAAGGAGACAGAGACAGAGACCCACATTGGATCACCGGACTGAAATCTCAAGGTCCAAATCAGGAGCAGATGGAGAGAGACACGAGCAAGGAACTCAGGACCGCGAGGGGTGCACCCACACACTGAGACAATGGGAATGTTATTTCGGGAACTCACCAAGGCCTGCTGGCCAGGGTCTGAAAAATCATGGGATAAAACCGGGCTCGCTGAACATAGAGGACAAGGACTACTGAAAACTCAAGAACAATAGCAATGGGTTTTTGATCCCACTGCATGTACTGGCTTTGTGGGAGCCTAGGCAGTTTGGATGCTCACCTTACTATACCTGGATGGAAGTGGGTGGTCCTTGGACTTCCCACAGGGCAGGGAACCCTGATTGCTCTTTGGGATGACGAGTGAGGGGGACTTGATCAAAGGAGGGGGAGGAAATGGGAGGCGGTGGCGGGGAGGAGGCAGAAATCTTTTTTTTTTTCGAGACAAGGTATCTCTGTGGCTTTGGAGAAATCTGGAAAGAAAGAAAGAAAGAAAGAAAGAAAGAAGAAGGAAGGAAGGAAGGAAGGAAGGAAGGAAGGAAGTCACTGGAAGCAGGCTTTGACTGTTTAAGGACTTATGCTATTTCCAGTTCTCGCTGCTTCATGTTTGTGATTCCACAGATAAACTATTCGCTTTCTCAAACTTAATGTCATGGGACTGGCTAGGCCATTATGCCATCCACCTGGTAGGCATGGAGACCGAATCCATGTGGGTGCCAATTGAATGATGCTTAAAAGAAATCTTACACTACTCAGAATTGAGAAATAGATGGTTATTTATTTAAGGGTAGACTCACAAATCAGAATCCTCTGCTTGAACGGAGAACAGAAACCAAATCCAGTCTTGATTTGCATTACCCTGATCGCTAAGGAAGTTGAGCATGATCTTAAGTGTCTTTTGGCCATTTGAACTTCTTCTGTTGAGAATTCTCTGTTCAACTCAGTGCCCCATTTTATAATTGGGTTGATTAGCCTTTTACGGTCTAGTTTGACTTACTTCCTTCTTAAAGGTCATACTTCTTAAATACAACAACATCATCCAGGAACTAAGTGTTTAAATTCCAAAGATTTCAGGGGATATATCATTTAAACTATCACAGTACTGATCCAATATAGATCAACTTTTGTATGCCTCATATCTTAGTCCCTGTGTAGCAAACTTAATATCTCTGCTTCAGGGTTTATTTTGGATATTACAGAAAACTTTTGAGTATTTCCTTTGGAATAAGTTCAAAGCACAATTTTTAACTATAGATGTTCTTCTTCTTCTTCTTCATCATCATCATCATCATGTTCTCCTTCTTCATCAGCATCATGTTCTTCTTCCTCTTCTTCTTCATCATCTTCTTCTTTTTCTTCCTCCTCCTCCTCCTCCTCTTCACATTCACCTCCTCCTTCTCCTCTACTTGTTCTTCTTGCCTTGTGTTTGGCTGTGAGTATGCATCTGTTGCTGGATGGATCCTGTCTGGTGACAATTGGACCAGGCAAAAATCTATGTGTATAACAGAACATTCTTAAGCATCATGACAGTGACTTTTTTCTTTTGTTGTGTGTGGTTCTATCCTAGGTCTCTGGGCCATCCAGTCTCTGTGTCCTGGTACTCCAGACAGGGGTAGGCTTACTCTTCTGGAATGAGTTTTAGACTAGACTGGTCATTGGTTGACCTCCCCCTCAATGTCTAGTTCACCCTTACCCACTCACATCTGACAGACAGGACAGGCTGTAGATCAGAAGTTATGTGGCTGTATAAACATTTTGTTAATTTTGGCAAAAGTGCTTTTAATTTCTAGATGAAACTCTGAAGCCACTGTCAAGTAAGTATGGAGGCTACCAGG
Source organism: Microtus agrestis (assembly GCA_902806775.1). Lineage (NCBI taxonomy): Eukaryota > Metazoa > Chordata > Mammalia > Rodentia > Cricetidae > Microtus > Microtus agrestis. The sequence continues at coordinate 77,599 of CADCXT010002642.1, forward strand.
AATGTTTTGGAAGCATCCAGGATCCCTTGGGGAAGCGAAAATGTTTTTATACTTCTTTTAAATAGGATAATTTTATTTACTTGTGTCTTGTTCCCAAGGACTGGTACCAGCTAATGCACACAGACATGTAGGGCCTGGGGAGAAGAACTCACACATGGGAAACCCAGAGCTCAGCTGTTCCTACCGCACTGTTTTCCTAGAATTAGGAAAGTTCACTTTCACATTTGATGGTTGCACTTTCTAACAACTTCAAGGTCAGAACTGCCCTCTACTGATGACATGAAAATTATTTTTCTAGAGGGAGATGAGCTGATGACATTTCTGCCTTATAACTGCCTCTTAGAGCCTCATTCTACATGGATGTTCATCAAAGGCCCAGCCAGGTGAGTTTGTTTGTCTGTTCACTAATAGTGAAAGTTGTAAGTGGGTGGTGAGCAAATCCACATTTTCTGTAATAAAATGATTAGAGAATGCTCTGCTTAGAATTTTACTTTTGAGCCACACTGTGTAATAAGCAAGCACAACAGATGCTTTTAGATGTAACTTCTAAGTGTAATGATTTGTAAAAGAACATAGATTGCACTTACTGTGACCTCTGAGCATAATATGTGTGACAGTAGAAAGTGGAACTATTAGAAAGAGGACAGGGTCTAGCAGAAGTGGAGAGAGAGAAACAGGAAAGGCTAACAAGTTGAGAACAATCAATGGATGTTATATATTCAATGATAATGTCATGAAATATCTCAATTTTACAGTGAATGCACACTAGTACATATGTAAAAAGTGACCCCATGTGGAATATTTTGGGATCACATATAGCTACAGATTTTCCTATATGTTCTCTAATCATTCTGAGAACATGGTTCCAACTAGTAATGCCCACTGTCTTAGTTTCCATTCTTGTCACAAAAGCCTGTAACAACTTATAGGGTGAAAATCAGAGAACACACATTAATTTCTTTGCTGGAGTACATTGATAATACCAACTTACATTTAAATGGTACTTCTGTTTTTCTAATTTTACTACTTTTCTCAAGTTAACTGACCATACATTTATGTATATGAAACTTAAGACAAGAATATGCAACAAATATTAACTGATTTAGTATTTATTAGTAAGTTTTTGTTCTGTTAAGTTTGCATATACTTGGACATTCTGAGAAAAGTTTCAGCTTATGTTCTACTAAAACATAAAATGGTTTTAAACATTGATTAAGTAAGTTTTAAATTATTTATATTTTTATTCTATCACAGTGATTTCTAATGAATTAGATCATTTCTTGGTATCTAAAATACATGTGGAAAACTCACCTTAGTTATATATTAAATCCTTGTAAATTTATTCTTACAAAAATGTAGAATGGAAAAATTTTAGTTTGATATTGAGTGTTTTAATTAAAATAAATTAAGTTTAATATTTCAAGGCTTCTAAATTGAACTTTGTAACATTGAGAGTGATACCATATTGAATAAGCTTTTGGTTAGCAGTGAGAATGTAATTTTAATTATTGAATAGTATAAAATTATTTAAATTGCAAATCACCAAGGTTTCCTTTAATAGTTAGAAAATACAATTGCTCATTAAAATACACATTCATAAAACTGCTAAGTAAATTGAAGTTTAAGTGTTGAATGACTTGAGTCCATTTTTATAATGCTAAATATCACATACTAACGTTGACGAGAGAATGCATGGAAAATGAAGGCAGGCATGGTGGCACACAACTCTGATCTCAGCACTTTTAAGGCTAAGGCGTGAGCATCGTGAGTTTGATTAAAGCCAGTGTTAACTACAGGTCGAGACAGTAACTCACAGACCCACAAATACAACAATATTACAGTGGAAATCAGAAAATATACAATTATGAATTTGTTTTAAAATGGACCAAACTATGCAGGTAAATGTCATTTCATAACTGGGCACAGATTATGAACAGCACGAAAACAGACGATGGAAGCACGAGTTTCTGTTTGCAAGCGTTACAGAATTCTCAATCTGCTTCACAGAATGCACACTAAAAGTCTGCACTGATGCACTAGGCAGGACCCTCACTGACCTGATCACATCACATAGAAAACAAAGGACACACTCTCCATTTTCTTTAAGTACATTATTTTATGAAAATATTTAATATAAATCTCAGTTTTTCAATCAAGAGCAGTACCCAATCAAGACAGCGGCCCCAGCACACAGTGTGCTACAGATCTATTCTTAGTTCAGATACTCATTTCACACAGACACACACACACACACTTCCAGTGAACATTTTCACATCTTTCTCACACTTCCACCATGTGACATCTGATCAAGCTCTGGGTCTGACTGCTTCCCCAGAGGCTCTGCAGTGACACTGCTGCTGCTGCTTCATTGAAGGGAAACTGGCTTGAAAGTGTGAGACTGTAAAGTTCTAGTGAGCGTCTGTGTGCTTCCAGTAGCCAGTGAGCTAAATTCAATTTCATAAATAATAACTTATGCATTTTAATTATGTTAGTGTATCAGGTAATAGCTATGAATTAATACCTTATTAAAAGTATTTTGCACTATTTGCTCCTTCTGGCATTATGTATTTCATAAAGATATGCTCATGGAACTGGTTTGAGTGTCTAAGGTCCTCATCATCCTGAGATTCCAGAAGACTTATTAATGTTACTGACAGTGGACAGTACATCAGCTAACACCATGTATCTTGTCACCTGAAAGTCACCCAATCACTCCATGTTCTCTCTGAGTAGTCACACTGCTTTTAAGTAATTACTCACTAAGTATGGTAAAACTTAAAATGAAAATGATACATTTAATCTATTATGTTTTATGTTCATTGTGTTATTAATTCTCCAGCAAGAATACAAATATCACCATAAGTCTTAAAACAAGACTGTTCTAACATCAAATACTGTCATAATGAAGGGATAAAGTGATTTTTCTTGTAAGAATGTAGAGCTATGTTTTCATGAAGCAGCCCTAGGCTTTTATTATTGCACATCTCCTCAGACAGCTGCCTGCAGACTGCTTGGTCTCTAGATCTGGGTCAATTTAATTTTAATGGCTTCTGCCTACTGTGAATATTTATGGCCACACTTTGTGTTTTAGTATTTACAACTAAATGTTGCAACTGAAAGAAAGTAAAGCCCTCAGAACTGCAATTTCCTTTTTCAAGTAAAACAAATATCCTTTCATATTGTATTTATATGTTAATAATTCAGTTTCTATCAATGGTAGATATGGTTTTTTTCTGGTTAAATCTCAGCCAGAGTTAGCTCCACAGAAAGATGACACCTGATGACTTAGGAGATGCACAATTTTCTATAAGTCATAGATATTTAAAAATCAATGCATATGAAATTTGCAGATCATATAACATATCTTTGGGCTAAGGAAGAAAATTTTAGATTACCTTTACCTTGGTATTACCATATTTTAATATTACATATAGTACATATGCTGTATTGTTATATTATAGATATACAACTAATGAAAATTATTTTACGTTTATGCTTTGTACATATACAATTTTGTATGGAATTGGACTATGATTAATTCAGTTTGGAGACAAAGGCTTGAATTAATTGCTATCCTGGAACATTTATTTACTATTCATTTCCTTATTTATTCATTTATCTCTAAATCTATTTACTTATTTAATATTTATTTATATATTTATTTACATATATGATATTTTTCCTGCATATGTGTCTATGTGCCACTTGCATGACTGAGTCAGAGAGGGCAATGGATCTCCCAGACCTAGAGTTTCAGAAGAGACTCTAACCCAGGATTTTTGAAAGAGTAGTATGTGTTTTGAACCACTGAGCCATGTTCCAACTTGTATCCTGAAACTTTAAAAAAACAGAACACCACAGAGCAGTTACTGTAGATGTATGCTGGTAGAAGAATCAGATGCTTGGGTCCAGCAATTGAGATGAATCTGCATCTTTACTAGATTGAGCTTTTGAAGAGCAAAAATACTGTAAATATAACATGTGTGAATTATGGTGTCATATTCACAGGGATGTTATAGGCTTGTCTCATACACAACTTTGCCATTATTTCTACACACACACATGCATGCATCCATTTATATGTGTGGAATATACAAGTGAAGTTGACAATGTAATTGGGCACTTCTTTTCTCACAAGACTCTCACAAGATTCTGAGCAAGTATAGTAGTTTTCTACTTCTTTATCACAAAGATATTTGAAAGTACTAAATTATAGTAATTTGACAATATTACTATATTGGTACCCAGGTCAAATAACTAACATAAACACCAAAGGTAAGACTGTGGATTGAAATTATTATAATCTCTGTGCATTGATGATGTATGATAATACTGGGCCCCTTGATTTCCACTGCATGGAAAGAATTTCTTAAAAAAAATTCCAAACCAGGATCACTATATGGTCATCTTTGGCAAGTTCATATATGTCACAATGTGGTGAAAATAGTGCTTGTTTTACTGTGCCATGTTGTCTCCTCTTGGAGGCTCCTAGTTCCACATCTGGAGATGTGAGTATGTAACCTGTAGTAACTTCAGAGACCAGAACAAACCAGGACCATGGCCAGGACTGGCATAGTGTGTGGAGCTTTAGAGAGGAGCACAGCAGGGTACAAGTGATCTCAGGAAGGAAATGGAAAATGGAAGATCCTTGGGAAGGAGGAAAACAGAAGTAAATATAGCAGAAGGTGGGAGGAAGATGTAGTGGAGTAGCAGAGTACAATTGAGCTGATAGGGAAAATTTAATGGGAAGTTCTTAAATAAGGTGTATGGTATTAAATACAGAAGAAGGAGGTAGGTGAAATAACATTATGAACGCTTGAAAAAGCCATATGTCAAAGAGGAAATTCATAAGGAATCCTAAAATTAATTTTTTACATACCTCCCTCAATAAAAGAAAAAAACAATGCTTGTTTTGATAGCTGTGAGTTAGTTCTTTAAACCTGAAGCGGAGTTTTGCAAAAACTGATGGATAGCAATTAAACTGTTGATATTTAAGATCATTTCTAACCATAATTAATGGCTATGCAATTAATTGGGTGTGGAAAGTGCAATAATGGCCTCCAACTGTGTCTAGGTCTTTAATTCTGGATCCCGGAGATGTAAAATTTCACAGAAAAAAGGAACATTAAAAAAAGGAAAGTAAGAACAAAAATGGATATTTTAATGATTAAAATGATGGAATTATCATGAATTATCACTGTGATTCATTAGAATTATGAGGGAAAACATAGATTGTTTCACAACAGAGCACAGTAAAATTATGAAACATGAGACTGACTCGCCTCATGTTTTTGAATTTTTTTTGGTGGATATTTTCCACATCAATGTAAGTTTTAATCTATGTAAAATGTGACTAATATTCTGTGTTCATCACTACTATTTTAGTTGTTAACTCTAAAATGAGACAATATGAATCAATAGGATTGGATTTCTAAGGCATGACCCATGGTGAGTAGCAGGCACACTAAGTGTGCATTCTGTATAGTATATGACTATAAATGCCTTTATCATCTGTATGCTATATTCACAAGCAGATCTATGGATTTAGTATATAAAAATGTTGGCAATACCGAGACTGGAACATCAAAATTAAAGAGACAGTTTAATCAAGAATAAGTAGGGACAATTGAATGGTGATATAGACACAACGAATCACAAGTCTAATGTATACTGTATTATTTTTCAGGTATATGAAATATGATTTAACAGGATGCTAATATTGCTATACTTTCCACATATGTCATCATTAAAAAATGTACTTAATTTTCAAACTGGACTTGCAGTCCTGGCCAATATGTTTCTCCTTTTTTTCTATACTTTCATAATCCTAGGTCACAGACCTAAGCCCAAAGACATGATCTCCTGTCAACTGGCCTTCATCCACATAGTGCTGCTTCTCACTGGAGCAGACATTTGGCTTACAGACATATTTGTGTCACTGAACATTGAAAATGACTTCAAATGTAAGACAACTTTTTACATAAACAGAGTGATGAGAGGCCTCTCCATCTGCATCACCTGCCTCCTGAGTGTGTTCCAGGCTGTCACTATCAGTCCCAGTTCCTCTTTCTTGGCAAAATTTAAATATAAACTAAAAAAATACATGATTTGTGCTTTCTTATTTATTTGGTCTTTCAACTTGTCATTAATTAGCAACCACATCTTCTATGCTGGTGCTATTATCAATGTGAGTGTGACCAACCAGATGAAGGTCACTAAATTCTGCTCACTCTTCCCCATGAACTACATCATCAGGGCACTGATTTTAACAGTGACAATCTCCAGAGATGTATTTCTTGTAGGAGTTATGCTGGCCACAAGTGCATATATGGTGATCATCTTGTTCAGACATCAGAGGCAATGCAAGCATCTTCACAACCTCAGCCACCTGAGAGCATCCCCTGAGAAAAGGGCCACCCAGACCATCTTGCTGCTGGTATTTTTCTTTGTGGTCATGTACTGGGTGGATTTCATCATCTCATCCTCTGCAGTCCTGTTATGGATGTACAACCCAGTCACCCTGAGTGTTCAGAAGTTTGTTATGAATGTCTATCCCACAATTGCTCCTTTAGTACAAATCAGTTCTGATAATAGAATAATCAATATGCTGAAAAGCTTGAGATCAAAGTGTCACCAGATTTTTTAAAAGGGTTATTTTTTCCTTTTTATTAAAATTTTTCATTCATATATATTCATTTTTTGAGTATTGCATCAACATGTGTGTATGTGGGATTTCCTGATATCCACAGAGGTCAGAAGAGGCAATTGCCCCCCTGCTGGAACTGGACATAGATATGGTTGTAAGGCATAATTCTTCCACATCTGTAATTATTGTTTCCTAAATACAGTTTTTTTCTTAAATCATTTAATAGTTCATGGAACAATTCAAGATTCTTCTTATTTTAAATAAAATTTGTGGTATTACACTTGTATAGTCTTGTGACATTTCTGTTGCCAAGTAGTATAGAGTTCTTTAAGTTTATTGTACACCATAAGCTATTTTGTTCACAAAAATTCTCTTACTCTCTCCATTTTACTTTATATCATAAATGTTCCTTTGATGCTGAGTCTACTTAAATGAAGCTCCTTGTTGATACTGACCTTTTAAACTTTTCTTTTGAAGGGATTTTAATATACTCTCAGACATCAAGAATAGTTTAAATATCTCATGTAGCTTTAACTATCTCATGTATTGTTTTTCTGCAGCACAAAATAATGTGAATTGAATTTTCCATCTTTAATCAAGGTTAATTAATGGATTCTCTATGAAAATTGTATTTTCCTATGTATTTGAACTTCATTTAATTCACACTTATTGAAATATTGTTGGTAACTAAAATTGTTATATACACATATATGATGTACTGTGTGTTTTTGTGGCTGTGTGAATGCACGTGTGTGTGCTCATATGAAGAATGTGTTTACATGTGCACATGGAGACCAGGAGACAACAACCTTGCCTTTTGTTCTTTATGAGCCATTCACTTTTTATTTTGAGAGAACATCTCTCACTCAAACCTGGAGCATACTATATAGGCCAGTTATTCTCCTGACTTTGTCACCCCAGATCTGGCATTAGAAGTGTTCACCACCATTCCCCACCATTGGAATATTATGTTTTTCTTTTATAGAAAAAAGATTTTTTTCATACAATGTATTCTAATGAGGGTTTCCTGTTCCCTGATCCTCTTAGTTTCTTCTTTCCCTCATCTGAATCCATGACTTTTCGATCTCTCCTTGGAAAACCTCTAAGCCTTATAATAAAATAAACAAGACTATAAAATTATTTTTGTTGCTACACCATTAGCTATATTAAAGGGTCACAACAATAGGAAGGTTGAGATCAACTAAACTCAAATCATGTAATATTATTTGTATTAGTCATGGTTCTCTAGAATAGAAGAACATATAGAATGAGTCCATATCTATATAGAAAGCATATTTACTAGAATGGCTTACAGGTTGTGGCCCAGCTAATCCAATGATTGCTGTCTACCACAAGAAAGTCCAAAAATTCGGTAGCTGTTCAATCCACAATACTGGAAGTTTTAACTGTTTTTTGGTATACTCTGAATTCCTGAAGAAATAGGCTCAGTATCAGTACAATAATGATTTTTCTGGCAACAACAAAGAAACCACACAAACACACAGCAATCCTCCCTTTTCCGTGTCTTTTAAATATACTGCTAGCTAATGTGTGGTCCATTTTAGTATTGAATTTCCCTACCTCAAATATCCAGAATAGAAGCAGGTTTGCCACTTCCAATGATTTAATAAGAAAGAACCTTGAACAGACGTCTCTAGTCACTTTGGGATTAAGTTTATTCCAGAAGTAGAAAAGTTGAAAACTAAGAATAGCATCACACTATTGTAGCATCTGCAAATGTAGATGCTTTGACTTCTTTCCTATCTGTGTCCCCTCAATCTCCTTCAGTTATTTTACTGCTCCATAAAAACTTTCTGGTAGTTTGAATGTAATCAGGACCCCCATAATCCCATGGTGAGTGGGACCATCAGAAGGTGTGGACTTGGGGTGTTGAAGGAAGTGTGTCACTGTGAACTTTGAGGTATCTTTTGCTCAAGCTTCATTCAGTGTGACACTCAGTCAGCTTTCTGTTGCCTGCAAGATGTAGGACTCTCAGCTACTTCTCCAGCACCATGTCTGCCTGTTGCCATGTTGCTCCCACCATGCTGATAAGGAACTGGACCTCTGAAAATGTCAGCAAACCACCATAATTAAACATTTTCCTTTATAAAAGTTGCTGTGGTCATAGCATCTCTTCACAGCAATAAAATCTCTAAGACAGACTTCAAGAATACAGTTAGCAGGTATGTTGAGTGTACATTCCTGTCTTCTTGTTGATTTTAGTTCTATTGTTTAAATTTCTCTCCATTTAAGTTGATATTGGCTATGGCTTGCTATAAACTTCCTTTATTACATTTAGTTATATACCTTGTATCCCCAATATTTCCAAGACTTTTCTCATGTAGGGGTTTTGATTTGTTAAAGGCCTTTTCTTCATCTAATGAGATGATCATGTGATGTTTTGTCTTTCAGTCTGTTAATATGGTGTATTATTTTTTTTACCAATTTATGTATGTTGAATCATCCCTGTATCTCTAGGAAGGTTAACTTAATCACGGTGGATGTTGTGTTTGATGTTTTTTTTGGATTGGGTTTGCAGATATTTTATTGATAATTTTTTTTTCGATTTTTTTTATTGAAAGAAAAAAGAAAAAAAAGGAATTCCCACCTCCTCCCAGCCTCCCATTTCCCTCCCCCTCCTCCCATTCTCCCCTTCCTCCCCCCACTCCTCTCCCTCTCCCTCTCCAGACCGAAGAGCAGTCAGGGTTTCCTGCCCTGTGAAAAGTCCAAGGTCCTTGCCCCTCCATCCAGGTCTAGGAAGGTGAACATCCAAACTGGCTAGGCTCCCACAAAGCCAGAACATGAAGTAGGATCAAAACCTCGTGCCATTGTCTTTGGCTTCTCAGCAGCCCTCATTGTCCGCCATGATCAAAGAGTCCGGTTTTATCCCATGCTTTTTCAGTCACTGTCCACCTGGCCTTGGTGAGCTCCCACTAGATCAGCCCCACTGTCTCAGTGGGTGGGTGCGCCCCTCGTGGTCCCGACTTCCTTGCTCATGTTCTCCCTCCTTCTGCTCCCCATTGGGACCTTGAGAGCTCAGTCTGATGCTCCAGTGTGGGTCTCTGTCTCTATATCCATCCATCTCCAGATGAAGGTTCTATGGAGATATTCAAGATATTCATCAGTATGGCTATAGGATAGGGTCATTTCAGGTTCCCTATTCTCAGCTGCCCAAGGAGCTACTTGGGGACATTGCCCTGGGTACCTGGGAGCCCCTCTAGGTTCAAGTCTCTTGTCAACCCTAAGATGACTCCCTTAATTAAGTTATGCGATTCCCTGCTCCTCTATCGAACCTTCCTTTCTCCCAATCATCCCATTTCCCCTAATTCACCTCAACCTCTCCTTCTTACTTTTCTCTCCCCATCTCCCCTTACCACGTCCCACCCCACCCCCACGTTCCCAATTTTTTGCCCTGCAATCTTGTCTACTTCCCATATCCAGGATAATAACTATATTTTTTCTTTGGGTTCACCTTCTTATTTAGCTTCTTTAGGATCCCAGAATATAGACTCAATGACCATTATATGTGTCTAGAAACCAATTATGAGTGAGTACATCCCATGTTCCTCTTTTTGGGTCTGGGATACCTCACTCAGCATAATGTTTTCTATTTCCATCCATTTGCATGCAAAATTCTAGAAGTCATTGTTTTTTTTTACCGCTGAGTAGTACTCTAATATGTATATATTCCACATTTTCTTCATCCATTCTTCTACTGAAGGACATCTAGGTTGTTTCCAGGTTCTGGCTATAACAAATAATGCTGCTATTACCATAGTTGAACAAATGCTTTTGTCATATGATAGGGTATCTCTTGGGTATATTCCCAAGAGTGGTATTGCTGGGTCCAGGTGTAGGTTGATCCCGAATTTCCTGAGAAACCACCACACTCATTTCCAAAGTGGTTGCACATGTTTGCATTCCCACCAACAATGGATGAGGGTACCCCTTCCTCCACAACCTCTCCAGCAAAGGCTATCATTGGTGTTTTTGATTTTAGCCATTCTGACAGGTGTAAGATGATATCTCAAAGTTGTTTTGATTTGCATTTCCCTGATCGCTAAGGAGGTTGAGCATGGCCTTAAGTGTCTTTTGGCCATTTGGAATTCTTCTGTTGAGAATTCTCTGTTCAGTTCAGTGCCCCATTTTTTTAAATTCGGTTATTTACCATTTTAAAGTCTAGTTTTTTGAGTTCTTTATATATTTTCGAGATCAGACCTTTGTCTGTTGTAGGGTTGGTGAAGATCTTCTCCCAGTCAGTAGGTTGCCTTTTTGTCTTAGTGACAGTGTCCTTTGCTTTACAGAAGCTTCTCAGTTTCAGGAGGTCCCATTTATTCAATGTTTCTCTTAATGTCTGTGCTGCTGGGGTTATACATAGGAAGCGATCTCCTGTGCCCAACTGTTGTAGGGTACTTCCCACTTTCTCTTCTGTCAGGATCAGTGTGTTCAGATTGATATTGAGGTCTTTGATCCATTTTGACTTGAGTTTTGTGCATGGTGATAGATATGGGTCAATTTTCATTCTTCTACAGGTTGACATCCAGTTGTGCCAGCACCATTTGTTGAAGAAGCTTTGTTTCTTCCATTGTATGCTTTTAGCTCCTTTATCAAAAATGAGGTGTTCATGGGTTTGTGGGTTAAAATCTGGGTCTTCTGTATGATTCCATTGGTAGACTTCTCTGTTTTTATGCCAATACCAGACTGTTTCCATTACTGTAGCTCTGTCATAGAGTTTGAAGTCAGGGATGGTAATGCCTCTAGAAGTTCCTTTATTGTATAAGATTGTTTTGGCTATCCTGGGTTTTTTGTTTTTCCATATAAAGTTGATTATTGTCCTCTCAAGATCAGTGAAGAATTTTGATAGGATCTTGATGGGGATTGCATTGAATCTATAAATTGCCTTTGGTAGGATTGCCATTTTTACTATGTTGATACTTCCAATCCAAGAGCAAGGGAGATCCTTCCATTTTCTGGTATCTTCTTCAATTTCTTTCTTCAATGACTTAAAGTTCTTGTCAAATAGATCTTTCACTTCCTTGGTTAGAGTTACCCCGAAGATATTTTATGCTGTTTGTGGCTATTGTGAAAGGTGATGCATCTCTGATTTCCCTCTCTGTTTCCATATCCTTTGTGTAAAGGAGGGCGACTGATTTTTTTGGAGTAGATCTTGTATCCTGCCACATTACTAAAGGTGTTTATCAGCCATAGGAGTTCTTTGTTGGAGTTTTTGGGGTCGCTTATGTACACTATCATATCATCTGAAAATAACGAAAGTTTAACTTCTTCCTTGCCAATTCGAATCCCCTTGATCCCCTTATGTTGTCTTATTGCTATTGCTAAAACTTCAAGCACTATATTGAAGAGGTATGGAGAGAGTGGACAGCCTTGTCGTGTTCCTGATTTTAGTGGGATGGCTTTGAGTTTCTCTCCGTTTAATTTTATGTTAGCTGTCGGCTTGCTGTAGATAGCTTTTATTATGTTTAGGTATGCCCCTTGTATCCCTAATCTCTCCAAGACTTTTATCATAAAGGGATGCTGAATTTTGTCGAATGTTTTTTCAGCATCTAATGAAATGATCATATGGTTTGTTTCTTTCAGTTTATTTATATGATGGATTACATTGATAGATTTGCATATGTTGAACCAACCCTGCATCTCTGGGATGAAGCCTACTTGATCATAATGGATAATTTTTCTAATGTGTTCTTGGATTCAGTTTGCCAGTATTTTGTTGAGGATTTTTGTGTCGATGTTCTTGAGCAATATTGGTCTGTAATTCTCTTTCTTGGTTGAGTCTTTGTGTGGTTTTGGTATCAGAGTAACTGTAGCTTCATAAAAGGAATTTGGCAATGACTCTTCTGTTTCTATATTGTGAAATACATTAAAGAGTATAGGTATTAGGTCTTCTTGGAAGTTCTGGTAGAATTCCGCATTGAAACCATCTGGCCCTGGGCTTTTTTTGGTAGGGAGGTTTTTGATAACAGTTTCTAATTCTTCGTGACTAACGGGTCTATTTAGATCGTTCACCTGGCCTTGGTTTTGCTTTGGTATATGGTACTTATCTAAAAAAGTGTCCATTTCTTTTACATTTTCCAGTTTTGTGGCATACAGGCTTTTGTAGTAAGATCTATGATTCTCTGAATTTCCTCTGTGTCCGTGGTTATGTCCCCCTTTTCATTTCTGATCTTATTAATTTGCATACTCTCTCTCTCTGCCGCTTGATTAGTTTGGATAGGGGTTTTTCAATCTTGTTGATTTTCTCCAGGAACCAGCTTTTTGTTTCATTGATTCTTTGGATTGTTTTCTGTGTTTCTATTTTTTTGATTTCAGCCCTCAGTTTGATTATTTCCAGTCTTCTACTCCTCCTAGGTGAGTCTGCTTCTTTTTTTCTAGAGCTTTCAGGTGGGCTGTTAAGTCTCCAATGTGTGTTTTCTCTGTTTTCTTTAAGTGGGCACTTAGTGCTATGAACTTTCCTCTCAGGACTGCTTTCATAGTGTCCCATAAGTTTGAGTAGGTTGTTTCTTTATTTTCATTGAATTCAAGGAAGACTTTAATTTCTTTCTTTATTTCTTCATTGATCCCCCTGTGGTTCAGTAGTTGACTGTTCAGTTTCCATGAGTTTGTAGGCTTTCTGGGGGTAGCATTGTTGTTGAATTCTAACTTTAATCCATGGTGATCTGATAAGACACAGGAGGTTACGCATATTTTTTTGTAACTGTGGAAGTTTGCTTTGTTAACGAGTATGTGGTCAATTTTTGAGAAGCTTCCATGAGCTGCAGAGAAGAAGGTATATTCTTTTCTATTTGGGTGGAATGTTCTATAGATGTCTGTTAAGTCCATTTGATTTGTTACCTCCATTAATTCTCTAATTTCTCAGTTAGGTTTCTGTCTGGTTGACTTGTCCATTGGTGAGAGAGGAGTGTTGAAGTCTCCTACTATTAGTGTGTGCGGTTTGATGGCAGTCTTGAATTTTAGTAATGTTTCTTTTACGTACGGGGGGCTTTTATATTAGGGGCATAGATATTCAGTATTGAGACTTCATCCTGATGAATTGTTCCTGTTATGATTATAAAATGTCCCTCTCCATCTCTTCTGATTGATTTAAGTTTGAAATCAACTTTGTTAGAAATTAGTATGGCCACCCCTGCTTGTTTCTTAGGTCCATTTGCCTGATAAGCCTTTTCCCAGCCCTTTACTCTGAGTAGTTGCGTATCTTTGTGTTTGAGGTGTGTTTCTTGTAAGGAGCAGAATGTGGGATCCTGTTTGCGTATCCAATCTCTTAGCCTGTGCCTTTTTATAGATGAGTTGAGCCCATTGACATTAAGTGATATTAATGACCAGTGGTTGTTCATTCCAGTCACTTTTCTAGTAGTAGAGTTTATGTGTTTCCCTTCTTTGAGTTTTGCTGGTGAAGGGTCTCTAGATATCTGAGTTATTGTGGGCATTGTTGGACTCCTTGGTTTGTGATTTTCCTTCTATTACTTTCTGTAGGGCTGGAATTGTGGCTACGTATTGTTTAAATTTGTTGTTATCCTGAAAAATTTTGTTTTCTCCATTTATAGTGAATGAAAGCTTGGCTGGGTATAGTAGTCTGGGCTTTCATCCATGGTCTCTTAGTTTCTGCAGTACATCTATCCAGGACCTTCTGGCTTTCATGGTTTCCAAAGAGAAGTCAGGTGTAAGTCTGATAGGTTTATCTTTATAAGTAACTTGGCCTTTTTCCTTTGCAGCTCTTAATATTCTTTCTTTATTCTGTTTGCTTTGTGTTTTGATTATTATATGGCGAGGGGATTTTTTTTTGATCCAGCCTATTTGGTGTTCTGTATGCTTCTTGAATCTTCATAGGTATATCTTTCTTTAGGTTGGGAAAGTTTTCTTCTATAATTTTATTAAATATATTTTCTGGACCGTTGAGCTTCACTTCTTTTCCTTCTTCTACTCCTATTATTCTTAGGTTTGGTCTTTTTATTGTGTCCCAGATTTCCTGAATGTTTTGTGATGAGAGTTTGTTGGATTTGCTGTTTTCTTTGATCAGTGCATTTATTTTCTCTATGGTATCTTCAGCATCTGAGATTCTTTCTTCAATCTCTTGTATTCTGTTGGCTATACTTGTTTCTGTAGTTTCTATTTGTTTACCTAGATTTTCTATGTCCAGTCAGTCCTCTGTTTGTGTTTTCTTCCTTGTCTCCATTTCAGTTTTCAAGTCTTGAACTGTTTCCATTATCTGTTTGGTTGTTTTTCCTTGGTTTCCTAGGGTATCATTCACTGATTTATTCAATTCTTCAAACTTTCTGTTATACTTCTCATCCATTTCTATAAAGGCATTTTTTACATGCTGTTTAATGATGTCAATCACTTTCATAGAGTCCAATTTTTCTACTTCGTCTTGATTAAGGTGTTCATGCCCTCCTGTTGTGGGGTTGCTGGGTTCTTGTTGTTTTATGTTGTTCTTCAGATTGTTTGTTGGGTGAATTCTTGCATTGGCGCCTGCCCATCTCTTCCTCTGAATGCTCCCCTAAGGATCTTCTTTTACAGGATCAGGTCTCCTTGACCACTGATGTACCTTCCCAGTGATGGCACTCTCCCGTTATGGCTCTCTAGGTGCCCCAGTGATGGTTCTCCTGGTGCCTAGATCAGCTCTCCTTGGCTGGTTGGGTAGCTGGTAAACAAAGCACCTACCCTGCTTGCTGCAGACAGGCTATTGAGACAAAGGAATTCCTGCCCACCAGGCTGCCCTCCGGATTGGATCCCAGCGCACAGACAAGCTGAGATGGGTGATGTTTTTTGCCCAAAGACGGCAGGGAGACAGAAGTGGGGAGGGGTCTGGATGCATGCTGGGTGAGGTGGAATGAGAGAGGCAGTATGCAGGGGTATTGGCCCTGCAGGAAGTAGTTCCTTGACCCGGTCTGCAGCCGCGGGCCAGAACCTCACTCACCCCGAGATGTTTCTCCTGGTGCTGAAATCAGCTCTCCTTGCTGGTTGGGTAGTTCGTAAACAAAGCACCTACCCTGCTTGCTGCAGGCAGGCTATTGAGACAAAGGAATTCTCGCCCACCAGGCTGCCCTCCGGATTCGATCCCAGCGCACCGACAGGCTGAGCTGGGTGATGTTATTTGCCCAAAGATGGCAGGGAGACAGAAACAGGGAGACAGAAGTGGGGAGGGGTCTGGATGCACGCTGGGTGAGGTAGAAAGAGAGAGGCAGTATGCAGGGTATAGACCCTGCAGGAAGTAGTTCCTTGACCCGGGCTGCAGCCGAGGGCCAGAAACTCACTCACCCCGAGATGTTTCTCCTGGTGCCGAGATCCTATTGATAAATTTTTCACATCTATGTTCCTAAGGAAAATTTATCTGAATCTCTTTCTTTATTGGGTCTTTATGTAGCTTATGTATCAGGTAAATTGGAACTAATTCAAGAAATTGGGCTGTATTCTTTCATTTTTTAATTTGGTGAATAATTTGAGGAATATTGTGGGGTGTTGGTTTGAATAAGAATGGCTCCCAGAAGCTCATAGATTTCAATGCTTAGGGAGTGATACTATTTGATTGATTAGTGTGGCTAGGTGTTTGGAGGAAGGTGTGTCTCTCTGGGGATAGGTTTTGAGGTTTCAAAATCCCAAGCCAGGCCCAGTGGCTCTCTCCTTTCCTGCTGCCTGTGAATCTGGATGCAGAACTCTCTGTGCCTTCTCCAACACCATGTCTGCATGGCACCATGCTCCCACCATGATGATAATGGACTAAAATCTGAACTGTAAACAAGCCCCGGTTAAACACTTTCTTTTATAAAAGTTGCCATGTTCATGGTGTCTCTTCACACAACCAAACACAGGCCAAAACATGAGATTAACTCCTTTTGGAAGTCACAGGGAATTTGGTGCTAAAACCGTATTGTCCTGTTTTTTTGTTTTGTTGGTTGGTTTTGTTTTTTATTTTGAATGGTTGGGAGACTCATAATTATTGCTTCTAATCCATTGATGTATTAGCTTTCGTATTTAACCTGATTTGACTTTGGAATATCAGACTTATTGATCAAATTGTGTACTTCAGATGCAGAGATCCACAGTGGAGTCAAGACCATTATGGGGTTCCCACTGAAACAGCTTGCTTAAGCTAATCGGAGCCCACTATCTCCAGTCTGACAGTGAGGGAACCAGCATAGGACCAAATTAGGCACTCCAGATGGGGGTAACAGTTGCATGGCTGGGGCACACTCTGTTACCACTGGTAGTGAATCCATAATTTTCCCTACTGCTTCTACTTGCTTTTTGAAACCCATTGTCTTTGGAGGGATACCTTGCTCAGCCTAGATATAGTGGGAATGGCTTTTGACTCAAAGCAATGTGCTAGACTTTGTTAACTTTCCATGGAAAACCTTACCATATTCTACCAAAGGTGTAGTTTGCCTACAGAATGTTTTGGTCTACGGTGTAAGTGTGACTTGTTTTGTTCTAAAAACCGAATGCTTATCTAGGAATGTAGCCCACAACCTTCAACTGGTCTGTTCCTTTTCTTGTATAATGTAAATGAAGTGTTTTACCTTGCTCCTACTACTTGGGGTTGGTATATTTTAAGTAATTTGAAATAAACACAGGTGATTTCAGTGTTCACTGGAACTGCCTCCTGGTACTGTTCTGTGTTTTCTGTTTTATTATTTTCATGTCTTTGTATTCTTTACTTATATTTCTATTTCCCATGCCTCTACACTGGCATGTGTCAGAAAGTCCGGTTTGATCATATGGTCCATCAGTCCCAGTCCACCTGGCCTTGATGAGCTCCCATTAGATCAGCCCCACCATCTCAGTGGATGGGCACACCTCTCGCGGTCCTGACTTCCTTGCTCATGTTCTCCCTTCTTATACTCCTCATTTGGACCTTGGGAGCTCAGTCCAGTGCTCCAATGTGGGTCTCTGTCTCTAGCTTCATCCATCGCCAGGTGAAAGGTTTATGGTGATATGCAAGATATTCATCAGTATGGCTATAGGATAGAGCCATTTCAGACTCCCTCTCCTCAGCTGCCCAAGCATCTAGCTGGGGACATCTCGAAGGACACCTGGGAACACCTCTAGAGTCAAGTCTCTTGCCAACCCTAAAATGGCTCCCTAAATTAAGATATATACTTCCCTACTCCCATATCCACTCTTCCTCCATCCCAACCATCCCATTCCCCCAAGCTCTCCTCATCCTTCCCTTCTCACTTTTTTCTCCCATCTCCCCTTACCCCTACCCCACCCCCAAGTTTCCAATTTTTGCCTGGCAGTCTTGTCTCCTTCCAATATAAAGGAGGATAACTGTATGTTTTTCTTTGGGTTCACCATTTTTTTTAGCTTTTCTAGGATAAAGAATTATAGGCTTTATTTATGGCTAGAATCCACTTATGAGTGAGTACATACCATATTCATCTTTTTGGTTCTGGGTTACCACACTCGGGATAGTGTTTTCTATTTCCATCCATTTGCATGCAAAAGTCAAGATGTCATTATTTTTTACCGCTGAGTAGTACTCTAATGCGTACATATTCCACACTTTCTTTATCCATTGAGGGGCATCTAGGTTGTTTCCAGGTTCTGGCTATTACAAATAAAGCTGCTATGAACATAATTAAAGAAATGCTTTTGTAGTATGCTAGGGCATCTCTTGGGTATATATAGCATAAAATATCATGGGATTACTCTAACCAAGAGAGTGAAAGATCTGTTTGACAAGAACTTTAAGTCTTTGAAGAAAGAAATTGAAGAGGATACCAGAAAATGGAAGGATCTCCCTTGCTCTTGGATTGGGAGGATCAACATAGTAAAATATGCAATTCTACCAAAAGCAATCTATAGATTCATTGCAATCCCCATCAAAATGCCAACAAAATTCTTCACAGACCTTGAGAGAACAATAATGAACATTATATGGAAAAACAAAAAACCCAGGATAGCCAAAACAATTCTATAAAATAAAGGTACTTCAGGAGGCATTACCATCCCTGACTTCAAATTATATTACAGAGCTACAGTAATGAACACAGCTTGGTATTTGCACAAAAACAGAGATGTTGACCAATGGAATTGAATAGAAGGCCCGGATTTTAACCCACAAACCTATGAATACCTCATTTTCAACAAAGGAGCTAAAAGCATACAATGGAAGAAAGAAAGCATCTTCAACAAATGGTGCTGGCACAACTGGATGTCAACCTGTAGAAGAATGAAAATAGATCCATATCTATCACCATGCACAAAACTCATGTCCAAAAGGATTAAAGACCTCAATATCAATCTGAGCACACTGAACTTGATAGAAGATAAAGTGGGACATACTGTACAGCACATGGGCATAGGAGACCACTTCCTACATATAACCCCAGTAGCACAGACAATAAGGGCAACATTGAATAAATGGGACCTCATAAAACGGAGAAGCTTCTGTAAAACAAAGGACACCATCATTAAGACAAAAAGGCAATCTACAGACTGGGAGATCTTCACCAACCCTGCAACAGACAAACGTCTGATTTCTAAAATATATAAGGAACTCAAGAAACTAGACTTTAAAATGCTATTTACCCCAATTAAAAAAATGGGGCACTGAACTGAACAGAGAATTCTCAGCAGAAGAAGATCAAATGGCCAAAAGACACTTATTGTCATGCTCATCCTCCTTGGTGATCAGGGAAATGCAAATCAAAACAACTTTGAGATACCATCTTACATCTGTCAGAATGGCTAAAATCAAAAACACCAATGATAGACTTTGCTGAAGCGGATGTGGTGTAAGGGGAACACTCATCCATTGCTTGTGGGAATGTAAACTTGTGCAACCACTTTGGAAATCAGTGTTGCAGTTTCTCAGGAAATTCAGGATCAACCTACCCCAGGATCCAGCACACCACTCTTGGGAATACACACAAGAGATAACGTCTTTCTTCTAACCTTCATCTAAAGCCAGAACCATGGTGCTGAAGCTGCCAAGTTCAGCTGCTTTGAGGGGCTGTAACATGGCTCCTCATACAATGACACTTTACCTGCTTTCTGTTTTCTGTATTTTCCTTCACTGTCTAAGCTCTGCTTTCCTAGAACTAACTGAAAGGGAGGAGAAACTCTATTCAAAATATAATCTGCGAAACAGAACTCTCATCAGTAAAAGAAAAAAAATTAAGTGGAGTCTGGTGTTGCATACTTATCATCCCGAGGTGGAGAAACAGAGACAGAAGCCCTGGGACTATCTCTTGTCGTATTTGGCAATCTCCAGGTCACTGAGAGACATTAACAAAACCAAGGTGAGTGGATTGTGAAGAAAAACAGCAAACATTGTGTCCTGGCCTCAACATATACATGCATACATATTCTTCATCTGTGCACACATACATGAAAACACATGTACACAAAAAACACGCTGTACATCATGTATATATAAACAAATTTTTATTTGACAAATAATGTGTGAGTAAGTATTGATGAAGTACGAATACACAGGCACATGGAATATTTATATAAGGTTATTAAGTAACTGTGGTAAAAAGGAACAATTTAAATTCATAGTATTTTTGAGGATCCAGAGAAACTACACTTAGAAAAGAGATTTTTAAAGCTATAATAGAATATTTAAACTACTTTTGATGACTGAGAGTAAATTAAATTTCCATCAAAAGAAATACATTAAAGTCAGTATCAGCAAGTACTATCCTTTGAGCAACCTCAACACCAGGGAATATTTATGAAATAAAGTAAAAATGAAAGAGTAAAAGAATTTCTGAAGAAATTTCAAATTATGGTGTACAATAAACTTAAAGGATGCTATATATCTTGGCAGCAGAAATGTCACAAAGATGTATATGTGTAATAACACAAATTTTATTTAAAATATGGAGAATATTGATTTTCTACTTGAACTATTACAGAGTTTAAGAAGAATATGTTTTAGGAAAAATTAGTTGTGGCTGCACAAGAATGACACCTTACAAACATCTATCTGTCAAGCTCAGGATGGGGAGACAATGGCCTCTTCTGACATTGTGGGCACCAGGAATTAACAGATACATACATGCTGACAAATACTCATAAATATAAAAACATAAATAAATCATTCTATTAAAAAGAGAAAAATTATCCCTTTTTTAAAATGTGATGGCACACAGACTGCATGTCTTTCAGCATATTGATTACTCTGTTATCAGAACTGATTTGCACCAAAGGAGTAATTGTGGGATAGACATTAATCACAAACTTCTGAACACTCAGGATGACTGGGTCGTACATCCATAACAGGACTGCAGTGGATGAGATGATGAAATCCACCCAGTACATGACCACAAAGAAAGCCACCAGCAGCAAGATGGTCTGGGTGGCCCTTTTCTCAGGAGATGCTCTCAGGTGGCTGAGGTTGTGAAGATGCTTATGTTGCCTCTGATGTCTGAGCAAAATGATCACCATGTATGCACTAGTGACCAGCATAACTCCTACAAGAAATACATCTCTAGAGGTTGCCACTGTTAAAATCAGTGCCCTGATGATATAGTTCATGGAGAAGAGTGAACAGAATTTAGTGACCTTCATCTGGTTGGTCTCACTCATGTTGGTAAAAGCTCCAGCATAAAAGATCCAGTTGCCAATGAATAACAAGTTGAAAGACCAAATAAATAAGAAAGTACAAATCATGTACTTTTTTAGTTTATATTTAAATTTTGCCAAGAAAGAGGAACTGGGACTGATAGTGACAGCCTGAAACACACTCAGGAGGCAGGTGATGCAGATGGACAGGCTTCTCATCACCCTGCTTATGTAAAAAGTTGTCTTACATTTAAAGTCATTCTCAATATTCAGTGACTCAAATATGTCCCAAAGCCAAATATCCCCTCCAGTGATGATCAGCAGTGTGTGAATGAAGGCCAGTTGACAGGAGATCATGTCCGTGGACTTAGGTCTGTGACCTAGAATTATGAAAGTGTAGAAAAAAAGGAGAAACATATTGGCCAGGAATCCAAGTCCAGCTTGAAAATTAAGGACATTCTTCAATGAGGACATAAGTGGAAAGTATATTCATCTTAGGAACATGATATAAAAAAATGAAATTTATGACCTCGCAATGCTGAAGCATGCATGGGCAGCCCAAATATGGTGGTTCTGTTGACCCTGTCCATATTGGGTTTCATAGTCTAAATTGATGATGATGATTACTGACCAGGTCTCATTCTCAAGAGGGCACCAGATCCCAATACAGATGGTTGTGGATACTATTTCATATACCTGAAAAAATTATATATTATTCATGAAAGTCGTTATTCACTGGTCATTATGTATATCATCATTCTGTTTTACCTATTTATTCTCTATCAACCCATCTCTTTATTTCAAGTTCCACATTAGACTTGACCTATGTTTCTATATAATCTCAATATATCTCCTGGCTATACAGCATTCTCAGCCACATCCAACACAGAATTCACACTCATGTGCCTGTATTGCACCTAGACCTCATGCCTTAGAAATTGAATCCTACTGATTTGACTTACATTGTCTCATTTTATAGTTAACACTGGAAACAGCAGTGATGAGAAAACAGGAGCATAATCATATTTGTACAACTGATTAAAATTATGTTGTTCTGGGGAGAAATCACAAAAGAAATCCAAAAGAGTAAGGTGAGTCAGTCTCATAATTTATAATTTTAATAAGCTCCATTTTACAACTATCCATGTTTTCATTCATAATTCTGATGGAATCAGAGTTGATAATTCATGATAATCCCACTATTTAATCAGTACGATGTCTATTTCAATTTATCTATTTTTATTTTCCTTTTTCAATGAACTCACCACCTAGA
This sequence comes from Microtus agrestis, assembly GCA_902806775.1. Classification (NCBI taxonomy): domain Eukaryota; kingdom Metazoa; phylum Chordata; class Mammalia; order Rodentia; family Cricetidae; genus Microtus; species Microtus agrestis. The sequence goes on from CADCXT010002642.1 coordinate 100,050, forward strand.
ATCTGGAATTACAGACAATGATACAGTTGGAGTTCATTAGTGCACTTTCCACACTGTATCAATTTTATAACCATTATTGTTGTAAATGCTCCTAGATGTCTCCCTGTTTACTTTCCATCCTATTTAAAACTTGTGTGAACTCTATTTATGGTTTAAAGAACTAACTCCCAACTATCAAGACAAATGCTATTTTTGTTTATTTTTTACAGCGGGTCAATGGGGTAAGTAAATCATTACTAGTATGATTCCTTTCGGTTTTTTCATCCATCCTTTGTTACCTTACCTACCTATTCCATCTTCTGTATTTATATACTCCTCTTTGACTAAGAAGCCCCCATTTTCCCTATCAGATCAATGGTCTCCTACTACTCCCCTGTACCTTCCTCCCACTTCTCTCTATATGAACTTCCCTCCTCCCTGCTAAGGAGCCCACCCTTTCCCATTTCTCTGATAAGATCACTTGTACCCTGTTATTTTTCTCTCCATTGCTTCCCACGATCAACCCCATCTTGGCCATGGTCCCATTTTGCTTTCCTGATATCTGTAGTTTACACAGGTAAATACTCACATCTGAAGATGTGGAGCTAGGAGACCCCAACAAGAGAGAGCATGTGACACTAAGATAAACACTGCTTTCAACACATTGTGACAAAGATGACCACATAATGATCCTATTTTAGAATTTCTGTTTTAAAAGAGATTCCTTCCCATGCAGTGGATATCAAGGGTTCCAGTGTCATCATATCTCACCAACACACAGACAATTTTTTTACTTTCAACACATAGTCTTAGCTTGAGTGTTGATGTTAGTTATTTAGTCTGGTGCCAGTATCATTATTTTAGAAAATTAGTATAATTCATTCTTTAACATCAACTTTGTGGTAGAGAAATAGAAAACTATACCTACTAAGATTCTTGTGACAAAGACAGGCCAATTGTGTTCTCAAGATCAATTGTATATTCCACATACATTGCTGCATGCATGTATATATAGCAATATTGCAGAAGTCAGTATATGAGAGCACTCTGTCACATCCCCATGAATATGACAACATAAATCATACATTTTACATATATACATTATGTTTGCTCTTAAAACTTGATCTAGTAAAGGAATAGATTGAGCCAAACATATGATTCTCCCACCAACAAACATTTACAGTAGCTGCACATTGGCATTCTGTTCTTTTAAAATATTCCAGGATGCAAGTTGAGAGATGGGACAGTGGTTCAGAGCATGTTTTCTCTTGAATATGATATGGGCTAGGTTCCCAGCAATGATATGGTGGCTCATAACCATCTGTAACTCTAGTTGTATGGAATCTACTTCCTTTTCTGATATTGTAAGCAAGTAGTACACAGATATACATGCATGTAAAATACATATATGTAAAATAAAATAAATAAATATTAAAGAAAGAAACAAAGAAAATATGTTATCAGATTTATTTGGGATAATAATTAATTCAAGGATTTGTCTCTAAACTGACATAACTGAAGCACATTCCAATTTTAAAACTGCAAATGGACAAACACTGTATATATATAGACATTTTTATTCATTGTAGATCTATAATTTTTAATATGGAATTGTAATATAAATAAAATAAAAAGATGATAAAAGAAGTTAAAGATGGTAATTAAATTTATTTTCTTATCCGAAAGCTATGGACTTCAACCTCTCTACTTCATATCCATTGCATAGTAAATATTTGTCACCTACATAAAATGACACTTCTTCTCATTCCTTATGTGGTGTCTTTCCCTGGTGTGTACTAGAGGTGACACTAGAACAGAAAAAGCATAACTATCATAGCTACAAACTGAGTTTTCAATATATACATAAACTAAGAAAAGTCATTCATTTTATTTGAAAAAAATGCAGTGCTTGGAATTTCATATTAGTTTATGTTGTAGTACTTAGTTGTAAGGACTAAACCCAAAGTGTATCCATAAGCCTTCATAATAGTAACAATTCCATCACTCTTAATGGGATCCAGACCAAAAACTGAGCAGGCAGCAGGCAGCTGTCTGAAGAAACGTGCAACAAAAGAAACAAAGAGCTGTTTCCTGCATAACTCTACAATCTTCTGAAAAAAAAAATCACTTTCTCTCTTCATTATCACAGTATTTAATTTTAGAATAGACTTGTTTTGTGAATTTATGATAGTAATTTCATTCTTCTCTGAGGAGATAGTAATATAATGAACATAAAACATATTAGATCAAAGGAGTAGGGAGTCATAATCATTTTAAGTTTACCATATTTAGGGGGGGTCTGGGGCTGTGGACGGGAACTTGGGGCGGCGCGCGGTGAAAAAATTTTTTTTTTAGTGAGTAATGACCTATTTGCAGTGTGACTGCTCAGAGAGAACAAGACGTGATTGTGTGACTTTCAACCGACAAGATACCCGGAGTTAGTTGAGGTACTGTCCACTGTCAGCAATGTTAATATATCTTTGGAACTCTCAGGAGGATGAAGACCTTAGCCACTCAAATTAATTCCATGTGGACATTTTTATGAAATAGATATGCCAGAAAGAATAAATAGTAATTACTAATTTAAGGTATTAATTCATAGAACTTGCCTAATCTTTTAAACAATTTTAAAGTACAAGTTACTCTGTAGAAATTGAACTTAGCTCACCTGCAACTGGAAGCTCACAGACGCTTTACAGTCTCCCACTTTCAAGCCAGTTTCCCTGTGATGAAGCAGCAGCAGCAGTGTCACTGCAGAGCCTGTGAGGAAACAGTCAGACCTAGAGCTTGGTCACAGGTCACATGGTGTAAGTCTGGGAAAGACATGAAAATGTTCACTGGAGGTGTGTGTGTGTGTGTGTGTGTGTGTGTGTTACTTGGACTAAAAATAGATCAATATCATACTGTGTGCTGAGGCTGCTATCATGATTACATGAACAGCACTTAAGTGAAAAACTGAGGGTTATATCAAATATGTTTCTGAAATAAAGTGAACTTTAGGGGAAATGGATTGTGCATCTCTGTTTTCTGGGTGACTTAATAAAATCCACAAGGGTCCTGCCTAGTGCATCAGTGCAGTCTCTCAAGGTGAATTATACAAAATAAACTGAGTATTCTGTAAGACTTGCCAACATAAATTTATACTTTCATCATTTTTTTTTGTGGTGTGGAAGTGCTGTGTCTAGTGAGCAAATGACATTTATTGGCATTGTTTTATTCCGGTTGAAAAACAATTATTTCATGATTCTATAGTATCTATTTACCAATATAATTTTGCTGTTTTTGTCTGTGAGAAAGACAGAGACACAGAGAGGGGCTCAACTTATACTGGCTTCAATATAACTCAGGAAGCTTCTGTCTTAGTCTTCAAAGTGCTGGGTCCATAGGTGTTGCCACCACAACTGACTTCACTTTCCACTTCAGTCTCCTGTATGTATTAGTAAATGATATTCCAGCAACATTCACATGGACTTATGACATTCATCAGCTAAATTTGAATTTACTTGGCATATTTTGAGTATGCATATTTTAATGAACAATTGTGTTTTGCAGACATTAGAGGAAACCTTGGGGAGTTTACTTTAAAAAATTTGATACTATTCAAGAACTGAAAATATTTCTCATTGCTAATCAAAACTTAATATTTTATCAGTAGCAGTATAACAATGTTGAACTTAAAAATACTTAATTGAAAATCAATTCATTTTAATTAAAGCACTCAAAATCCTACTGAAAATTACTCAGTTTACATTTTTATAAAGATAATGAAAGGGGGAGGGCCTTGGACTTCCAACAGGGCAGGGTTCCCTGCCCTCTCTCCAGCAGGGAAGGAGAGGGAGAAGGGTAAGTAAGAGAGCAGGGAACGGAAGGAGAATGGGAGCAGGGGAGGAAGGATAAATTTTTTAATGGAAAAAATAAAAAAAAAATAAGATAATGTTACAAGAATTTAATGAATAAGTGAAGGAAGCCTTATAGATACATTGAGATATTTAAAATGGATCTACTTCATTAGAAATTATTACAATAGGAAAAATAAATCTATGAAAAATGTTCAAAGTTATTTATATAACATTAAGACCAATTACATTTTACTAAGCCATGAAGCAAAAATCTCCTAAGAATTCCCAAGTAAATGCAAATTTACCAGAATAGATACTGGTAACACTAAATGAGTTAATATTTGCTGTGTACTCATGGTGAAGTTTCATATAAATCAATACATAGTTTTGAGAAAAGTAGAAAAATGATAAAATATAAAATATAATTTATATATATCTTAATATTATAAATGTACTCCTGCAAACCAGTGAATGTGTGTTCTTTGTTTCACCCTCTAAGTCATTTCAGGTGTTTTGTGAGAGTGTTGGAAATTTAACACAACTGCCATTAGCTAGGAGAAACATTGTTTATAGGATTATAAGAGTACACTCTCAGGAAAATCCATAGATAGATATGCTCATTAAAATACTCCATTTGGGGTCACTTTTTACATAGATATGAATGTACATTTACTGTAAGAAAAAGACAGATTTCATTACATTTTCATTCAATGCATAATATCCATTGATCAGCTTCACCCTATTAGCCTTCCTTGTCTATCTGTCCACACTTCTGCTAGGGCCTGTCCTCTTTCCAATAGGCCACCATCTCCTGTTACATACATTACAATCAGAGGACACAGCAAGGGAAATCTATGTTCTTTTAGAAATCATTACACTGATAATTTATGTCTACAGACATCTTTTGTGTTTGCTGTTGATAAAATTAGCTTAAAATAGAACTAAACAGAGAATTCTCTAATCATTTTATTACAGAAAACTCTGCTTCCTTCTACCACTTACTGCTCTCACTATTACTGAAGAGAATAAGAAACACTCACCTGGCCGGTCTTTTGATAAACATCCATTTGAAATGAGGCCCTAAGAAGTACTTATAAGGAAGAAATGTCATTAGCTCATCTCTCTCTAGACCCATAATTATCATGTCACCTGGAAAGGGAAAGTTCTGAACTTGAGGTTGTTAGAAAGTGGTACCATTAACTGGAAGAGTGAACTTCTCTAATTCCAGGACAACACTAGAAAAGAAACAGCTGAGCTCTGGCTTTCCCGTGTGTGAGCTATTCTCCCAGGCCATATCTGTCGGTGTGGATTAGCTCATTCATGTCCTTCTGGATAAAACTAAAGTAAAATATCACCACATTCATAAGAAGTATAAAAACATTTTGTTTCCTCAAGGAGTCATTCCTGCTTCCAAAACTTTCCTGATTGATAGCCTCCAAACTACGTGACAGTGGCTTCATGACCTCGCCTAGAAATCAACGCGCTTTTGCTAAAATTAAGAAAATGTCACCACCTCAAAACACTCTGTAAGAAAATTAATCTTTCTTACAGGGGCACAGGCATGAGGTGATGTAATCAGCAGATAGTGATCTGTGGGCTGGGGATGTAACTTAGTTGGCAGAGTGTATGTGTAGACATTGTTGTTAATGTGGGATACCATGGAGAAATCAAACCTTGAAATTCCATGCACAGTGAGGGAGAAGAATCACAAGTCAATGGCAAACACAAGACCTTCAAGGAGATCTTAGAAGAAAACTGTCCCAAACTAAGGAAAGAATCACCCACACGCATAGAAGAAGCACACAGAACACATTAAAAAAGAAAAGACCAGAAAAGAAAATTTCCATGACATCACATATTTAAAACTCTGAGGAGACAGAACAATAAAGGTGCATTTAAAGTTGCAAGAGAAAAAGTGCAAATCACGAGTAAAGAAAACCCATCAAAGAACAGCTGATTTCTCAAGGAAAACTTTCAAAGCCAGAAAACTTTGGAATAATACAACCCAAGACCTAAATGACAGCTGATCTAAAATATTACGCCCAGCAAAACTGCCATAATTAAAGGATAAGAAACAATTTTACACACATTGACAGCCTAAAGAATTTTATAATCAATAAACCAAACCTAAGGTAATACAGGAAGGTTTATTTTGGGGTAAAGAGAGCAATAAGCAAAGCAGAAAAACTAAAATAAACACGAGCCACAATTATTAAAATATAAAGACCACTGAGAACAAAACAAAAATTAAGAACGTGATGACCAGAACTAACACACACATTTCAGTAACAATTTAAGCATGATTGACTCAATTCTCCACTCAAAAGACAGAGTTACTGAATGGATCAAGAAACAAAATCTTTTTCCTATCAGAAACAGATTTTAGTTATGAAGACAGGCACCACCTTAGGGTAAAAGGATAACCACAAGAGCTAGTTCCAGGTCAGGACCAAAGCTACATAGAAACCCCGTCTTGAAAAACCAAAAAAGAAAAAAAAAGATAGACAAAAGTACTCCCAAGCAAATGGATCCAGGAAGACATCTGACATAAAAGACTTGAAACTAAAACTGAAAAAGAGAAATAAATAGGGAAACTGCATTCTGATCAATGGAGCAGTTAACCAAGAAGACTTTACTGCTCTTCAGAGGGGGTAACGTTTCCCATGGGGGGTTAACAAAGTCTAGCACATTGCTTTGAGTCAGGGTCAAAGCCCTCCCCCACTATATCTAGGCTGAGCAAGGTATCCCACCGAAGAGAATGGATTTCAAAAAACCAGTTGAAGCAGAAGGGACAAATCCTGGTCTCACTACGAGTGGACCCACGGTGTGCCCCAGCTATGCAACTGCCACCCACATTCAGATGGCCTTATTTGGCCTATGTTGGTTCCCTCACTTTCCGACTGGAGATAGTGGGATCCTATTAGCTCAGGTACGCTGATTCACTGGGTATCCCCATCATGGTCTTGACCTCTTTGCTTATCTTCTCATTCCTCTCACTCTTCAACTGGACTTTGGAAGATCAGTCCAGTGCTCTGCTGTGAATCTCTGAATCAGAAGTAGATAATTTGATGAATAAATGTGACCTTTCAAAGTTAAATTGAGATTAAATGAGCAGGCTAAACAGACCAATAACATCAAAGGATTAGATGAAGTAATATGAGTCTCCCAAACAAAGATTTTAAAAAAAATGAAAACCAAGGGCAATACAGTTTTAAGACAAAATTTTTTGTGGCTTCCTAAAGGGAGTTAAGCCCATGTCTTGGCCTGTGTTCTGTTGTGTGAAGAGACACCATGAACATGGAAACTCTGATAAAGGATAGCCTTTAATGGGGGCTTGCTTAAAATTCAGAAGATCAGTTCATTATCATTATGGTGGGAAGCATGATGCCATGAAGACATGGTTCTGGAGAAGGCACCGAGAGATCAGCATCCAGATTCACAGGCAGCAGGAAAGGAGAGATGAACTGAGCCTGGCTTGGGCTTTAGAAACCTCAAAATACACCCTCAATAACACATTTCCTCCAAACACCTAGCCACACTTAGTCAATCAAATAGTATCACTCCCTAAACATTAAAATATATAAGCCTCTGGGGGCCACTCTTATTCAAATCACCACCCCAAAATATTCCTCAAATTATTCACCAAATTCAAAAATGAAAGAATACTGCCTAATTCTTTTTATGAGTCCCAATTAACCTGTAACATAAACTGCATAAAGACACAATAAAGAAAGAGGATTCAGATAAATTTCCCTTATGAACATGGATGCAACAGTTCATCAATAAAATACCTGCAAACCCAAACCAAGAAAACATCAGACCATCAGACACATCATCTACCCTGATTAAGTAAACTTTACCATAGAGAAGCAGGGAAGATTCAACATACATAAATTGATTTAAAAAATAATAACAATACACTGTATAAACAGACTGAAAGCCAAAATACCACATAATCATCTCATCAGATGAAGAAAAGTCCCGTGACAAAAATCCAAAACCACTTCAGGAAAAAAGTCTTGGAAATATTGGGGATACAAGGTACCTAACTCAACATAATAAAGGCAATTTATCTCAAGCTCATAGCAATATCAATTTAAATGGAGAGAAACCAAGCAATTCAACTAAAATCAGAAAGAAGACAAGGATATCCACCCTCCATACCTATTAAATATAGGACTTGAAGTCTGTCCTAGTTAGAGTTTCTATTGCTGTGAAGAGACACTATGACCATGGCAACTTTTATAAGGGAAAATGTTTCATTGGTGTGTCTTGCTTGCATCTTTAGATGTACAGACCATTATCAGCATGGTGGGGAGCAACATGGCAGCAGGCAAGCAGACATGGTGGTGCAGAAGTAGATGAGAGCCCTACATCAGGCAACAGAAAGTTGACTGAGTGTCACACTGAGTGAAGCTTGAGCAAAAGAGACTTCAAAGCCCACCCCACAGTAACATACTTCCTTCAACACTTATACCCCAAGTCCACAACTCCTGAAGGTCCCACTCCCCTTGGGATTATGGGGCCCTGAGTACATTCCGGCTACCCCAAAGTCTTTATAGAGCAGTAAAATTACTGAAGGAGATTGAGTAGACATAGATAGGAAAGAAGTCAAAGCATCTTCATTTGTAGATGCTATAGTAGTGTGATGCTATTCTTAGTTTTCAACGTTTCTACTTCTGGTATTACCAAACCCCAAAGTGGCTAGAGATACCTGGGTACGGGTGTTTATTTGTCATTTAATTGTTAGAAGTAGAAAACCTACTTATACTCTGAATATTTGAGGTAGGAAGATCCAACTTTAATCTGGATTACACCTTAGCTGGCAGTATATTTGAAGGACATAGAAAATGGAGCATGGCTCTATCTTAGCACAATTCCCTAGCTCTTTCCAGAAAGATCAATGTTGCACTGGTATTTGAGCCTATGTTTTCAGGAATTCAGCATATACCAAAGAATAGCTGAGACATCAGCCTTGTGAATTGAACAGATACTGAATTTTTGTACTTTCCTATGGTAGACAGCAACCATTAGATTAGCTGGGCCACAACATGTAAGCCATTCTAGTAAATATGCTTTCTATATAGATATGGAATCATTATATATGTTCTTTTATTCTAGACAACCCTGACTAAAATAGATTACATTACATGATTCAAGGTCAATAGTTCTCAACTCTCCTAATGTTTTGGCCCTTTAATATAGTTCATGGTGTGGTCACCTTTCAACCACAAAATTATTTTATGGAAGTAAAATTTTGCTACTTTTATGAATCACAATGTAAGCATCTGATGTTTCTTAAGGTGTTAGCTGACCTCTGTGAAAGGGTCATTCAACCTCTTAAAGGGTTGTAACCCGCAGATTGAGAACCACTGTTCTAAAACCTTCACCAGAAAATTTCTGAAAAACACTTTCAGCAAATTAGCTGGATGCAAAATTAATTCACAAAAATACGTAGCCTTCCTATTTATTACAAAAAGATTGAAAAATAAATCAGGAGAACAGCTCCTTCATAAGACCCTCAAATAATATAAAATGATCTTGGAATAACTCTAACCAAGCAAGGCAAGACTTCTATAAAAACTTTAAGGAACTGAAGACAGAAATTGAAGAAGATATAAGAAGATGGAAAGATCTCCTATTCTCATTGATCAGTAAGAATAATATAGTAAAAATGCCCATCCTACTAAAAGCAATGTACGGATTCAATGCATTACCCATCAAATTTCCAACACAGCATTCACAGAACTTAAAAGTACAATTTTCAACTTCATATGGAAGAAAAAAGACAAACAAATAAAAATCACTCCTGATAAATAGTTGTATCTGGTTAAAATAGCTAAAAAATAGTTAAAATATTTCTGAGTAATAAAAGATCTGCCAGATGTATTATTAATTCCAAAGATACTAAGAGAAAGACCACTAACTCAAATTATCAAGGCCAAATTGATAAAAGCAAGCAATTAATTAAAGCAAGTTTTTTAACTCATATATTATACAATGCTTCCCAATAAGATCAACATTAAATATAATTAAGAAAAGGCCTTATTTTAGGGAAAAGTGGTTTCTAATTAGGGGATTTATTGGGCATTATAGGCTGACCTGCAGTAGGAGAACATAAGTTAACAAGCTAGTCTCTTCTGAAACAAAGACATGGTCATAGGTGGGCATAGGAAGGTAGTCATTACAAGGCAGTCATAACAACCATTTGAAACAAAGTTAGGCTTATGAATAACTTATTGAAACAAAGACATCATTGCCACTGTTGGAAAAGGTAATAGAGAACCGTATATAGTTATGGTGACATGTGGGCCATACTCCAATCCCAAAAAGCAGAGGTTTAATCATACCAGTATGAACATGTCTGTCTTTACTATAATGTAATGTTACTTTTAAGTCTCAGAGGAAGACAGCTTAGTTCTTTAGTATCACCATTCCCAATCTCGAATTGTACAAGAGTGCAAAATAAATAAAAACATCATTGTACTGCCACAAAAACAAACAAGTTGATTAGTAGAATCTAACTGAAGTTACAGATATAAGTCCACATACCAATGAACACATGATTTTTGTTGAAGATAACAGAAATACACACTGGAAAAGAAAACAAATGGTACTGGTAAAACAAGACATAGAAGAGTGCAAATAGATCCATACTTTTCACATGGTACAAAACTCTACTCTAAATGGATCAAAGGCCTCAACATAAGGCGAGATACACTGAACCTGACCGAAGAAAAAGTTGGGAATAGTCTTGAGTTCATTGTCACATGAAAAAGCTTTCTAAACAAAACATTGATTGCACAGGCACTAAGAACAAAAATTAATAAGAGGGCTCTCATGAACTAAAACCTTTCTGCATAGAAATGTCAACTTCATTTAGAAAAATTAGAAAACTAGAGAATGGGAAAAGATTTTTACCAACTACATATTCAATATATGGCTAATGTCCAAAATATATAAAGAACTCAACACATTGACATCAAGAAAACAAATAACCAAATTTAAAAGTGGGGTACATATCTGAACAGAGAATTCTCAAAAGAGTAAAATCAAATAGTTGAGAATATCTTAAAACTTTTCAACATCCCTACTCATTGGGATGTGAAAATTAAAGCTACTTTAAGGTTTTACCTTACACCAATCAGAATGGCCCAGATCAATAATACAAATGACACTTCATGTTGGCAAGATTATGGAGTAAGGGGAATGCTCATCCATTGCTGTTGGCAGCACAGACTTGTCCATCTACTATGGAAATCAGTGTACTGGTTCCTTAGGAAGTTGGGAATAGAGCAAATTTAAGATTCCGCTATACCACTATAGGGCATGTACTCAGAGAACACTTCATTCTACTATAAAGGCACATGCTATTCATAACATCCAGAAACTGTAAGCAACCAGATGTCCATTAACAGATGAATGAATAAAGAAAATGTGGTACATTTACATAATAGAATATTACTTAGTCATTAAAAGTAATGAAATCTGTGGGTAAAAACTAGTAAAAGTCATTCTGAGTGAGGTAATACAGACTCAGAAAGAAAAACATAGTCTGCTTCCTTATATTTGTATTTTAGCTGTTAAGTCATTGATAAGCAAGTCATGATCCATATAACCACGGAGGTTAGGTATAGAATTAGAGAACAATAGTGGGGCAATCTCACTAGAAGGGAAAAATACATTAGATAGTTATGGATACACAATGAGGTATGAGAGACAGATCAAATGGGGAAAGGGAATGTGGGGAGGGACAAATAAATCTAAGGAAAACTTAAGAGATCATATGGAAAATAATACAGCAGAAGTTCCCTAAGTACATACAGATAAGAAAGCAATCCGTTCACAGAATAATGGAGGGATGGAGCCCAAATTAAATCTCTCATCATCAAATGAAGCTTCCAGGACCAGGCATTGGTTAGATCTAATTGAGTTGTTGGCCGAAGGTGCTACATGAGAACTTGAAAACAATCCAGGGTATGGTCAAGGCTATTGTGTGCTCTGCAAAAAAAAATGATACATAACACCTGTTGTCCTGAAGACAATACTTACACAACTAGTTAAACATGAAGAATTCAAGCTGGCACTTATCTAAAGCCTTCATCCCAGTAGATTAGAGTTCATAGGACTGTAAGGTAACATGAACACTGACTACAAAAGGAGAAAAGCAAACACAACTCAGCTACAAACCCTTCAATCTACAATCGTGTCCTACCTGCAATGTACACTGACAGAATATTGGCACAATGGAGGAAACCAAGAGAATAAGGCTTTCTAAATAAAGAATGGACAGGCACATAAACTCAGAGACTGTAGCAGCATGCACATGTCTACACAATATGATCTCCTGGACAGAAAGTAGAAGTGATTACATGCCCCATCTCAAATCCATAAGTATCTCCATTTGATAGTCACTTACAAATGAAGCATTAGTTTTCTCTAAAGGAGTCTCACTGGGGGAAACAAACCACTCTGAAGGGTAGGCCCCATGCCCAACAGAAGGTGGTCAACACAAAATGAACTCAATTGAATCTACAGTTCATTTGCATACATATTATGTCTTCTAGTTTTATGTTTTTATGAGATCCCTCTAAGTGAACTTGTGTTTCTATATCTATATGTGTTTCTTGTACTTTTTCTTTGGTTATTTTTCTTCTATTTGTTTTGTTTTATTCTAAATTTGTTCAATTTTGTTTTATCTTGTTTAATTTGTTATAAGGCTTAGATGTTTTCAAAGGAGAGACAGAGACAGTGTGGATTTGGAAGAGGGAAAAGAGGAACTAAGAGGATCAGGGGGACAAAAAACCCTTATCAGAATAGATTGTATGAAAACAATCATTTTTCTATAAGATAAAAACATAACATTTCAATGGTGGGATGGTGGTGAATACTTCTAATGCCAGAAATGGAAATACAGAGACAGGACTATAACTGGGGCTACCATATTGGCCTACTTGGTAAGCTCCAGGCTACAGTGAAAGATGCTCTCTCAAAATAAAAGACCTAGGCCAGTGCAAGCCTGAAGTAGCAATCTTCACAGGAGCGGGACTGAGTCAGTGACCTAGACCAGAGTGAGCCTGAGATGGCAAGCTCCACAGGAGCAGGAGTGGATCCATACTGGTAACAGAAACAGAAATAGGACTGGAGCAGGCCGAGACAGCGAACTCCTCAGGAGCAGCTACAGGGGAGCAATTGTAGAGGGAGTGGGCCAGAGCCAGACACCCCTGTGGTCTGGCATGAGTCTGGAACCTCCGAGGGAATAGGCAGGTACCAGTGACCTCTGCAGGTCCAGGCATGATTCTGGGACCTCAGAGGGAGTGGGCCAGACCAAGAGACCTCTGTGGGTTTGGGTGTGACACTGGGGACTCCGAGGGAGTAGCCCTGAGCCAGGACCTTTGCATGTCCAGGCATGAGTCTGGGACAATCAAGGGAGTAGATCTGAAGCAGAGACCTTTACAGTACCAACCCCAAACCAGAAAGTTATACAGGAGCGGATCCAGAGAAGGACATTTACAGAAACAGGACAGAGTCACTGACCTAGGCCGGAGCAAGCCTAACACAGCAAACTCCACAGAAATAGAGCAAACTCAAGGAGTGCCGAGTGACCTCCAGAATCATAGAGTGACCAATGGGGTGACTGGAACCATGGCACTGACTGAACCATGAGGAGCAATAATCTGAGCCTTGGATCCACTGGTACCTGGAAGATTGATCACCAGAGTCACAGACAGCCCCACCTACACCAATCAGAGAAAAAAGATAGGGAGACAAGATCAGAATGTATGCACCAGCACAAAGAGCAACACCAGTAAAAACGAGTGACCCTATACCAGCAAGACTTGAACAACAAAATATAAATGAAGCAGAAGAAAATCACCTAAAAACTAATTTTAGGAGAATGTTTGAAACCTTTAAAGAAGAAATGAAAAATTCCCTCAAAGAAATGGAGGAAAAGACAAAGAAAATTTGGAGAATATCAACATATACTGTAAAGAAAACAAAGAAAAAGCAATCAAACATATGGAAGAAACTATTCAAGATTTGAAAACTAAAATAAAGACAATAAAAAACACAAGACAAGGCAATTATAGAAAGAAAATTATGAGAAAATGATCAAGAACCACAAATGCAAGCATAAACAGCAGTATACAAGAAATGGAAGAGAGAATCTCAAGTGCTGAAGATGAAATAGAAATGGAAAAAAGAAAGCATATTTAACAAATGATGCTGGCATAACTGGATATCATGATGTAGAAGATTAAAATAGATCCATATCTATCAACATTCTCAAAACTCAAGTCCTAATGGATCAAAGATCTCAACATAAAGCCAGCCACACTGAACCTCATAGAAGAGAAAGTAGGAAGTACATTTGAATGCATTGGCAATGGAGACCAATTCCTAAATATAGTACCAGTAGCACAGACACTGAGAGAAACAATTAGTAAATGGGACCTTCTGCGGCTAAAAACCTTTTGTAAAGCAAAGAAAATGGTCAACAAGACAAAACAACAGCCTATAGAATGGGAAAAGATCTTCACCAACCCCACAGCAGACAGAAGTCTGATCTTCAAAATATACAAAGAACTCAAGACATTGGTCATCAAAAAAACAAATAATCCAGTTAATATTATGGAGTAACGACCTAAACAGAGAATTATCAACAGAGGAATCTAAAATGGCTAAAAGACACTTAAAAAATGTTCAACATTTTTAGTCATGAGAGAAATGCAAATCAAGACAACTCTAAGATTCCATCTTACACCTGTGAGCATGGCCAAGATCAAAAACACGGATGAAAACTTATGCTGGAGAGGTTGTGGGGTAAAGGGAACACTCCTGCATTGCTGGTGAAAATGGAAGCTGGTACAGTTCTTATGGATGTCAGTGTGGTATTTCTCAAAAAATTAGGAAACAACCTTCTTTCCTTAAGACCCAGTAATACCACTTTTGGGTATATACCCAAAGGATGCTCAATCATGCCACAAAGGTATGTGCTCAACCATGTTCATATCAGCATTGTTCGTCATAGGCAGAAACTGGAAACAACCTAAATGCTCCTCAACTGAAGAACTGACAAGGAAAATGTGGTACATTTACACAATGGATCACTACATAGCATAAAAAAACATTTTTAATTTTGAAGGCAAATGGATGGAGCTAGAAAACATCATTTTGAGTAGATAACTCATTTACAGAAAAACAATTATTACATGTACTCACTCATAAGTGGTTTTGAAACATAAAGCAAAGAAAACCAGCCAACAAATCACAATCCCAGATAACCTAGACAACAATGAGGACCCTAAGAGAGACATACATAGATCTAATCTACATGGGAAGTAGAAAAACACATTATCTCCTGAGTAAATTTACAGCATGGGGATGAGCATAGTATGTACTCACTCATAAGTGGATATATGTAAGACAAAGGATAACAAACCTATGGACCATGACCCTAAGAAGCTAGATATCAAGGAGAACCCTAAGAGAAAAATACATGGATCCCTTTGGGAAGGGGAAACAGACATGATCTACTGATAAAATTGTGAACATGGCAGTCAGGGAAGAAGTGGGGGGTTGAAGGAAAAAAGGAGGGAAGAACTAGAAGGGGGAGGAGAACTTGGGGGAATGGAATGGCCAAGTTGGGTTAAGGACAGAGCGTAAAAGCAAGGAATTAGATATTTTGATTGAACCATTATGGGGCTAGCAAGAAACCTGGTACTGGAGGAATTTTCAGGAAGTCACAAGGATAATCCCAGCTAAGACCCTAAGCAATTGTGGAGAGGGTGCCTGAATTTGCCTTGCCCTGTGGTCAGATAAATGACTATCTTCAGTGTTATCATAGCTTCCTTTGGGTATATAAACCAAAGTGGTATTTTGCTGGGTTTTCAGGAAGATTGTTTCCTAATTTTCTGAGAAATTTCCATAGTGATTTCCAAAGTGGCTATATAAGTTTCCACCCCCATGAGTATTGAAGGAGTATTACCCTTACCTTACATCCTCTCTAGCAAAAACTACCATCAGTGTTTTTTTATCTTGGCCATTCTGACGGGTGTAAGATGAAATCTCAGAGTTGTTTTGATTTGTATTTTTCTGATGCCTATGAATGTTGAACATTTTCTTAGGCGTCTTTCAGCCATTTGAGATTTGTCTGTTGAGAATTCTCTGTTTAGGTCTGTACCCCATTTTTTTGATTGGATTATTTTTTCTTTGGGTGTTAAGTTTCTGGAGTACTTTGTGTATTTTAAGATCAGTCCTCTATCTGATGTGAGGTTGGTAAATATCTTTTCACATTGTGTAGGTTGCTGTTTTGTCTTGTTGATGCAGTTTTGCTTTACAGAAGCCTCTCAGTTTCAGGAGCTTCCATTTATTAATTGTTGCTTTCAGTGTCTGTGTGACAGTGATTATATTTAGGAAGTGGTCTCCTGTGCTAATGTGATTCAAGTGTACTTCCTACTTTCTCTTCTATGAGGTTCAGTGTGGTTGACTTTATGGTGAGATCTTTCATCCATTTAGACATGACTTTAGTGCATAGTGATAGATATGGATCTCTTTGCTTTCTTCTACATGTTCATATCAGTTATGCTAGTACCATTTGTTGAAAATTCTTTTTTCATTTTTATTTTTATTTTATTTTTTTTAAAATTATTTATTTTTTTAAAGCAATCTTTTCTTATTTTACAAACCAATACCAGTTCCCACTCCCTCCCTTCCTCTGGCTCCCTCTCCCTTGCATCCCACCCCACCCTCCATCCACACCTCACAGAGGGTAAAGTCTCCCATGGGGAGTCAACAAAGTCTAGCATAGAACCTTCATCCAGTTTAGTGTTTTTATAAGACTACTGAGTGTATGAACAAGCAGATTTCTGCATTGACATCTTGTTCTTGTGCCTTTTCTTGAACTGTTTTCTTCCATTTGTTTTCTTCTATTCTGATGTATTAGGTTTTGTTTTATATTATCATTTTATTATTTTACTTATTAACTTATTATAGTTTATTATTAACCCTGAGAGGGCTGTTTGTTTTCTAATGAGAGGAAGAAAAAGAGTGGCTCTGGATGGGAGGGAAGATGGGAAGAAACTGGGAAAAGTAAAAGGAGAGGAAATTGGGATATATTATGTGAGAAAAAATATATTTTCAATAAAATAGAAAAAAAGCACAAATAATCTTTACCATTGAGCCATCCTTCCCCCACCACGCAGGGTTTCTTTTCTTTTCTTTTTTCAGTTTTTCAAGACAGAGTTTCTTCATGTAACAGCCCTAATGGTCCTGGAACCAGCTCTGATCTCAAACTCACAGAGATCTGCCTGCCTCTGCCTCCCATTACAGGTGCAAGTATAGAATTTGGGATAGTACACGCAACCTGAATTCCTATTCTGCATCCAAGAAATGACTTACCAGCCTGAAATCTCTGTGACTACAAAACCCCGATCCTGCCTAGATAATGTCATAGACATTTTCCCAACTGGCTTCTCTTCCTGCCTTCTGTAACTTATCCACAAAAACTGCCTATGTTTTCTACTATCCCCTCAGTCAGACCCAGTGACACTCCTTTTCTCTTTAATCTGTCGGCTTTATGCATTTAAGTTCAGTTTTCAGTTGGTACCAAGACTGATTTCTTTGACTTAGTCTAGATATTATCTTCTCCTTGTTCTTTCCCTGTTTTAAACCTTTAAGGCGTGCTTTGCCAGCCCACAGTTCTAATGCTTTAAATCTCCATCATCTGGAGGCAACACTGCAAGAACTCCTTTTCAACTCCCAACATGTGTATCTCCTTATCCTTCTGACCCAGATGCCCGTATTCAGGCATTCATGAGTCATATTTACACTTTAGAAAACGGTTTTTCCTTGAGAGTTTCCATACAGCTTGGAAAGCAAATAGATAAGTGCTCTATTTCAGCACTCCGACCTCCTCCCTACTCACCACTCCAGTTCCACAGCGGTTTAGTACTGCAAGGTTTATCTTGTGACCACTATCCCGCTTTTTTTTAATTCATTTATTTATTTTTTCTCCATTAACAGCTTTAATTGGGTGTGGGGCAATAGAACTATTCTTAGCACAATAATGGGTGTGGGGTTCCCTGTAGACTCGCTAGGGTGATGGTTCCTGTAATTTTATTTTTATTTTATTTTTTTATTTATTTTATTTTTCTCCATTAACAGCTTCAACTGGGTGTGGGGCAACAGAACCATTCCCAGCACAACCATGGGTGTGGGGTTCCTCGCAGTCTCCCCAGGGCGATGGTTCCTGCACTGATCTCTAGGGGGAAACGGCTCCCAACAGATCCCCTCTCCCCTCCCATACAAAGGCAGGCAGCTATCACGTGGAGAGCACCAGTCAGAGTCAACCATGGTGTCAGACCAAAGGAGAAGGGACTGAGACAAGGAGAGACCCTCCTCTCGAGTGGTGAAGCAATCCACCTCTCCTGGGAACAGAGGGGTGCCCGATGACTCCTAGGTCAAGTGGGGACCAGGCCTTTTTTTCTTTCCCCCTTACCCATCCTAGGGTTCCCAGGGCCCTGCCTTAGGTTGGGGGATTATCCTGCCATAAGTCGCCAATCCTTGGAGCTCCTCAAATAAAAGGCATCTAGCAGGATTAAAGTAAGCAGATCACAGGGCACCCTGTCTTAGGCCATGTGGAGAGCGCCCTCATACCTGTACCATGCCATGTTGAGCTGGTTTCTACAACCTCTGTATGGTGTGCTATTCAGGCGAGGATCCACACTAACTCCCATCATTGGGCCCCTGCGTCTATCATTAATGAAAAGACTGTGAGGAGCTCCTCAAACAAAAGATATAATGATATAATTTTGGCACCAATAATTCCATCTCCAGACAAGAAGAAAGGGCTTTTTCCCAACCCAGTATTCACCTTTTAGTCTGGCCTATGGTATGTCCTCCTTCCGAAGTGCCTACTCCACATAAAGTTACGTGTGCTGCCTGCCAAAAATTAGGGCAGTGTAAAAGGGATCAAAATCTAAAATTTTTAACATATGCATTAAACCCAAACACTTTACAGCACGTGTCAAACTTTTCCCAACATCTATAAGCAGTTACAAATATCATTAGATCAATTTCAGTAGGAGTACAATGACATACATTGTTGTTATCAAATACCACCAGTTCCAGTCTCTGAGCAACAGTGACAGGAACCCCCAATTTTCCCCCTTCTGAAGTGAAGAGAGGTTAATATTTTAATTAAAATGAGTTCTGTGTCTCAAAGTTTAAAGCAGTCTGATGTTTAGTCTGCAACTCAGCTCCAAAGCAGACCAGATTTCAAGCTGCAGGAGCAGTTTAGCATTTGTGCTCCAGGACAGGTGGGGGAACCTGGGTGAGTCGAGCTGGATTCAGCTACATGAAGCACATCCTGGCAGTTATGTCAGCTGGTTCTCCCTGGACTCTGGAGGCAGGATGACACCCTGCAGAGTGGTGTAGCTGGTTTTGATAGCAGGCACTCCTTTCCTTGGGGGCAGGGAAGACCGGACCAAGGACCTCTCCTCAATCATCTCTGGAAGTCTGGCACTCCTCTGTGTCCGCAGCCTCGACATCACCTCCAGAATTTATTTTCTTTCTGTGAAAAAAGCACAAACACATCCTCGACCCCAAATATATATACAGGTTGGGTTTTTTCATAATGCATTGCAAGGGCTTTTTCACCTTGTCTTTTCAAAGGTAAGTTTGGTGTCATCAAGCCAGATCCGTTTGCATCAGGATCTGCTGGCAACTTTTATGAGTTGCTTTGAAGGAGCCTTGTTATGCTCCATAATTTTTATTATTGTTAGCCATATATGCAGTTCCTCCACTGGAAGAGCCATTTGTAAAATTTAGCATAAAATCCTTTAAGGGATTTTTTGCTATAACGTTAGCAAGATACAGGTGCATAAATAGTAGCAGTGATCTGGGAAAAGACCATTGTTTTTGGCCTTTGAATTTAGCAAAGGCAATTGTCCAGGAATCAATCTTAAAATTATCAATGAATCTACTGTTTAGTATAAGAAACATTGATCATAGTCAATATTTTGTTAAACCATTATCTAGATTCTATCCTGTCCTTTTATATCAGACAGGCTACTGGTTTAAATTAAGAGTTTAATATATTAACTAGCAAAACTGAGAAGATTTAGCCATAAGCAGCATGTTTTATAAAGCTGTTGTATAATAAGATTTACATCTAATATACACACTTGCCATAGCTGAATTATAATTAATATACTGTATTTGCTGATTATTGTATACTTTATCTGTTGATTTATACATTACCTGCCGGAGTACCTGTTAGGCAGCTGTTTTAAGCTCTCTATTGGAAACTGTTTTTTGTAAGAATTTTACCTAGCAGCTCAAGGTCTCCCATAAGAATATTATCACTAGAGCTTTAACCATTGGACATCCAACCAAAAGTTTGTGAGCTGTCCTCTCTTTTTTTAGTTTTTTTTATACTGGAAAAAAAGAAATTTCTGCCTCCTCCCCGCCCCCCATTTCCCTCCCCCTCCTCCCACTTCTCCCCCCCCCCCCCTCCATATCCAGACCAAAGAGCAGTCAGGCTTCCCTGCCCTGTGGAAAGTTCAAAGTCCTCCCCCCTCAATCCTGGTCTAGAAAGGTGATCATCCAAACTGGCTAGGCTCCCACAAAGCCAGGACATGAAGTAGGATCAAAACCCAGTGCCATTGTTCTTGCCTTCTCAGCAGCCCTCATTGTCCGCCAAATTCAAGGAGTCCGGTTTTATCCCATGCTTTTTCAGTCACAGTCCAGCTGGCCTTGGTGGGCTCCCAATGGATCAGCCCCACTGTCTCTGTGGGTGGGTGCACCCCTTGTGGTCCTGACTTCGTTGCTCATATTCTCCCTCCTTCTGCTCCTCATTGGAACATTGGGAGCTCAGTCCGGTGTTCCAGTGTGGGTCTCTGTCTCTATCTCCATCCTTCGTCAGATGAAGGTTCTTTATTTATCTCTAGAAACCAATTATGAGTGAGTACATCCCATGTTCATCTTTTTGGGTCTGTGTTACCTCACTCAGGATAGTGTTTTCTATTTCCATCCATGTGCATGCAAAATTCGCGAAGTCATTGTTTTTTACTGCTGAGTAGTACTCTAATGTGTGTATATTCCACACTTTCTTCATCCATTCTTCCATTGAAGGGCATCTAGGTTGTTTCCAGGTTCTTTCTATTACAAATAATGCTGCTATGAACATAGTTGAACAAATGTCCTTGTCATATGATCGGGCATCTCGTGGGTATATTCCCAAGAGTGGCATTGCTGGATCCATGGGTAGGTTGATCCCGAATTTCCTGAGAAACCGCCACACTGCTTTCCAAAGTGGTTGTAAAAGTTTGCATTCCCACCAGCAATGGATGAGGGTACCCCTTTCTCCACAGCCTCTCCAGCAAAGGCTATCATTGGTGTTTTTGATTTTAGCCATTCTGACAGGTGTAAGATGATATCTCAATGTTGTTTTGATTTGCATTTCCCTGATCGCTAAGGAGGCTGAGCATGACCTTAAGTGTCTTTTAGCCATTTGAACTTCTTCTGTTGAGAATTCTCTCTTCAGATCAGTGCCCCATTTTTTAATTGGGTTATTTAGTATTTTAAAGTCTAGTTTCTTGAGTTCTTTATATATTTTGGAGATCAGACCTTTGCTTTGTCTGTTGCGGGGCTGGTGAAGATCTTCTCCCAATCAGTGGGTTGCCTTTTTGTCTTAGTGACAGTGTCCTTTGCTTTACAGAAGCTTCCCAGTTTCAGTAGGTCCCATTTATTCAATGCTGCCCTTAATGACTGTGCTGCTGGGGTTGTACCTAGGAAGCGATCGCGTGTGCCCATCTGTTGTAGGGTACTTCCCACTTTCTCTTCTATCAGGTTCAGTGTGTTCAGATTGATATTGAGGTCTTTGATCCATTTGGACGTGAGTTTTGTGCATGGTGATAGATATGGGTCTATTTTCATTCTTCTACAGGTTGACATCCAGTTGTGCCAGCACCATTTGTTAAAGATGCTTTCTTTCTTCCATTGTATACTTTTAGCACCTTTATCGAAAATGAGGTGTTCATATGTTTGTGGGTTAAAATCCGGGTCTTCCATACGATTCCATTGGTCGACTTCTCTGTTTTCATGCCAATACCACACTGTTTTCATTACTGAAGCTCTGTAGTAGAGTTTGAAGTCAGGGATGGTAATGCCTCCAGAAGTTCCTTTATTGTATAAGATTGTTTTGGCTATCCTGGGTTTTTTGTTTTTCCATATAAAGTTGTCCTCTCAAGATCAGTGAAGAATTTTGATGGGATCTTGATGGGGATTGCATTGAATCTATAGATTGATTTTGGTAGAATTGCCATTTTTACTATGTTGATCCTCCCAATCCAAGAGCAAGGGAGATCCTTCCATTTTCTGGTATCCTCATCAATTTCTTTCTTCAATGCCTTAAAGTTCTTGTCAAATAGATCTTTCACTTCTTTGGTTAGAGTTACCCTGAGATATTTTATGCTGTTTGTGGCTATCGTGAAAGGAGAAGCTTCTCTTATTTCCCTCTCTGCTTCCATATCCTTTGTGTATAGGAGGGCTACTGATTTTTTGGAGTTGATCTTGTACCCGGCCACATTACTAAAGGTGTTTATCAGCTGTAGGAGTTCTTTGGTGGAGTTTTTGGGGTCGCTTATGTACACTATCATATCATCTGAAAATATCGAAAGTTTAACTTCTTCCTTTCCAATTCGAATCCCCTTGATCCCCTTATGTTGTCTTATTGCTATTGCTAAAACTTCAAGCACTATGTTGAAGAGGTATGGAGAGAGTGGACAGCCTTGTCGTGTTCCTGATTTTAGCGGGATGGCTTTGAGATTTTCTCCGTTTAGTTTGATGTTAGCTGTCGGCTTGCTGTAAATAGCTTTTATTATATTTAGGTATGACCCTTGTAACCCTAATCTCTCCAAGACTTTTATCATAAAGGGATGTTGAATTTTGTCGAATGCTTTTTCAGCATCTAATGAAATGATCATATGGTTTTGTTCTTTCAGTTTATTTATATGGTGGATTACATTGATAGATTTTCGTATGTTGAACCAGCCTTGCATCTCTGGGATGAAGCCTACTTGATCATAATGGATAATTTTTCTAATGTGTTCTTGGATACGGTGTGCCAGTATTTTGTTGAGGATTTTTCCCTCGATGTTCATTAGTGAGATTGGCCTGTAATTCTCTTTCTTGGTTGAATCTTTGTGTGGTTTTGGTATCAGAGTGACTGTAGCTTCATAAAAGGAATTTGGCAATGACTCTTCTGTTTCTATATTGTGAAATACATTAAGGAGTATAGGTATTAGGTCTTCTTGGAAGTTCTGGTAGAATTCCGCATTGAAACCATCTGGTCCTGGACTTTTTTGGTAGGGAGGTTTTTGATAACAGCTTCTAATTCTTCGCGACTCACACGTCTATTTAAATTGTTCACCTGGTCCTGATTTAGCTTTGGTATATGGTATTTATCTAAAAATGTGTCCATTTCTTTTACATTTTCCAGTTTTGTGGCATACAGGCTTTTGTAGTAAGATCTAATGATTCTCTGAATTTCCTCTATTTCTGTGGTTATGTCCCCCTTTTCATTTCTGATCTTATTAATTTGCAAATTCTCTCTCTGCCGTTTGATTAGTTTGGATAGGGGTTTATCAGTTTTGTTGATTTTCTCCAGGAACCAGCTTTTTGTTTCATTGATTCTTTGGATTGTTTTCTGTGTTTCTATTTTGTTGATTTCTGCCCTCAGTTTGACTATTTCTAGTCCTCTACTCCTCCTAGGTGAGTCTGCTTCTTTTTTTTTCTAGAGCTTTCAGGTTGGCTGTTAAGTCTCCAATGTGTGCTTTCTCTGTTTTCTTTAAGTGGGCACTTAGGGCTATGAACTTTCCCCTTAGGAGTGTTTTCATAGTGTCCCATAAGTTTGAGTAGGTTGTTTCTTTATTTTTATTGAATTCAAGGAAGACTTTAATTTCTTTCTTTATTTCTTCTTTGATCCAGGTGTGGGTCAATAGTTGACTGTTCAGTTTCCATGAGTTTGTAGGCTTTCTGTGGGTAGCATTGTTGTTGAATTCTAACTTTAGTCCATGGTGATCTGATAAGACACAGGAGGTTACGAATATTTTTTTGTAACTGTGTAAGTTTGCTTTCTTACCGAGGATGTGGTCAATTTTCGAGAAGGTTCCATGAGCTGCAGAAAAGAAGGTATATTTTTTCTCATTTGGGTGGAATGATCTATAGATGTCTGTTAAGTCCATTTGATTCATTACCTCCATTAATTCTCTTATTTCTCTGTTAGGTTTCTGTCTGATGGACCTGTCCATTGGTGAAAGAGGAGTGTTGAAATCTCCTTCTATTAGTGTGTGCGGTTTGAT
The DNA here is from genome assembly GCA_902806775.1 of Microtus agrestis. Classification (NCBI taxonomy): domain Eukaryota; kingdom Metazoa; phylum Chordata; class Mammalia; order Rodentia; family Cricetidae; genus Microtus; species Microtus agrestis. The sequence continues at coordinate 124,234 of CADCXT010002642.1, forward strand.
GGCATCCTTGAGTTTTAGTAATGTTTCTTTTATGTACGTGGGTGCTTTTATATTAGGGGCATAGATATTCAGGATTGAGACCTCATCCTGATGAATTGTTCCTGTTATGAGTATAAAATGTCCCTCTCCATCTCTTCTGATTGATTTAAGTTTGAAGTCAACGTTGTTAGAAATTAGTATGGCCACACCTGCTTGTTTCTTAGGACCATTTGCTTGATAAACCTTTTCCCATCGCTTTACTCTAAGTAGGTGCCTGTCTTTGTGGTTGAGGTGTGTTTCTTGTAAACAGCAGAATGTTGGATCCTGTTTGCGTATCCAATCTCTTAGTCTGTGCCTTTTTATAGGTGAGTTGAGTCCATTGACATTAAGGGATATTAATGACCAGTGGTTGTTAATTCCGGTCAGATTTTTAGTCATAGAGTTTGTTTGCCTTCTTTGAGTTGCACTGGTGAAGGATCTCTAGATGTTTGAGCTATTGTGGTCGTTATTGGGCTCCTTGGTTTGTGGTTTTCCTTCTAATATTTTCTGTAAGGCTGGATTTGTGGCTACATATTGTTTAAATTTGTTTTTATCCTGGAAAATTTTGTTTTCTCCATTTATAGTGAACGAAAGCTTGGCTGGGTATAGTAGTCTGGGCTTGCATCCATGTTCTCTTAGCTTCTGCAGTACATCTATCCAGGACCTTCTGGCTTTCATGGTTTCCATAGAGTAGTCAGGTCTATGTCTGATAGGTTTACCTTTATAAGTAACTTGGCCTTTTTCCTTTGCAGCCCTTAATATTCTTTCTTTATTGTTTATGCTTTGTGTTTTGATTATTATATGGCGAGGGGTTGTTCTTTTTTGATCCAGCCTATTTGGAGTTCTGTATGTTTCTTGAATCTTTATAGGTATATCTTTCTTTAGGTTGGGAAAGTTTTCTTCTATAATTTTATTAAATATATTTTCTGGACCGTTGAGCTGCACTTCTCCTTCTTCGACTCCAACTGTTCTTATTTTTGGTCTTTTTATTGTGTCCCAGATTTCCTGAACGTTTTGTGATGAGAGCTTGTTGGATTTGCTGTTTTCTTTGATCAGTACGTTTATTTTCTGTATGGTATCTTCAGCGTCTGAGATTCTTTCTTCAATCTCTTGTATTCTGTTGGTAGTACTTGTCTCTGTAGTTCCCGTTCGTTTACCCAGATTTTCCATCTCCATCCTTCCCTCGGTTTGTGTTTTCTTCATTACTTCCATTTCATTCTTCAAGTCTTGAATCGCTTCTCTTACCTGTTTGATTGCCTTTTCTTGCTTCTCTTGGTTTTCTTGGGTATCTTTGAGCGATTTATTCATTCCCTCTACCTTTTTGTTTGTCATCTGTAATTGTTTGTGGCAGTTTTTCACCTCCTGTTTAAGGTCTTCTATTATTTTCATATAATTCACTTTTGAGTCGATTTCTTCTAATTCTTCTGGAGTAGGGTGTACAATTCTTCTTATTTCGGGATCCCTGGATTCTGATGATGACATGTTGCCTTTCAGGTTGTTGGGGGAATTCTCGCATTGGCGCCTTCCCATCTCTTCCTTCAAATGGAGCCTGGAGAGGCCTGGTGTCTTGATCCAGTCTTTGTTGTGACTGACTCTCTGGGTATATCTCTTCAGTGTAGAAGCAGGAACCGACCTGTCCAGATGGAACTCCTCAGCACCACAACTTGGACGCCACTCTGGGTGGTAGTCCGTCCAGATGGAACTCCTCAGCACCAGTCCAGATGGAACTCCTCAGCACCTAAGCAGGGCCACTTGGTAGCCCAGAGATCTGGAGACCAGCGGAAGGACATGGGAGGTGGTGCTGGGTCCAGGAGACCACTGGAGGCCCTGGAGCACCTTCTATAGGTGCCCGAGCTCCCTTACAGGGAACCTTGAGGCCTGCCTGGAAGGCAGGCACTCCCAGCTAGCTCTGGATGGGTAGCCTTAGTGTAGGAGCTTAAAACCGGTTTCAGCACTGGTCCGAGCAAAGGGCAGGGCAGGGTTGTGGTGTGGTGTGCTGGGGGGTTGGGTCGTGCCTAAGGAAGACAGCCCTGCAGAAGGAGCTGGGGGAGGGGAGTTTGTGCTCGCTTCTGGGACACCCCGCCCCTGAATAGGAGACACTCACCCGTCCAGATGGAACTCCAAAGCACCAAAGCACCTAGGCAGGGCCGCCTGGTAGCCTAAAGATCCGGGGACGAGAGGAAGGCCGTGGGAGGCGGCGCTGGGTCCAGGAGACCACTGGAGGCCCTGGAGCACCTTCTATAGGTGCCCGAGCTCCCTTACAGGGAACCTTGAGACCTGCCTGGAAGGCAGGCACTCCCGGCTAGCTCTGGTTTTTTCATTTTTATATTTTAAGCTTTGTTGTCAAAAAATCAGGTGTTTGTAGGCATGTGGATTGATTTTCCAGGTCTTTGATTTGATTCTAATGGTCCTCCTGTTTGTTTTTTGTCAATACCAGCTGAAGAAAGCTCATTCATACCACAAGGACATGTATGTACCCAACTATGTTCATAGTGGCATTGTTTGTAACAGCCAGAACATGGAAACAACCCAAATGTTCCTCACATAAAGAATGGATAAAGAAAATGTGGTACATCTATACAAAGGAGTACTGCTCAGTGTTAAAAAATAATGACATCTTGAAATTTGCAGGCAAATGGATGAAACTGGAAAAAAAAACCATATTGAATGAGGTAACTCAGACCCAGAAAGACAAATATCATGTATACTCACTCATAAGTGGTTTTTAGACATAAAGCAAGGAAAAACCAGCCTACCATCCATAATCTCAAAGAACCTAGACAGCAAAGAGGACCCTAAGAGAGACATACATTAATCAAAATAAGAAGGGGGGAAAAGACAAGATCTCCTGAATAAACTGTCAGTGTGAGGATCAGAGGAGAAAAAAGAAGGGGAGAGGAGGGGAAGAGAGGGAAGCTGGGAAAAATGTATAGCTCAATAAAAACAATTTTACAGAAGGAATCTTAAAAATGAAAGTCATTATAGTGTTTAGTTGGAGGCTTCACCCCAGTCCCCCGACACCCATCTTAGAATGTTGGGTGGAAATTTTCATTTCAAAGCTCTGTCCCCTGGGAATTGCAACAATCCAGATTCCACGACAGAGAAAGTCTACCAAACAGTGACCCCTTCTTAGGGAGGGTCAAGACCGAGGGCCACCTGGGAATGCTGGCATCCATTAAACTTGGGCTTCTTGTAATCTTGTCTGATTTGGTCTGATTTGGATTTTTGCATCAGTGAGCTTGCCAGACCAGAAGAAAATCTTAATATTTGGAAGTTCCTTGGCTGGTTGGGGGAGAAGGGGGGGAGGGACCGACTGTTTTTCCCACTGGTCCAGGGCTAAGTGAGGGAAAACACCATTCTCACCAGTGCTTTCTGCCAGGTTAAGATCAGCTTTGTCTGGGTGAGCTCCCCTTTTTCAAGTACATGCCCTTAGGGCTCAAGGCCCATATGTTTGAAGGGTCACCTTTTGAAGCCATGCCCAGGCACCAGACCCCACAAGCAGCAATGCAGTCCTCGCTGAGGTAGGATTGCATGGAACGGAGACCTCTGTCCATGCATTTTTCACACCCCTCTGCTTTTGACTCAAGAGTCTTACTGCAAAATTAGAGAAGTCATTGTTTTTTACCGCAGCATAGCACTCTAATGTGTATATATTCCACACTTTCTTCATCCATTCTTCCATTGAAGGGCATCTAGGTAGTTTCCAGGTTCTGGCTATAACAAATAATACTGTTATGAACATAGTTGAACAAATGCTTTTGTCATATGATAGGGCATCTCTTGGGTATATTCCCAAGAGTGGTATTGCTGGGTCCAGGGGTAGGTTGATCCCGAATTTCCTGAGAAACTGAAACACTGATTTCCAAAGTGGTTGCACAAGATTGCATTCCCACCAGCAATGGATGAGGGTACCCCTTCCTCCACAGCCTCTCCAGCAAAGGCTATCATTGGTGTTTTTGATTTTAGCCATTCTGACAGGTGTAGGATGATATCTCAATATTGTTTTGATTTGCATTTCCCTGATCGCTAAGGAGGTTGAGCATGACCTTAAGTGTCTTTTGGCCATTTGAACTTCTTCTGTTGAGAATTCTCTGTTCAGTTCAGTGCCCCATTTTTTAATTGGGTTAATTAGCATTTTAAAGTCTAGTTTCTTGAGTTCTCTATATATTTTGGAGATCAGACCTTTGTCTGTTGCGGGGTTGGTGAAGATCTTCTCCCAGTCAGTAGGTTGCCTTTCTGATCTATTGGGAGCTCACCAAGGCCAGATGGACTGTGTCTGAAAAAGCATGGGATAAAACTGGACTCTCTGATCATGGCGAATAATGAGGGCTGATGAGAAGCCAAGGACAATGGCACAGGGTTTTGATCCTACTTCATGTTCTGGCTTTGTGGGAGCCTAGCCAGTTTGGATGTTCACCTTTGTAGACATGGAAGGAGGGGGGAGGACCTTGGACTTTCCACAGGGCAGGGAACCCTGACTGCTCTTTGGACTGGAGAAGGAGAGGGAGAGGAGTGGGGGGAGGGGGAGGGAAATGGGAGGCTGGGAGGAGGCGGAAACTTTTTTTTCCTTTTCTCAATAAAAAAAGATGAAAAAAATAAAAAAAATAAAATCCGAAAAAAAAGTGGACACATTTTACTAGGCATTGAGTTCCAAGAATTGGCATAGACTTGTAATAATTGACACTTGCAATTCAAGGCCTGATCTCTGAATACCCTTGGGCAGCCTTTTAATAAAAATCCTTTTAAATTGGGGCTATCTAACACCTAATGTAAAACAGACAAGGCCCCATATATCCATGGTTTCTGGATGCTGTGCTCCCACTCCCAGTCCACTTCCTGGCTCCCCCTCCCTACTTCTCTACCTGTTTGTTTGTCTCCATCCCTGGCATTAATCTGGTCACCCTGGGACTCTCTACAACAGGTCTATTTTGCCCCTGTACTTCCTCTCTAAAACTGTATAGGTGTCCTGTCCTCTGTTTCTGTTTTCTCTTTCAGCATCTGCTACTCTGGTCCGAAACAGAACCACCTCTGTGCTTCCCCGTCTTCTGCCACCTGCCCACACAAGGATTTTTAAGTTGGTCAGCTGACACAAGTTCCTAAAAATGTTTATTTGTCTGTCTGTTAAAATAATGTTGCCACATTATGCTTTTATATCTACATGTGTATGCGTGTTTAGTATGCGTGTTTAATATGCTTGTCTTATTTTTGCGTATGTATGTGTGCATGTTTGAATCTCTCTAAAACATAATTCCAGGTTACAACAGCTCTGGAAAAATACAAACACTTGAGTAGTCACCATTTTGACTTCATCATCATCTTTAATAAGAGTACCCACATGTGCTAGTATTATTTGACTTATTAAAATATTCCTTTTAATCTTCTTACATTTGCTAGCATTGGCAAGCTGTAACTAATTAGGTAAAATAGATGTCAAAATTTAACTTACATGTCTAATTTAAATATAACAAACAGGTAATAGTACTCAATTCTCAGGTGCCTTTACAGATCTGAGAGTATGGCATTTAACAAAAGAGTTTCTAACGCAGAGGCATGCAAGCTCCTGTAGCATCCTATAGATCCTACAAGAAGATGTATGGTTGCAAAAGACCTTCTACCTGGAGGCTTGCCTTTGGGTATGGCAAAGCCACCCACACAGCAAAAAGCTGCCTCCACCTCATCAGCTTCCTAGATGCTACACTGTATCTCAATCATCTCATCCTGCCAATATAGGTAGACTAAATCTTCCTCCCACAGGAAAATCTTTGGCCCTCCTGGACTCAAAGCTAACAGCAAGAACTGCATCTAAGGCTGGTCTTCTCCAAAGACTAAGGAGAAGATTGGGATTGCCTGCATAGCTGGAAAAAGCTGCCTCATTTCTGCTCATTTATCCCTCCCAGATTTGTCTAATGACATTGGATGACTTAAGGCACTGGTAGCTCATTACTTCATTTGTTAAGTTTTCTGCTAAAAATACAGACAGGTGTGCCTCTTTCACAGGCTTCATAATCCAGGATTAACAGGTTTAGGGTGTATCTTCAGAGATCCAGAGTTCTCAATTCCCTTTAGTTGTCCTCTAAAATGCTCCTATCCCAGTTGTCTTACAGATACCTGCAGGTTCCTGAAATAGTTCTGCTGCTGTATCAAAAATCAAGTCTGGCTTTAAAAATAAAAAAAAACTAACAGTCTTCAGAGCCTATTTTAAACCCACCGATTTTCAAACATATTTTACTGCCACTCCTGCAGTCTGGGCCAAGACCAACTTACAAAGGGCCCTCCAGACAACAAAAGCACCGGCACCAGCTCCTAAGACTTCACCATTGGTACCAAATCACCTGGCTCAAAAGGACACTTAACCTAAAATCTGGTTTAAAAGGAAATATTTTCTTTCATGTCTCCCTTATTTACCCGAGCCTCACTTGTATTACTAGTGCACTACTCTGTCCCATTCTTTCTGGCAGGTAATACCCTTCCCATGGCTATCCCCATTCATGGGGCCAAAAATAACTATATATATATATTTTTCTGAGCCACCTGCTTTCTCATATCCATCAAGAAATAAATGCCTGAGGTCTCCAGGATAGCAATAAACCAGAATCCTCTCCAGCCACACCTCTCATTGCGTGTAATCCTAACTCTTCCCCTCTTCCATGTTGCCCTTTGCCCACAGAAAGTTGCTAGACTTGACTGGCACCTCTTTATTTAGAGTCTGAAATGTTTTGTTGGCAGCATCAACTCAGTTACCTGACACCCCTTTATCCAAAGAGTCTGGAATGTTTAGTTGGGGGCTTCACCCCAGCCCTAGCATCCATTTTAGAATGTTGGGTGAAAAGTTCTATTTCAAAGCTCCCTCCCCTGGGAGTTATGACAGTCCAGATTTTCCAACTCTGGAAAAGCCTGCCAAATGGTGACCCCTCACCAGAAAGGGTCAAGAACAGTCTCCCAGGCTGTAAAAACTACTCCCAGAGAATAAACATGTGGCCTCTCCCATTCTCCAATTCACTCTCCATGTTTTCCCAGGGGGCCACCAAGGGAGCACTTTTAATTCTTTTAATTCAGCTGACTTGGTTTAATTTGGATTATTGTGTCAGTGGAGAGGGTTACTGGGCTGAAGAAAAATTAACAAATAGTAGCTAGATCCAGCAACTGATGGAAGCAGATCCACAGAGGAGCTACTGGGTTGAGATCCCAAAATCCAGTCAAAGAGAGGAAGGAACAATAATATGAGCAAACAGGTCAAGACCATGATGGGGATACCCACTGAAACAGCTTACCTTAGCTAATGGGAGTTTACCATCTCTGGCCTGACAGCAGAGGAACCAGCATAGGACCAAACTTTGTCCACTGAACTTGGATGACAGTTATATGACTTGGGCAGACTGTGGAGCCACTGGCACTTCTTGTACTTGCTTTTTGGTACCCATTCTCATTGGAGGGATACCTTGTTCAGCCTAGCTACAGTTGGGAGGGTCATGGTCCTACCTCAAAGCAATGAGCTAGACTTTGTTGTCTTCCCATGGGAAGTCAGACTCTCTATGAGGACTTGATGGGGAGTGGATTGGTGAGAAGGTGGAGGTAGTGAGAAGTGGGGAGGTAGTGATAACTGGGATTGGTATGTAAAATGAGAAAAGGGAATTTATTTTAAAATTTTAATTAATTAATTAAAAGAAAATAATACATGCACTAAAGTGTTTACCATGTGACTCATTGTGTCATACTACAGATTCCATGGCAAGATTATTCTTTCTTTTTTTCTTAAATTTCATTTTATTTCATGTGCATTGTCCACAAACACTTCTTAGAAAGAATATTAAAATTGGAAAGGAAAAAAAGGCCAACTAATGTATAAAGGAAGACCTATCAGATTCACACCTGATTTCTCCAAAAAAGACTCTAAAAGCAAAAGGCTACTGATGTCTTGCAGACTCTAAGAGACCAGGGAAGCCATCCCAGATCACAATATCAATTAAAAATGTCAATCATCATAAATGAAGAAAACAAGGTATTTCATGAGGAAGTCAAACTTAAAAAATATCTAACCACAAACCCAGCCCTACAGAGAGTACTAGAAGGAAAACTCCAATCCCAGGAAGTTAACTACACCCACAAAAATACAGGCAATACATAATCTTACAGCAGCAAAACCCAAAGAATGGAAACAAACACACGCACACACTACCATCAACAACAACAAAATTACAGGAATTAACAAATACTGGTAATTAATATTCCTCACGAACCAGATATAAAAACAGGATCCGCCATTCTGCTGCATACAAGGAACAGACCTCATCATCAAAGAGTGCCTAAGAGTGAAGTATTGGAAAAAGATTTTCCAATCAAATGGACCTAAGAAGCAAATTGATGTAGTTATCCTAATATCAAGCAAAATAGACTTCAAACCAAAGTTAGTCAAAATAGATGGAGAAGAATCATTTCATATTCATCAAAGGAAATTTTGACCAAGATGATATCTCAAATCTGAATATCAATGGCCCAAATGTAAGAGCACCCACATTTGTAAAAGAAGCATTATGAAATTTGAAATTACACATAGAACCCCCCACACAATAAAGGTGGGAGACTGTATCATTCTACTTTCACCAATGAATAGGACATCCAGACAGAAACTAAATAGATAAATGATAGAACAAACAGATGTTATGACTAAAGCAAACCTAACATAGCTACAAAACATTTCCCAAACACAAAAGAATATACCTTCTCAGCACCACATGGAACATTATCCAAAATTGGCCATATACTTGGCCAAAAAACAAGTCTCAACAGATGCTAACAATTTGAAATAACTAACCCCCTGTATCTTATTAGACCACCATGGATAAAAACTGGATTTCTGCAATAACAGAAACTACAGAAAACCAGTAAACTTAAGGAGATTGAGCTACTCCATACTGAGTAACCACTAAGGACAAAGAAGAAATAAAGAACTTGAAGACTTCCTAGAATTTAATTAAAAATGACTGCACAACATACCCAGCCTTATGGGAAACAATGAAAGTGGTGCTAAAGGAAAATTCATAGCACTAGGAGTCTTAATGAAGAATTCTGAGAGAGCACATACTGAGTTAACAGCACACCTGAAAGATCTAACACAAATGAAGCAGGCAGACCTAAGAGGAGTAGATGGCAAGAAATAATCAAACTGAAGGCTTAAATCAATAAAATATAAACAAAGAGAACAATACAAAGAATCAATGAAAATAGAGCTGGATCTTTGAGAAAATCAACAATATAGATAAGCCTTTATCCAAATGTGGAGGCCCAAAAATGTGAGCCTATTTCAACTTTGATGAAAGGTCAGAGTTGGAACTGACCTCTATTCCTTCAAGGTTATTGTGTTTCTACGTCAAACAAAGGTACCACCTAGATTTTGCTCAGAGAGTTCTGCTCTCTCAAGGTTATTATCAAAAGGTGTGGCTAATATCCAGACCTTCTGCTTCAGGTATAAAGAAGTGGATATATTTCTACTCCAAATAAAAGACTAAGTAAGAATCCAAGAAAATCCAGTTCCCTTAAGAATATTAACATTGAATTCCAACCAAAGCGTGGGTTGCCTAGAGAATGTTTGGTCTCGGGTGTGAGTGTTACTCTTTTTGTTCTACTAACAGAATGTTTATCTATGAATATAGCCCACAACCTTAAACTGGTCTGGTCACTTTCTTGTATCATGTCAATGCAGGTTTTTTTATCTTACTCCTACCAACTGGGGTTGGGGTATTTTAAGCAATTTGAAAATAAACATAGGCAATCTCATTATTTACTGGAACTCCCTGCAAGTACTCTTCTATGATTTCTGTTTTATTATTTTGCATCTTCATACTCTTTACTTATATATCTAATTCCCACACCTTTACCTTGGAAAGTGGTAATTTTGTTGAAGCTGGTCCCCAATATCTAAACTAAATAAAAGGAAGAAAGAGAATCTCAAAATCAAGAAAATCAGAAATGAAAGGGGGACAAAACAACAAACTCTAAGGAAATAGAGAGAATCATTAGGGCATACATCAAAAAATGTTTTTTACAAAATTGAAAAATCTAAAAGAAATGGACAAATTTCTTGGTAGATACCACTTACTAAATTAAACATCAGATAAAAAAATTAAATAGACCAATAACACCTAAAAAATAGAAAGATTCATAAAAAGTCTCCCAACCCAAAAAAATGCCCGGGGTCAGACAGTTTTAACACAGAATTCTACCAGACTTTCAAAGAAGAGCTAATATCAATACTCTTCAAATTTTTCCACAAAATAGAAAAAGAAGCAACTTTGCAAAATTCTTTACATGAGGCCACAGTTATTCTAATTCAAAATCATACAAAGACTCACCAAAGAAAGAGAATTACTGTAATGTAAGAATTCATTACAATTTCACTAATGAACATTGATGCAAAAGTATTCAACAAAATTCTTGCAGAACAAATCCAAGAACACACCTAAAAATCACTTAATTATGGGAGCCATTTTAGTGTTGGCAAGAGTCTTGGCTCTAGAGGGGTTCCCAGGGATCCAGAGAGATGTCCCCAACTAGGTCCTTTGGCAGCTGAGGAGAGAGAGCCTGAAATGGTCCGATCCTATAGCCATACTAATGAATATCTTGCATATCACCATAGAATGGCGATGGATAGAGATAGAGACACAGACCCACATTGAAGCACTAGACTCCAAGGTCCAAATGAGGTACAGAAGGAGGGAGAACATGAGCAAGGAAGTCAAAACCGTGAGGGAGGCACCCACCCACTGAGACAGTGGGGCTGAACTAACGGGAGCTCACCAAGGCCAGCTGGACTAGGACTGAAAAAGCATGGGATAAAAGCGGACTCTCTGAACATGGTGGACAATGAGGGCTGCTGAGAAGCCAAGGACAATGGCCCTGGGTTTTGATCCTACTGCATGTACTGGCTTTGTGGGAGCCTAGCCTGTTTGGATGCTCACCTTCCTAGACCTGGATGGAGGGGGGAGGACCTTGGACTTCCCACAGGGCAGGGAACCCTGACTTATCTTTGGACTGGAGAGGGAGGGGGCAGGGAGTGGGACAGGGGAGAGGGGGGAGGGAAGGGAAAAGGGAGGCTGGGAGGAGGCAGAAATTTTTAAATAAAAATAAAATAAAATTTTGACACCAATAACTCCATCTCCAGACAAGAAGAAAGGGCTTTCCTTTTGTTTGAGGAGCTCCTCACAGTCTTTTCATTAATGATAGATGCAGGGGCCCAATGACGGGAGTTAGTGTGGATCCTCGCCTGAATAGCACACCATACAGAGGTTGTAGAAACCGGCTCATCATGGCATGGTACAGGTATGAGGGCGCTCTCCACATGGCCTAAGACAGGGTGCCCTGTGATCTGTTTACTTTAATCCTGCTAGATGCCTTTTATTTGAGGAGCTCCAAGGACGGGCGACTTATGGCAGGATAATCCCCCTACCTAAGACTGGGCCCTGGGAACCCTAGGACGGGTAAGGGGGAAAGTAAAAAGGCCTGGTCCCCACTCGACCTAAGAATCATCAGGCACCCCTCTGTTCCCAGGAGAGGTGGATTGCTTCACCACTCGAGAGGAGGGTCTCTCCTTATCTCAGTCCCTTCTCCTTTATATCTGACACCATGGTTGACTCTGACCTGGTGCTCTCCACGTAATAACTACCTGCCTTTTTATAAGAGAAAGGGGGATCTGTTGGGAGCCGTTTCCCCCTAAAAATCATTACAGGAACCATCACCCTGGGGAGTCTGCAGGGAACCCCACACCCATAATTGTGCTAAGAATAGTTCTATTGCCCCACACCCAATTAAAGCTGTTAATGGAAAAAATAAATAAATAAATAAAAAATAAATAAAATAAAAAAAGATCATCTATAGCAGATGCAGAGATCAATAGCCAAGCATTGGACAAAGCTCCAGGAATACAGCTGAAGAAGAGAAGGGACTATATGAGCTAGGGGGTAAGGTAAGATCATGATAGGAAAGCCCACAGAGACAGCTGACCTAAGTTTGTAGAAGTTCATGAACTCAAGACCAACTGCTAGGAAGTCTTCATGGGAGCAACCCATGCATGTGGATGACAACTGTGTAGGTTGATCTGTATGTAGGGCCTCTAGCAGTCGAACCAGAACCTGCCCCTGTTGCATGAACTGGCATTTGGAACCTATTTCCTATGGTGGAATGCCTTGCTCCACCTTGATGCAAAAGGGAAGAGCACAGACCTGCCTCAACTTGATTTACCATGCCTTCTTGACTCCCCTGTGAGGCCTTACATATTTGGAATGGAGATGGAGGAGTGGATGGGGGGGTAGAAGGGAGGTGTGGGGGAGAGAATGGAGTGGAGAAGAGAATGGGAGGAGAGGAGGGAGAGATATTGTTTGAAAAATTCCACCAGAATTTAAAACAACTAATACCAGTAGTCTTCAAATTGTTTCAAACAATAGAATCAGAAGGAGATTGCCAAACTCCATTAATGAGGCTACAGTTACCCTGATACTCAAACCAGGCAAAGAAACAACAAAGAAATAGAATTACAGTCCAGTCTCCCTCATGAACGTTGGTACAAAAATACTCAATAAAATATTGGTGAACGTAATAAAAAAAACACATCAAAAAATCATCTATCATGTGTAGGGAGAGCCCGCCTTTGGGGGCGGGACAGACTCGGGAAAATGTTTACGGATAAATTCGGGCGCGCAGGCACGGCTGCGCTTCCTGTTTTCCTGTTTCGGTGCATTGCTGGAACTTTGGTTGCGTGAGTGTGCTATTTTCATTAAAGTTGTGTTAACTTATACCCATCTGTCTGTATTAATCCTCCCACATCATTTTGGCGCCCAACGTGGGGCTTGTCCCCACCCCGCAACTCACAGCAGGTCCGGGGAAGTCCCGGTGGCCGCAGTGCACATCCCCCAAGCCGGCGGCCTGGGCAGTGCTGAGACCGCCTTTGCTCGCCTCTCCCCGCGAGCGCGAGCGGGCGGCGCTGAGGCCGCTTCTGCTAGCTTCTCCCCGCGGGCTCCTTGACCTCGGCGTCTGGCGCCGGCCGCGCGGTTCGCTAGAGAAGCCGCCGTCAGCACCGGCCAACCCAGCACCCTCCCCCGAGCGCGGGCTCCCGCCGCTACTGCTCTGGGGCTTTCATTGTGCTTCCGGGTGCGCTTGCCTGAGCAAACCGCCACAGCGGTGGACTTGGACTGTTTCAAAATAACCTCCTCACACAAATTATAAATCCTCAGGCGGAACGATAAATTTCGGTTTTGAGTTGTTTCAGATCGGCTCTCCACGTGGACTCAAGTGGACTCTTCTGCCACCTCTGGCAGAAACCAGTCATTGCAGGTAAAAATTTTTTTTCCTTATTAAAAAAAAATGTCAGAGAACGTCACTCTAGAGTATTTTAACAGTTTCTTTGAATGTGCCATGTGGGAGATCTTACAAGAGGTGTCTAGCACCCCACATCTATGCATTCTTCTGGGATTGGTAATTTTCCTTGGCACTAAATGGTTTGACAGCAAGGATATGATAGAGTCTTTAAGAGACAAATCCAGGATTCTTAAAACAGAGATAGAGCGGCTGAAATCTATTAAAAATGACTATTATATTCTCAAGAATCAGTTTGACGTTATACAGGAAGATAACAGATCCTTGTCTAACAAGACTCTGCTAACTAAGCAAAATTTAGAAAAGATTCAGGTTGATATTAAGGAAAAATTCGTTAATATGGAAGAGGAAAGAGCTGAGTTGGACCGTAAACTTCAGTCCCTTTCTGTAGGAACTGAAACATTATTGGTTGATATTAAAGAAAAATTCATTAATATGAAAAAGGAAAGAGCTGAGTTGGACCATAAACTTCAATCCCTTTCTGTAGGAACTAAAACATTATTGGCTGATATTAAGGAGAAATTCGTTAATATGGAAAAGGAAAGGGCTGAGTTGGACTGTAAACTTCAATCCCTTTCTGTAGGAACTGAAACATTATTGGCTGATATTAAGGAGAAATTCATTAATATGGAAGAAGGAACAGCTGAATTAAATCATAAATTTCAAAAGTCACTTTCTGAAGGGATTGAAACATTAACTGAGAGAATCAGAACGGTTGAATGTGACAATCGAATCTTGTCTAAAGCTTATGATAGATTGATGGAAAGATTGTCAATACAAGAAGGCACGGTTTATGCCATAAAAATTATGTCCAAAGATGAGAACTTATCTCTACTGGACAAACTTCATACTTTTGAAACCTCAATGAAGGCTTTGGAACTTAATTTTGGACAGGAAATACAGACATTGCAGAAGGCAATGATGAATAGAATTGAAAAGATTGAGGAATTTCTGAATTCTGATGAAGAAGAACACACGGTAGAAAGGCAAATTTTAACTACACCTGTGGGTAAATCCCTCCGGGACAATTTCCACAAAGCTCTACCTACAGCTTTATCTGCCCTTCCAATAATAACAACAGAGAAGGTGATTGGTTCCAAAAACCCTAGGGTCATCAAGGAAGATACATGGGAGCCTGTTCATATGAATGATCTCAAAGAAATTAAACAGGCTATCATGTCTTTTGGGATGCATTCCTCTTTTGTTAAAGAGACGCTAAAATCTTGGGCCACGTTAAACAGAGCGACCCCTACTGATTGGCTACAACTGACTGCTGCAGTCCTTGAGAATGGGCCAAAATTACGATGGAAATGCTTATTCAGGGAAGAGGCTAGACGTTTAGAACAGCAAGAAAAGACAAAGGGAAATGACGTTTCCATAGATAAAATTCTAGGTGAAGGACTCTTTTCTGACCCTCAAGAACAGGCTAATTTGGATGAAGACACACTCTTCTTGTGCACTACAGCAGCCTTAAGAGCTTGGAATAGGGTACAAGATCCAGGACAGAAAACAGAATCATTTCTCACCATTAAACAAGGTCAGAGAGAACCCTTTAGTGATTTTTTACAAAGACTTACTGACGCTGTGCAAATAGGGATACCTGACCCGGACACAAGGCGCATAATGATTGAGACCTTGGCTTATGAAAATGCAAATGTAACATACAAAAGGATTATGGCGCCTTTAAAGCACAGATCAGCGCCCTTGGAAGAATGGGTCTTACATACAATGGATGTTGATACATTTGATTATGGCACTGAAGCATGGGTAGAAGAAGCAATTTCCAATGGTAAAAGAAGATACCAGAATACCAAATGTTTTAAATGTGGCAAAATGGGTCATATGCAGAAAAATTATAAACAACAGACATTCAGAAATAATAATAATGCATTCTCTAGAAACAATAGAAATAGGAGGACTCAGCCTTCAGGTTTATGTAGAAGATGTGGAAAGGGCAGACACTGGACAAATGAATGCAGATCTACAAGGGATAGACAAGGCAAGCTAATACAGACGGGAAACGGGAGAGGGGGGCCTCACAGGCCCCCATGGCACACATGGTTCAGTCATTTCCAGTTTCAGCGGAGAACGTGCCGCGTCAGGACAATTAGAAAACACCATGTCTACGGTTACAAATAATAATGATCAGAAAGATGAGTTACATGTGTTTTGGCAAACTTCTATAAATGATCAAAGACCTAAGCTGAGAGTATGTGTAAATGGCATTTTTATTACTGGCCTGCTGGACACAGGTGCCGATGTAAGTATTATTACCCCAGAATCTTGGCATCCATATTGGCCCCTTCAGAATGTAAATGTTCAGCTCCTGGGAATTGGAACTTTATCTCGAGTAAGACAGAGCAAGAAATGGGTCGAATGTATAGGCCCTGAAGGACAAATAGGAAAACTAAGGCCATATGTAGCCAATATTGCAATAAATTTATGGGGTCATGACCTATTACAACAATGGAATACCCAAGTTAACATTCCTGCTACTTCTAGAGCCTATACTTCTGAAAATAATATTAAAAGATATTATAAACGGAGAAAACCGGCCATTCGGGCCATACAAGAACAAGCAATCGAAGCCCCTTCAGAGATACTAACAGCCTTGCCTCTAAAATGGTTGACGGAGAAACCAATATGGACAAAGCAATGGCCTCTAACTGAGGAAAAGTTACAGGCTTTAGAACAGCTGGTACAAGAGCAATTGGATGCTGGACATATAGAAGAATCTACCAGCCCTTGGAATTCTCCTGTATTTGTGGTTAAGAAAAAATCAGGTAAATGGAGAATGGTGACAGATCTCAGAGCTATCAACAAGGTTATTCAACCTATGGGCCCTCTGCAATCTGGACTCCCTTTGCCCTCCTTATTACCAAAAGGATGGCCTCTTATAGTTATTGATTTAAAGGATTGTTTTTTCACAATACCTTTACGAAAGGAAGATAGAGAAAAATTTGCCTTCACCATGCCTACTTACAACAATTCTCAACCTTCCAAGAGGTACCACTGGGCCGTCCTCCCCCAGGGTATGTTAAATAGCCCCTCCTTGTGCCAATATTTTGTGAACCAACCATTGCAAATAATACGCAAGAAATTTCCTAACTCTATAATATATCATTACATGGACAACATATTGTTATCTGATCCAAACATGGATACCTTAAACAGACTGTTTGAAGAAATAAAGATACTTTTACCTAAATGGGGATTGCAAATTGCTCCTGAAAAAATACAGAAGGGAGATTCCATTAATTACTTAGGTTATAAAATAGGTTTGCAAAAAATTAAGACACAAAAGGGACAAATTAGGAGAGATCGTCTACGGACTCTTAATGACTTTCAAAGACTGTTACGAGACATTTCCAGTCTACGACCAGCTATTGAAATAACACCTGATCTAATAATTCATTTGAACAAAACCTTGGAAGATGATAAAGATTTAAACAGTCCCAGAGAATTAACGGTTGAAGCAGAAAAGGAACTGACAATGATTGAGGAAAAATTACAACAGGCACATGTGGACAGGGTGAATCCAGAGCTCGATTGTATTCTCATCATATTACCATCAAAAATTTCTCCTACAGGAATATTAATGCAGAGAGATGATATTATCTTGGAATGGATCTTTTTACCACATAAACCAAGTAAGAAACTCAAAACTTATGTGGAAAAAGTCTCTGAGTTAATTATAAAAGACAAGCTGAGACTTTATCAACTAGCAGGCATAGACCCAGCAGAAATTATAGTGCCTTTCACTGCTGATGAACTAAAGAAATTATGGGAAGATAATGAACCATGGCAAAGAGCTTGTGCTAATTTTTTGGGAGACATTAATAACAACTATCCTAAGAGCAAGAGGCTTAACTTCATAAAGAGAACTTCTTGGATCCTTCCTCGAATCGTCCGCGATGCTCCAATAACTGGAGCCCGTACGTTCTATACTGATGCCAATAAAACAGGGAAGGCAGGTTACAAGTCAGAAGACTTAGGCAAGGTGGAACAAAGTCCTTATGATTCTGTCCAGAAGGCAAAATTATATGCCATTCTTATGGTGCTAAGTGATTTTAAAGAGCCTATTAATATAATTACTGATTCACAATATGCAGAAAGAGTTATTTTACATATTGAAACTGCTGAATTTATACCCGATGATACAGAACTAACCTCATTGTTTATCCAGATTCAAGATTTGATCAGAAACAGGCTCTGCCCTATGTACATAACGCACATCCGATCCCATACGGGTCTGCCAGGTCCTCTAGCACAAGGTAATGCAGATATTGATCAATTATTGATTGGTAATATGCTACAAGCCTCTAAATTTCATAAAAAACATCATGTTAATAGCAAAGGTTTGAAGAAAGAGTTTTCTATTACATGGCAACAAGCTAAGGAGATTATAAAGAAATGCCCTACCTGCTCTTTCTATAACCAAATGCCACTGCCAGCAGGGGCTAATCCTAAGGGCACCCATAGGAATGAAATCTGGCAGATGGATATGTTCCATTTTGCAGAGTTTGGCAAATTGAAGTATATTCACCACACCATTGACACTTATTCAGGTTTTCAATGGGCAACTGCTTTAAGTTCAGAAAAAGCTGATTCAGTAATCACTCATTTATTAGAAGTCATGGCTATCATGGGTATACCTACACAGATAAAGACAGATAATGGCCCTGCTTATGTCTCTAGGAAAATGAAACGGTTTTTTGACTATTACAATATCAAGCATGTTACAGGTATACCCTACAATCCCACAGGTCAAGCAGTTATAGAAAGATCAAATAGAACTATAAAGGATATGTTGAACAAACAAAAAGGGGTGAAAAACACCCCCAAAAATAAGTTACATAATGCTTTGTTAACCTTGAATTTTCTTAATGCTAATGAGAAGGGAACAACAGCTACAGAAAGACATTGGATAATGAAAAAGTCTCCTGAACTGAATCAACCAGTTTATTTCAAGGATGTGCTGACCTCACAATGGAACCCAAGAGATATGCTGCGTTGGGGAAGGGGTTTTGCTCTTATCTCCACAGGTGAAGAAAAATTATGGATACCATCAAAATTAATAAAGGTTCGGTATGAAGAGGAAAAGTCATTTGAAAAAGATAAATAACAATTCATTCACAAGGATGGCGAGCATGCTGATGGTAAATAAAGTAAATAAGTTGGGGGCAGGGTTCTTTTCTTATCTCCACAGGTAAATACTGATCTTCAAAGAATTTAAGGGACCCTAAATAGTTAATTGTTGATGGATGGAAAATAGTTACAACCCACTGAGGATCAGTAAATATTGATTTTTTATATATATATCTATATGTTTTATTGAACACTTCTTCATATGTATATAGAGCTAGTTTTTTTTTGCCATGCATGACTCGGATAATGTATTTTAATATGATTCCATGAGGAATTCTCATTCACCCTTTGATTTTGAGGTCAATTAACTGTGGGGACATGAAAATGTACAGATTCCAGAGCAGTAAGATAGAGACATATAACAGCATTTACTGAAAAAATTGACTAAATAAGTAATACATCTGGCATTAGGTAAAAGCTAAGAGTACTCAGTCAACAATAAAACACTCAGCTTTGCTCTCAGCAATATAGTTTAGTTGGGAAAACAGATAAATATGCCATGAAATGGTGACATGTGATGAATATGTACATATGTATGCTAGGAATTAGACCTATCACATGGTAGGTGAATTTTCTTCACTGCAATACAGACACAAGAATTAAACAAATTTGCAATAGTTATATCTGTAGCTTTAGACAGTAAAACAAGGCAATTCATAAAACCAACACAGTAATGTCATCAAATGAGATTTGGAAATCTCACAAGAGAGCTTATTTAAAACAAATTATGGCTTTAGAAGAGTCTTCTGTGTGAGTTATTGAAGATGAATGAGAAGGTGTGTTGTTTGAAACAGAAAAAGAGCAAGTATAATACATGCTTGTGATTTATACTGAGATTTCCTCTTGGACTACGTCTGGGAATGAGGACTTCATTGAAATTTTTGGAGGCACAAAATCATCTGGATTTTTTTAACAAGCAAACCGCATAATTTCAGAGCTTCACACCTGGACCCTGGCCACTATCTGCCCTCATGGGCGTGCGTTCAAACCCACAGCTTTCTACTGTCATTGGATCTCTTCAGCTCTTGAATCACTCAGGAGAGGGGCAGAAACTTGTTTGCAAATTCTTTGCACCATTATTCAGGTCAGAGTATGGTTAGAGCTAGTTTTGATGTTGGACTATGGCTCAGTCCCTTTTCAATTTCAAGCCTGTTGACAAGAGGTATCTCAGAGTTTCTGTCTCAGATCAGGAGCCATGAAACAGGACAGAATAAGAATAATTATATACTTGATAAACTTTCTTTGCTTTTCCTCATATCTATGTCTTTCTTTGTATGTCAGCATGTGTCCTTATGGTTAATGTCTAAATTTCCCATAACAAACAACAAATTTTCCTACAGTAATCTTTCAAGTTTCCAAGATGAAGATGGGGCCCCACAACATCAACTCAACCTGGTTTTTATAACGTCATGAATATTTTTTTTTCTTTCAAGCGCTGATATTAGACTTGTTTTTTGGTACCAACTGCACAAGTCAATTTCAAATGATGCACATTTTTGACAACACTCTGGCCAGACATTCTCAAAACGCACAGAGACTAGTTACAATTTTCTTAGGTCAAAGGTTAATTAGGGAATTTTACCATCATTTGCTTTCACAGGAGCCCCTAAGAAGAACGTTGCCCCCATGTCAGCTTAAAGCAATCTTAGAGAACGACGTCCCCTCTCCCAACAGAGTTTGCCCTCGGGGTTAGGGACATCTTTTAATGGTTGGTTTGGGGTTGAGGGGATGGGGAGATGTTTTATGAAATTAGGAGTATGTTCAAAAAAAAAGAGGGGGGAGGATTAACTGGTTTGATGGGATGATTGGTATTTGTGAGTTACTGTTTTTAGAAAATTGTATTTGTACTGTTTCCTGTATATTGAATATTGAATGTGAGTGTTCCTACCTCTATTTTTGTATAAGAGTATGCTTATATTGTATTGATACATCTACTATATTACAATGTACATCTCTACCTCTGATACTATTTATGTAATATCATTGTTTACATTTGATATGTAATGACATTGTTCACAGATGAAGATCATTGTCTTCATATATTGCACAATTGTTTATTCTTTTAGTCTTCAAGTTAGATAGGTATTGAGAATTATATGTTTGTCATGTTTATTTTTAGATTAATCAGGTCTTCTAGTTACCCAGAGATTATATTTAGTATAGATAGTATAATCTTCAGCCTCTTTAAAGAGCTGTAGAAAAATGGCCTTTAATCTAACCTAGAATTCTGTGCCTACGAGACACAATTACTCCTGGCAACGCCACTCTACTCCCGAGAGAACGTTGAGCACCAAAGACACTCTACTGGGAGCTTGTCTTCTTGGCAGAACTGGCCTTTGGGTTAAGAAAAGCCCAATCCTCAACTACTGACAAAGATATGAAACAGGATTGTCTTATCTTGCCAAGACAGGGTAGGATAATTCTAAGAAAGTTCCTTGCATTTGATAATGGCATGTCAGTTATGTTAGGCCTTAGCCAAAGTTGGTTGACTCAACATTGCGAACTAGAATTTGGGTGATTGCCCAGGTAGTCAGTTGTCACTGTCATTTTTGGCACATTTTGGATATTTCTCATTTGTTAAGTAACATTTACTCCCTTCTCAGGTCTTTGACGGAGTTGAAGATTATATAATTGTAATTACTCTCTACATCATTTAGACTCCTTGAGATAGAGTGTCTGGTAAAACTTTTGTTCTCAATATTGTTTGTTATATTTATTATTTGTTATTATTGTTCATAGTTGTAGTTAGTTTAGTTCTGTCTTATTTAGACAAAAGGGGGAGATGTAGGGAGAGCCCGCCTTTGGGGGCGGGACAGACTCGGGAAAATGTTTATGGATAAATTCGGGCGCGCAGGCGCGGCTGCGCTTCCTGTTTTCCTGTTTCGGTGCATCGCTGGAACTTTGGTTGCGTGAGCGTGCTATTTTCATTAAAGTTGTGTTAACTTATACCCATCTGTCTGTATTAATCCTCCCACATCAATCATGATAAAGTAGGCTTTATCCCACAGATGCAGGTATGGTTCAACACAGAAAATATGTCAATGGAATCCACCACATAAATAAACTAAAAGAAAAAACTCACACAACCATCTCATTAGATGCTGAAAACGCCTTTGACAAAATCCAACATCCCTTCATGCTAAAGGTATTAGCAACATTGGGTTTACAAAGAACAGACCTAAACTTAACAAAGACATTTTACAGCAAACCAGCAGCCAACATCAAATTAAATGAAGAGAAACTCAAAGCAATTTAAATGAAATCCAGAGCAAGCCAAGGTTGCCCAATCTCTTCAAATCTATTCAATACACCACTCAAAGTTCTAGTTAGAGCAATCAGACAACAAAAGGTGATAAATGGGATAAAAATTGGAAAGAAGTCAAACTTTTGCTATATGCAGATGAAATATAGAACACATAAGTGACTTTAAGAATTCTACCAGGGAATTCTTACAGCTGATAAATATCTTCAGTAATGTAGCAGGATACAAAACTAACTTAAAAAAAACAACCCCAGTAGCCCTCCTATATACAAATGATAAAGAGGCAGGATTCAGCAAACATCACCCGTTAAAGGAACAAGTAATATGAAATATTGTGGAGCAGCTCTAACAAAACAAGTGAAAGACCAAAATGACAAGAACATTAAGTTTTTGAAGAAAGAAGTTTAGGAAGATATTAGAAAATGGAAATATCTCCCGTGCTCTTGTATAGGCTGGAATAAATAATAAAAATGACAATCTTAACAAAAGCAATCTAGAGGTTCAATGCGATCCCCATCAAAATCCCAAAACAATCATACACAGAACTTAAAAGAATAATACTCAACTCCATTCAGAAAAAAATAAAAAACACAGGACAGCTAAAACAATCCAGTATTATAAAGGAACTTCCAGAGACATCACCATCCCTGACACGACATAAAGTTCTACTATTGAGCCATAGTAAAAATAAATAAATAAAATAAAATAAATCTGGTATTGGAATAAAAAAAAGACACAAACACAAGGACCAATATAAAAAATTCGAAGACCCTGATATTAAACCACACACCAGTGAATGCATTACTTTTTAAAAAGAAGCTAAAATTATACAATGGAGGAAAAAGCAATTTCAACAATGGTGCTGACATAACTGGATGTCATCATGGAGAACACTGAAAATATATCCAGGCCTATCACCATGTATAAAACTCAAGTCCAAGTGCATCAAAGACCTCAACATAAATGCAGGTACACTAAACCTGACAGAGCAGGAAGTGGAGGTAGCCTTCAACACATTGGCACAGGAGATCACTTCCTAAATATAACACCAGTAACATAGACACTAAGACAGCAATCAATAAATGGGACCTCCAGAAATTGAAAATCTTCTATAAAACAAAGGACACCATAAATAAGACAAAAAGACAACTTACAAATGGGAAAATATCTTCACCAACCCAACATCTGACAGAGGGCTGATCTCCAAAGTATATTAAGAAATCAAGAAACTAGATATCAGTTTATGAAATAAATAAAATAAAAATGGGGTCTAGAACTAAACAGAGAATTCTCAACAGAAAAGTCTCAAAAGGCTAAAAGACAGTTAAGGAATTGCTCAACATCCTTAATCATCAGGGAAATGCAACTCAAAACGACTCTGAACTACCATCTTGCACCAGAATAGTTAGAATGGCTAGGATCAAAAACACATCACACTTCTCTCACTTTGTCTGGTTCCACTCCCTGTTAGCAGCTTTGCTCAGCAGGTATCACATGGCTCTGGCATCTCCAACAGCCTGGGGTCTCTGAAGCAATCCAGGTTTGACTTTAACTGTTTCATAAAATGGCCTCTCTAGGCCTCCATGCAGTGACACCCCTCTGCCTGGCCTCAGCAGCTTTCTCTGTCACAGAGGGAGATTCCATAACCTCTTTCTTCTAACCTTCATCTAAAGCCAGAACCATATGGCCTAAGCTGCCAAGTTCTGCTGCTTTCTGGGGCTGTAATACGACCCCTCTCTCAATGACATCTTCACCAGCTCTCTGTTTTCTCTGGTTTCCTTCACTGCCTAAGCTCAGCTTTCCTGGAAATAACTGACAGGAAAGAGAAACTCTATTCAGAATATACTGTATGTAAAAAACAAATATTTTTTATTATCAATAAAAGAAAAATATTATGTGGAGTGTGGTGTTGCACACTTGTAATCCTGAGCTGGAGAGTCATAGGCACGAAAATACCTGGGCCTATCATCTTGTCCTATTTGGCATTCTCCAGGTCACTGGAGACAATATCAAAACCTAGGTGAGTGGATTCTAAAGAAAAACAACATATGCTGTCTTTTGTCCTCAACATACACATGCACACACATCATTCATCTGTGCACACACACATGCAAACACATGTACACTAAAAACACACTGTACAACATGAATATCTACAAACAATTTTTGTTTTACTACTAGTAATTCTGTATTGATGAAGTACAAATACACAGGAACATGGGATTTTCATGGAAGGATCATTAAGTAACTGTAGTAAAAAGGGAAATTTTAAATTCACAGTATTTATGGATCCAGAGAAACTTCACTTAGAAAAGAGAATTAAAACTGCAATGGGACATTTGATCTATTTTTGATAGCTGAGAGCAGATTAAATTCAAAAGAAAAATGTAAAGAGTCAGTATCAGCAAGGAGCTTCCTTAGAGCGCCTCAGCATCAGGGAACTTTATGATATAAAGAGGAGCAAGGAAGAAAATTCCTGTGGAAATTTCAACTATAGTGTAGAAGGAAGTTTAAGCAATCGACAGCACTTGGCAGCAGAAATATCACAAGAATGCCCATGTGTAATACCACAAATTTTATTTAAAATATGAAAAATACTCATGAATATAAAAACAATAAATAAATCATTTTATTAAAAATGAGAAAAATTATCTCTTTTGAAAAATCTGATGGCACACAGACTGCCTGTGTTTCACCATATTGATTATTCTGTTATCAGAACTGATTTGTATCAGAGGAGTAATTGTGGGATAGACATTCATCACAATCTGAACACTCAGGGTGAGTGGGTCGGACATCCATAACAGGACTGCAGTGGATGAGATGATAAATTCCACCCAGTACGTGACCATAAAAAAGACCACCAGCAGCAAAATGGTCTGGGTGGCCCTTTTCTCAGGAGATGCTCTCAGGTGGCTGAGGCTGTGAAGATGCTTATGTTGCCTCTTATGTCTGAACAAGATAGTCACCATGTATGCACTACTGGCCAGCATAAGTCCTACAAGAAATACATCTCTGCAGATTGCAGTTGTTAAAATCAGTGCCCTGATGATGTAGTTCATGGGAAACATTGAGCAGTATTTAGTGACCTTCATCTGGTTGGTTGCGCTCACGTTAGTAAAAGCACCAGCATAGACGATTCGGTTGCTATTGAATAACAAGTTGAAAGACCAAATAAATAAGAAAGCATAAATCATGGTTTTTTTTAGTTTATATTTAAATTTTGCCAACAAAGAGGTACTGTGACTGATAGTGACTGCCTGGAACACACTGAGGAGGCAGGTGATGCTGATGGAGAGGCCTCTCATCACCCTGGTTATGTAAAAATTCGTCTTACATTGGAAGTCTTTGTCAATGTTCAGTGACTCAGATATGTCCCAAAACCAATCATCGGTTCCGGTGAGAAGCAACACTATGTGGATGAAGGTCTGGTGACAGAGAATCATGTCCATGGGCTTAGGTCTGTGACACAGAATTATGAAAGTGTAGAAAACAAGGAGAAACATATTGGCCAGGACTCCAAGTCCAGCTTGCAAATTAAGGACAATCATTAATGAGGACATATTTAGAAATTCTATTCATCTTAAAAACATGAAAAGAAAGAATGAAATTTATGCCCTGGCAATGCTGAAGTATGCATGAGCATCCCATATGTGGTTGTTCTGTTGGCCTTGTCCATCTTGGGTTTCATGGTCTAATTGATGAGGACGACTGACCTGGTATCTTCCTCAAGGGCACCAGATCCCAACACAAATGGTTGTGGAAATCTATTACAAATATCTGAAAAAAAATAATAGAGTATTCACTAAACTTTTGATTCACTGTTCAGTATGTCGATATCATCATTCTGTTTTGCCTATTTATTCTTGATTGATACATATCTTTAATTTTTGAAGTTTCACATTAGACAAGGCCTATGTTTCTAAATAGTCTCAATATTTCTCCTGGACGTGCAACATATTGAGCATGATGAATGCATTCTTAGCCATAGCCTATGCAGAATGCACACTTTATGTGCCTGTATTGCACCTAGACCGCATGCCATAGAAATTGAATCCAAATGATTTGACTTACATTGTCTCATTTTAATATTAACACTGGAAACAGCAGTAATGAGAATAGAGGAGCATAATCATATTTGTACAACTTATTAAAAATTATGTTGTTCTGGGGAGAAATCACAACAGAAATACAAAAGAGTGAGGTGAGTCAGTCTCATAGTTCATAATTTTCATTAGCTCCATTTTACAACTATTTATGCTTTCATTCATAATTCTAGTGGATTTACAGTTGATAATTCATGATAATCCCACTATTTTAATCAGTGGTCTGTCTATCTCAATTCATCTATTTTTATTTTTCAATGAACTCACCACCCTAGAATCTTGAATTAAAGAGGACGATACAGTTGGAGTTGATTAGAGCACATTACACAGCATATTAATTGTGTAACTGTTATTGTTATAAATTCTCCTAGATGTCTCCCAGTTTACTTCCCATCCCATTTAAATCTTGTGTGAACTCTACTCCTGGTTTAAAGAACAAACACTCAGCTAACAAAACAAATGTTATTTTTCTTTTTTTTTTACAGCAGGGCAGTTGTGGGAGATAAATTATTAATAGTATGATTTTCTTGCGGTTTTTCATCCATCCCTTGATATTTTACCTACCTAGTCTATCTTCTGTAATTAAATCCTCCTCTTTAATAAGAACCCCAATTTTCTCCTTTTCCGATTCAAATCAATGATATACTGCAATTCCCCTGTACCTTCCTCCCACATTCTTCTATATATACGTCCCTCCTCCTTGCTAAGTAGTCCACCCTTTCCCATTTCTGTGGTGAGATAGTTTGTATCCTGTTCTTCTCTCCATTGCTACCCCTGATCAACCCCCTCTTGCTATGGCCCCTTTGTGCTTTCCTGATATCTGTAGTTTGCACAGGTAAATACTCTCATCTGAAGATGTGGAGCCAGGAAACCCCTACAAGAGAGCATGCGACACTAAAACAAACACTGCTTTCAACACATTGTGACAAACATGAACTTGCCAAAGATGACCACATAGTGATCCTCTTTTAGAATCTCTGTTTTAAAAGAGATTCCTCCCCACGCAGTGGAAATCAAGGGTCCCAGTGTTATCATATCTCAACAACACAGAGACAGTTTTTATAATTTCAAAAAATAGTCTTAGTTGGGGTTTTGTTAGTTATTCAGCGTGGTTACTAGTATGATCATTTTATCAAATTAGCATGATTTGTTACTTTAAATTCAACTCTCTGATAGAGTAATAGAAAACTATACCAACTAAGATTCTTGTGAGAAAGAGTGGCCAACTGCAATTTCAAGTTCACTTGTATATTCCAAATATACGTGCATTCATGTATATATAGAAATAGTTCAGAAGTCAGTAAGTAAGACAATGCGATAACATCCCCATGAGTATGCCGATAAATCATACATTTCACACATATACATTATATTTTATCTTAAAAAGCTTTATTTAGCAAAGGCATGAATTCATCAGTCTAATTGCCAGAACCAAACATATGATTCTCCCACCAGCATACACTTAATCTGCACAGTAGTGTTCTGTCTTTTTTTTTTTTTTTTTTAGAGTTTTAGGATACAGGCTGGAAAGATGACAGAGTCGTTCAGAGCATGTTTTGCTCTTGCAAATGACCTGTGCTACATTCCCAGCAATGACATGCTGGCTCATAACAATCTGTAACTCTAGTTACAGGGAATCTATTGCCTTCTCTGATACTGCAAGCAAGTGGAACACAGATGTACATGCAGGTAAAACATGTATATTTGGAAAATAAAATAAGTAAATATTAAAGGAAGAAAGAAATATCTGATTAAGATATCAATTAATTTAAGCCTTGGTCTCTAAATGGAAAGAATTGTAGCACATTCCAATTTTAAAATTGCAAATGGACAAATTCTATATGTATAATCACTTTATTAACAACACCTCCATAACTTATTAATAAGGCAATGTACTATAAGTAAAGTAAAAAGATTATAATGAACTTAAAGATGGTAATCGATTTTTTTTTCTTATCTCAAGGCTATGGACTTCAACGTCTCTACTTCACAACCTTTGCTTAGTAAACATTTGTCACTTACAGAAAATGATGCTTCTTCTCATTCCTCAAGTGCCGTCTTTTTCTGGAGTGCACTGGAGTTGGGACTGGACCAGACATCCACAGCTACCACAGCTACAAACTGAGTTGTCAACATATCCATAAACTGAGAAAAGTCATTCGTTTTATTTGAAAAAAAAATGCAGTGCTTGTGCGTTCACATTAGTGTAAGTTGTACTTAATTGTAAGGACTAAACCCGAACTGAATCCATAAACATTCGTAATAGTGCGGATGCCATCACTATTAAAGGATCCAACCAATAGTCTGGGCAGGTCTCAGGCAGCTGTCTGAAGAAACGTGCAAAGAAAAAAAACACGCTATTATCTCATAGTTCAGCATTGTTCTGAGAAAAATCACTTTCCCCCTTCATTATCACAGCATTTTATTTTAGAACAGTCTTGTTTTATGAATTTATACTAGTCTTTGCATTCTTCTCTGAGGAGATAATATAATGAACATACACATATACTAGATCAAAAGTACCATTTTCATTTTATGTTTTATCATATTTAGTGAGCAATGACCTAAAAGCAGTGTGACTCCTCAGAGAGAACATGGAGTGATTGTGTGACCTTTAGATGACAAGATACGTGGTGTTGGTTAATGTTCTGTTTACTGTCAGCAACATTAACATGTCTTCAGGAATATAGAAATATGAGGACCTTAGAGATTCAAATAAGGTCCATAAGCAGATTTTTATGGAATGATATGCCACTAGGAATAAAGAGTGATTACTTAATTAAGGTATTAATTCATAGCACTTGCCTCAACTCTTACAATTTTAAAGTATCAGTTACTCTTTAGAAATTGAACTTAACTCACCTGCAATGGGAAGCACACAGAGGCTCACTAGAACCTTACAGTCTAACACTTTTGAGTCAGTTCCCTTGTGATGAAGTAGCAGCAGTGGTGTCACTGCAGAGCCTGTGGAGAAGCAGTCAGACCCAGAGCTCGATCATAAGTTACTGTGAGACCCTCACCACTTATTCTAAAGGGGATGAAAATTTCCTAGCAGAATGTTTTAAAATTAGAAACACAGACTAGCTTCACACAAAGATAATGCTTTCCTTCCCCCTCCCACGCAAAAATTCCAAAGCACAAAGACACTGAGCCAGCCACCTGGTGATAAAGAAAACCAAGAACAAGCTATGAAAAAGAGTAAGGACCTTGCACCCATGCCAAAGCAGCTCTGAAAAGCCTTCTTGTAGTTTAACCTTAAAAAAAATCTAACCTCGCAGAGGAACTTTTAATTTTTTTCTCTACCTAGCTAATTGCAGTTTCTGGGTTATATTGAAAATTAGTTCATTATAATTAAAACACTGAAACTCCTACTTAAAACTACTCAGTTTACATTTTTGTAAAGATCACATTGAAATAATTTATATAGTTTGTTTTCTTTTTTAGGAAAATAAAAAATGAAGAGAAAAAAGAATGAAAGAAGAAAAGTGAAATATGATTCTAGATACTTTTCAGATGACCAAAAAAATTCTACTTCATTAGAAATTATTACAGTAGAATAAAAAAATCTAGGAAAAATTTAAATCTTTTTAATATAATGTTACATTTACATCTTACATTTAACTAAGTCACGAAATGAAACTTTACTAAGAATTCCTAAGTATACAAAAACTTAACAGAACAGTAAAATACTGATAAACACTAAATTAGTTAACATTTGTTGCATAGTCCTGATGAAGTTTCATATAAATCAATTCGTAGGTTTGAGAAAAGTAAAAAAAAATAGAAAATATAAAATATAATTTATGTATATATATATATATATATATATATCTTAATATTATAAATGCACTACTGCAGACCAATGAATGTGTGTTCTTTGTGTTTTACCCTCTAAACCATTTCAGGTGTTTTGTGAGAGGGTTGGAAATTTAACACAGCTGCCATTAGCTAGGAGGAACCATGTTCATTGAATATTAAGAGTACACCCTTAGGAGAATTCATAGTCAGGTATTATCATTAAAATACTCTATTTGGGGTCAGTTTTTACATAGATATGAATAAACATTTACTGTAAAAAGAGATAGATTTCATTATATTTTCATTCAATACATAATATCCATTGATCACCTTCACCCTGTTACCCTTCGCTGTCTCTCTATCCACACTTCTTCTAGGCACTGTCCTCTTTCCAAAATGCCACTTTCTACACCACATACATTACAATCATAAGCCATAGCATGTGAAATCTATGTTCTTTTACAAATTATTACAATGATATTTTATGTCTACAGACATCTGTGGTGTTTGCTATTGATACCACTAAGCTCAAAAATAAATTCTAAACAGAGAATTCTCTAATCATTTTATTACAGAAAACCACTTACAGCCCTCATTATTACTGAAGAGAAAAAGCACACTCACCTGGCCAGATCTTTGATAAACATCCATTTGAAATGAAGTACTTATAAGGAAGTACTTATAAGGAAGAAATGTCATCAGCTCATCTCTCTCTAGACCCATAATTATCATGTCACCTGGAAAGAGGGAAGTTCTGAACTTGAGGTTGTTAGAAAGTTTTACCATTAACTGGAAGAGTGAACTTCTCTAATTCCAGGACAACACTAGAGAAGGAACAGCTGAGCTCTGGCTTTCCCACGTGTGAACTCTTCTCCGCAGTCTCTATCTGTCTGTGTGTATTGGTGGATGCATGTCCTTCTGGACAAAGCCAAAATAAAAATAACATCAAATTCATAAGAAGTAGAAAACATTTAATTCCTCAAGGAATCCTTCCTGCTTCCAAAATATTCCATAATAGCCTCCATACTTACTTGACAGTGGCTTCATGACCTCACCAAGAAATTAAAAGCACTTTTGCTAAATTTAAGAAGATGTATGTAAATACAATTGGGAAAAGAAATCTTCCTTACAGGGGCCACAGACTTCAGGTGATATGATCATCAGATAATGAGCTGTGAGCCTGGAGATGTAACTTAGTTGGTAGAGTGTATGTGTAGACATTGTTGTTAATGTGGGATATCATGGAGAAATCAAAGCTTGAAATTCTATGCACAGGTGAGGGAGAAGAATTCCAAGTCATTGGCAAACCAAGACCTTCAAGATGATCTTAGAAAAAAAACTGTTCCACACAAAGGAAAGACTCACCCACACATATAGAAGAAGAAGCACACAAAACACATTAAAGACAAAACTGAAAAGGAAATTTCCATAGCATCTCATATTTAAATCACTGAGGAGACAGTGCAATAATGGTTCATTGAAAGTTGGAAGGGAAAAAATGCAAATCACGAGTAAAGAACACTTTTCAAAGAACAGCTGATTGCTCAAGGAAAGCTTTCAAAGCCAGAAAATACTGGAATAATACCACCCAAGTTCTAAATGACAGCCAGCTTAAAATAACATGGCCAGAACAATTACTGCCATGATTGAAGGAAAAGGAACAATATTGCAAACATTTACAGCCTAAAAATAATTTAACTTCAACAAACGAAACCTAAAGTAATACAGGAAGATGTTTTTGGGGAAACAGAGGGTCAAGGAAAACATAGAGTCTTTGGAAAGAACATGAGCCATAATTATTTATCCATAAAGCCAATGAGAACAAAAACCAACGTGTTGACCAGAACTAACACATGCATTTCTATAAAAATTCAAGCATGAATGGCCTCAATTTGCACTCAAAAGACAGAGAGTGATTGAATGAATCAAGAAATAAAATGTATCTGTTGCCTAAAAGAAACAGATTTCAGTTATGAAGATAGGCACCACCTTAGAGTCAAAGGATAGACAAAAGTATTCCAATCAAATGGAATTACGCAGAAAGAAGGTTTCGCCATCTGAACACCTAAGATAATATACTTGGAACAGAAACTGATTAACAGAAAGAAAGAGGGAAACTGCATTCTGATCAAGGGATCACTTAACCAAGAAGACATTAATGCCCTAAACATATTCACACCAAACTAAGAGACATAAAATTCCAAAAAAAAATTCTATCTCTATTTTAAAAGAAAGAGATTAACAACAATCCATTAGTAGTAGGAGAATTCAATATTCAACTTTCTCCAATAAGAAAAAAAGAATACAGCATACATCAGACTTGTGATTCAATGTGTCTATATCATCATTCAGTTGTCTATACTTATTCTTAATTAACCTTCCTCTTTAATTTTTGATGTTCCAGTCTCAGCATAGAGATTTAAGCAGGAAAAATCATATCTACCATTGATATAAACCTTCACAATATGTAGAAGCCATCACTATTAAATTGTCCCAGACATAGAGACCAAGCAGTCTGCAGGCAGCTGTCTAAGGAGATGTGCAACAATAAAAGCCACGGGCTGTTTTCTGGATACATAACTCTGCATTCTTACAAGAAAAATCACTATACACCTTCATTATCACAGTATTTGACTTTAGAAAAGTCTTGTTTTAAGACTTACGGTGATCTTTGTATTCTTCATGGTGATAGTTAATAACATAATGAACATAAAACATACTAGACCAAAAGTATCATTTTCATATTAAGTTTCACTCAAACCAGTTCCATGAGAGGATCATTATGAAATACATAATGCCAGCAGGAACAAATAGTGACTGCCTTTTAATAAGGTATTAATTCATAGCTATTACCTGATACACCTACTTAATGAAAATGAATAAATTATTATTTATGAAATTAAATTTAGTTCTCTGGCAGCTGGAAGCACACAGATGCTCACTAGAACTTTACAGTATCACACTTTCGACCCATTTCACCTGTGATGAAGCAGCAGCAGCAGTGTCACTGCAGACCCAGAGCTCGATCACAGGTCACATGATGTAATTCTGGGAAATACATGAAAGTGTTCACTGAAAGTGTGTGTGTGTGAAATGACTACTGAGACTAAGAATAGATCTATAACACGTGTGCTGGAGCTGATCTCATGAATATGTGTACAGCACTTGAGCGAAACTGAGATTTGTATTGAATATGTTTGTAAAATAATGAACTCTAAGGAAAATGGAGTGTCCCTTGTGTTCTCCGTGACTTGATGAGATCAATGACGATCCCGCCCAGTGCATCAGCACACACTTTTCATGGGCATTCTGCAAAAGAGATTAAAAATTCTGTAATGCTGGCAAACATGATCTCGTGCTTCCATCATCTGTTTTTGTGCTGTTCACAGTCTGTGACCAGATATAAAATGACATTTACCTGCATAGATTGTTCCATTTCTTAAACAAATTCATAATTCTATATATTCGGATCTCAACCATAATGTTGTATTTGTGTGGGTCTGTGGGATGCTGTCTCGACTTATAGTTCATTCAGACTGTCTTTTTTATTTATTTATTAAAGATTTCTGTCTCTTCCCCACCGCCGCCCCCCATCCCTCCCCCTCCCCCAGTCAAATCCCCCTTCCTTGACCGCCCAAAGAGCAATCAGGATTCCCTGTCCTGTGGGAAGTAAAAAGAACACCCACCTCTATCCAGGTCTAGTAAGGTGAGCATCCAAACTGCCTAGGCTCCCCCAAAGAAAATATGTGCAGTAGAATAAAAAACCCATTGTCATTGTTCTTGAGGTCTCAGTAGTCCTCATTGTTCGCTATGTTCAGCGAGTCCAGTTTTATCCCAGGCTTTTTCAGACCCAGGCCAGCTGGCCTTGGTGAGTTCCCGATAGAACATCCCCATTGTCTCAGTGTGTGGGTGCACCCCTCGTGGTCCTGAGCTCCCTGTTCGTGCTCTCTCTCCTTCCGCTCTTGACTTGGACCTTGAGATTTCAGTCCAGTGGTCCAATGTGGGTCTCTGTCTCTGTCTCCTTTCATCGCCTGATGAAGGTTAATATTCAGGAGAATGCCTATATGTTTTTCTTTGGGTTCTCCTTCTCATTTGGCTTCTCTAAGAACCCGAACTATAGGCTCAATGTCCTTTAATTATGGCTAGAAACCAAATATGAGTGAGTACATCCCATGTTCCTCTTTTTGGGTCTGGCTTACCTCACTCAGGATAGTGTTTTCTATTTCCATCCATTTGCCTGTAAACTTCAAGAAGTCCTTGTTTTTTACTGCTGAGTAGTACTCTAATATGTATATATTCCATACTTTCTTCATCCACTCTTCAATTGAAGGGCATCTAGGTTGTTTCCAGGTTCTGGCTATTACAAACAATGCTGCTATGAACATAGTAGTGCATATACTTTTGTTGTATGATACGGCCTCTCTTGGGTATATTCCCAAGAGTGGTATTGCTGGGTCCAGGGGTAGGTTGATCCCGAATTTCCTGAGAAACCTCCACACTGCTTTCCAGAGTGGTTGCACAAGTTTGCATTCCCACCAGCAATGGATGAGTGTACCCCTTTCTCCACAACTTCCCCAGCAAAGGCTATCATTAGTGTTTTTGATTTTAGCCATTCTGACAGGAGTAAGATGGTATCTTAAAGTTGTCTTGATTTGCATTTCCCTGATGGCTAAAGAAGTTGAGCATGACTTTAGGTGTCTTTTGGCCATTTGAACTTCTTCTGTTGAGAGATCTCTGTTCAGCTCAGTGCCCCATTTTATAATTGGGTTGATTAGCCTTTTACGGTCTAGTTTCTTGAGTTCTTTGTATATTTTGGAGATCAGACCTTTGTCAGTTGCGGGGTTGGTGAAGATTTTCTCCCAGTCAGTGGGTTGCCTTTCTGTCTTAGCGACACTGTCCTTTGCTTTACAGAAGCTTCTCAGTCTCAGGAGGTCCCATTTATTCAATGAGGCCCTTACTGTCTGGGCTGCTGGGGTTATACATAGGAAGTAGTCTCCTGTGCCCAGGTGTTGTAGAGTACTTCCCACTTTCTCTTCTATCAGGTTCAGTGTGTTCAGACTGATATTGAGGTCTTTAATCCACTTGGACTTGAGTTTTGTGCATGGTGATAGATATGGATCTATTTTCATTCTTCTACAGATTAACATCCAGTTTTGCCAACACAATTTGTTGAAGATGCTCTCTTTTTTCCATTGTATACTTTTAGCTCCTTTATCGAAAATCAGGTGCTCATAGGTTTGTGGGTTAAAGTCAGGGTCTTCTATTCGATTCCATTGGTCAACTTCTCTGTTTTTATGCCAATACAAAGCTGTTTTCAATACCGTAGCTCTGTAGTAGAGTTTGAAGTCAGGGATGGTAATGCCTCCAGACGTTCTTTTATTGTATAAGATTGTTTTGGCTATTCTGTTTTTTTTTGTTTTTCCATATAAAGTTGATTATTGTCTTCTCCAGATTTGTGAAGAATTTTGATGGGATTTTGATAGGGATTGCATTGAATCTATAGATTGCTTTTGGTAGAATTGCCATTTTTACTATGTTGGTCCTCCCAATCCAAAAGCAAGGGAGATCCTTCCATTTTCTGGTGTCCTCTTCTATTTCTTTCTTCAAAGAATTAAAGTTCTTTTCAAATAGATCTTTCACTTCCTTGGTCAGAGTTACCCCAAGATACTTTATGCTCTTTGTGGCTATCGTGAAAGGTGATGCTTCTCTGATTTCCCTCTCTGTTTCCTTATCCTTAGTGTATAGGAAGGCAACTGATTTTTTGGAGTTGATCATGTATCCTGCCACATTACTAAAGGTGCTTATCAGCTATAGGAGTTCTTTGGTAGAGTTTTTGGGGTCGCTTATATATACTATCATATCATCTGCAAATAACGAAAGCTTAACTTCTTCCTTTCCAATACGAATTCCCTTGATCCCCTCATGTTGTCTTATTGCTATTGCTAGAATTTCAAGCACTATATTGAAGAGGTATGGAGAGAGTGGACATCCTTGTCTTGTTCCTGATTTTAGTGGGATGGCTTTGAGTTTTTCTCCGTTTAATTTTATGGTAGCTGTCGGCTTGCTGTAAATAGCTTTTATTATATTTAGGTATGACCCTTGTATCCCTAGTCTCTCCAATACCTTTATCATAAAGGGGTGTTGAATTTTGTCGAATGCTTTTTCAGCATCTAATGAGATGATCATATGGTTTTTTTCTTTCAGTTTATTTATATGGTGGATTACGTTGATAGATTTGCGTATGTTGTACCAGCCCTGCATCTCTGGGATGAAGCCTACTTTATCATAATGGATAATTTTTCTAATGTGTTCTTGGATTTGGTTTGCCAGTATTTTATTGAGAATTTTTGCGTCAATATTCATGAGTGAGATAAGCCTGTAGTTCTCTTTCCTGGTTGGGTCTTTGTGTGGTTTTGGTATCAGGGTAACTGTAGTTTCATAAAAGGAATTTGGCAATGACTTTTCTGTTTCTATGTTGTGAAATACATTAAGGAGTATAGGTATTAGCTCTTCTTGGAAGTTCTGGTAGAATTCTGCATTGAAACCATCTGGTCCTAAGTTTTTTTTGGAGGGGAGATTTTTGATAACAGCTTCTAGTTCTTCGCGACTAACCGGTCTATTTAGATCGTTCACCTGGTCTTGGTTTAGCTTTGGTATGAGGTACTTATCTAAAACAATGTCCATTTCTTTTGCATTTTCCAGTTTTGTGGCATACAGCCTTTTGTAGTAAGATCTAATGATTCTCTGAATTTCCTCTGTGTCAGTGGTTATATCCCCCTTTTCATTTCTGATCTTATTTATCTGCATGTTCTCTCTTTGTTGTTTAATTAGTTTGGATAGGGGTTTGTCGATCTTGTTGATTTTCTCCAAGAACCAACTTTTTGTTTCATTGATTTTTTGGACTGTTTTCTGTGTTTCTATTTTGTTGATTTCCGCCTTCAGTTTGATTATTTCCAGTCTTCTACTCCTCCTGGGAAGGTCTGCTTCTTTTTTTTCTAAAGCTTTCAGGTGTGCTGTTAAGTCCCCGATTTATGCTTTCTCCGTTTTCTTTAAGTGTGCATTTAGTGCTATGAACTTTCCTCTTAGCACTGCTTTCATCGTGTCCCACAGGTTTGAGTATGTTGTCTCTTTGTTTTCATTAACTTCAAGGAAGACTTTAATTTCTTTCTTAATTTCTTCCTTGACCCAGGTGTGGTTCAGTAGCTGACTGTTCAGTTTCCATGAGTTTGTCGGCTTTCTGGGGGTAGCATTGTTGTTGCCTTCTAACTTTAATCCGTGGTGATCTGATAAGACACAGGTGGACACTGGTATTTTTTTGTATCTGTGGAGGTTTCCTTTGTTTCCGAGTATGTGATCAATTTTCGAGAAGGTTCCATGAGCTGCAGAGAAGAAGGTATATTCTTTCCTATTTGGGTGGAGTGATCTATAGATGTCTGTTAAGTCCAATTGCTTCATTACCTCCAATAATTCTTTTAATTCTCTATTAGGTTTCTGTCTGATTGACCTGTACATTGGAGAGAGAGGTGTATTGAAGTCTCCTACTACTAGTGTGTGTGGTTTAATGTCTGCCTTCAGTTCTAGTAATATTTCTTTAGATAAGTGGGTGCTTTTGTATTAGGGGCGTAGATATTCAGGATTGATACGTCATCCTGATGACTTGTTCCTGTTATAAGTATAAAGTGTCCATCTCGATCTCTTATGATTGATTTTAGTTTGAAGTCAGTTTTGTAGAAATTAATATGGCCACACCTGCTTTTTTCTTAGGACCATTTGCCTGAAAGACCTTTTCCCAACCCTTTACTCTGAGTAGATGCCTGTCTTTGTGATTGAGATGTGTTTCTTGCAAACAGCAGAATGTTGGATCCTGTTTTCGTATCCAATCTCTTAGCCTGTGCCTTTTAATAGTTGAATTGAAACCATTAATTATTATTATTAATGACCAGTGGTTGTTTACTCCAGTTATTCTTCTTGTTTTTCTTAGTAGAGTTTGTGTGTCTCCCTTCTTTGAGTTGTGCTGGTGAAGGGTCTCTAGATGCCTGAGTTCTTGTAGGCAGTGTTGGCCATGTTGGATTCCTTGGGTTGTGATTTTCCTTCTATTATCTTCTGTAGGGCTGGATTTGTGGCTACGTATTGCTTAAATTTGTTCTTATCCTGGAGTGTCTTGTTTTCTCCATTGATAGTGAATTATAGCTTGGCTGGGTATAGTAGTTTGGGTTTGCATCCATGGTCCCTTAGCTTCTGTAGAACCTCTATCCAGGACCTCCTGGCTTTCATGGTTTCCATAGAGAAGTCAGGTGTAAGTCTGATTGGTTTACCTTTATAAGTTACTTGGCCTTTTTCCTTTGCAGCTCTTAATATTCTTTCTTTAACCTGTATATTCTGTGTTTTGATTATTATATGGCGAGGGGATGTTTTTCTTTGATCCAATCTGTTTGGTGTTCTGTATGCTTCTTGAACATTCAAAGGAATATCTTTCTTTATGTTGGGGAAGCTTTCTTCCATAATTTTGTTAAAAATATTTTCCCAACCTAAGGCAGGGCCCTGGGAACCCTAGGATGCCTAAGGGGGAAAGAAAAAAGGCCTGGTCCCCACTCGACCTAGGAGTCATCGAGCACCCCTCTGTTCCCAGGAGAGGTGGATTGCTTCACCACTCGAGAGGAGGGTCTCTCCTTGTCTCAGTCCCTTCTCCTTTGGTCTGACACCATGGATGACTCTGGCTGGTGCTCTCCACGTGATAGCTGCCTGCCTTTGCATGGCAGGGGGAGGGGATCTGTTGGGAGCCGTTTCCCCCTAGAGATCATTGCAGGAACCATCGCCCTGGGGAGACTGCGGGGAACCCCACACCCATGGTTGTGCTGGGAATGGTCCTGTTGCCCCACACCCAGTTGAAGCTGTTAATGGAGAAAAATAAAATAAAAAAAATCTCACCAAAAAAAAAAAAATAAAAAAATAAAAATAATCTGTCATCTTGGAATTTTATAGAGATCCAAAAGACCTTTCAAAAGCGGAGCAAATACATTTTTAGGCAAATAGGCTTAGATTATTTATTACCAACAATCTTATGATAAAAATATTAATGAACATTATCAGTCAAAGAAAAAAATAATGGCAGATGGGAATTTTGATCTATGCAATTAATGAATGAAGAATACAAGCAAATTGATTGTGCTGGGTAATTTTATATGATAGAAGCTTGAGTCATCCAAAGGAAGATAATCTCAACTGAGACAATGCCTCCATAAGATCTGGCTGTTGGGCATTTTCTTAATTAGTGACTGATAGTGGAGGACCCAGCCCAAAATGGGTGGGGCCGTCCGTGGCCCGTCGGTCCTGGGTTCTATAAGAAAGCAAGCTAGTGCAAACCTTGAGGAGTAGCTCCTCTCCATGGCCTCTGTATCAGTTCCTGCCTCCAGGTCCCTGCCGTGTTTGAGTTCCTGCCCTCATTACTTTAGATAAAGAAAAGATACATGGAACCTTGAGTGAAATAAACTTTTCCTTCCCATGGAAAAAAAAATATTTTCTGGGCCTTTGAGCTGTGACTCTTCTCCTTCTTCTATCCCAATTATTCTTATGTTTGGTCTTTTTATTGTGTCCCATATTTCCTGCATATTTTGTGATGAGAATTTGTTGGCTTTGCTGTTTTCTTTGATCAGTGTGTTTATTTTCTCTATGGTGTCCTCAGAATCTGAGATTCTTTCTTCTATTTCTTGTATTCTATTGATTATGCTTGTTTCTGTAGGCTCTGCTTGTTGACCTGGATTTTCCATATCCAGCTGGTGTTCAGCTTGTGTTTTCTTCCTTGCTTCCCTTTCAGTTTTCAATTCTTGAACTGTTTCCATTACCTGTTTGATCGTTTTTTCTTCGTTTCCCAGGGTATCATGGACGTATTTTCTCATTTCTTCAAACTTTTGGTTATACTTCTCATCCAATTCTGTAAGGGCATTTTTCACATGTTGTTTAATGGACTCTATTGCTTTCATAAAGTCAATTTTTCCCACTTCTTCCGTATTAGGGTGTTCAAGTCCATCTGTTGTAAGATCATTTTGTTCTGGTGTTTTCATGTTGTTTTTCAGATTATTGGGTGAATTCTTGCCTTGGCGCCTGCCCATCTCCTCCTATCGAGGCTATCTAATGGGTCTTTTGAGACCGGATTAGCTTTCCCTGTTGGCCAGGGACTCCTCTTACCAAATGCTGTTGCTCTGTTTCCTGGCTTCTGCCAGGGGCCAAGTTCCCTCTCGCCCCTCAGAAGGGACTTCAGGAACAGGACCTGGCTCCTTGCTTGCTAGGGATCTCACCAACCAAAGGCCTACCTCTTTGCTTAAATTGTAGTGGGGCGCTCTGCTCTCAATGTTGTTCGCCGGTCCCTGCTGTCTGCCATAGCCTGTGCCGGTGCTCCACTGCCCTGCCTGGGCCTGCTTTCACCTCGGTGCTCTGCAGCCCCACCTCTTTGATTTAATTGTCCTGGGGCGATCTGTTGGGCGCTGGTTCCATCTGCCTGCACTGTCCGGCCACCCTCTGCATAGGCCGCTCCGAACCACCGCCCTCTCCTCCGAACCACCGCCCTCTGCTTAGGCCGCTCCGTGCCGCCGCCCTCTGCCCAGACTGTCTATTTTTTATTTTTATTTTTACTTAAAAATTTCCACCTCCTCCCCTCCTCCCATTTCACTTCCTCTCCCCCTCCCTCTCTAGTTCAAAGAGAAGTCAGGGTTCCCTGCCCTGTGGGAAGTCCAAGGTCCTCCTCCCTTCATCCTGGTCTAGTAAGGTGAGCACCCAAACAGACTAGGCTCCCACGAAGCTAGTACATGCAGTAGGATGAAAACCCAGTGCCATTGTCCTTTGCTTTTCAGTCAGCCCTCCTTGTCCGACATGTTCAGAAAGTCTGATTAATCATATGCTCCATCAGTCCCAGTCCAGCTTGCTTTGTGAGCTCCCATTAGAATAGGCCCACCGTCTCAGTGAGTGGACACACCCCTTGCGGTCCTGATTTCCTTGCTCTCTCCTTCTGTTCCTCATTTGAACCTTGGGAGCTCAGTCCGGTGCTCCAATGTGGGTCTCTGTCTCTATCTCCATCCATCGCCAGATGAAGGTTCTATGGTGATATGCAAGATATTCATCAGTATGGCTATAGGATAGGGCCATTTCAGGTTCCCTCTCTTCAGCTGTCCAAGGATCTAGCTGGGGACATCTCCATGGACACCTGGGGACACCTCTAGAGTCCAGTCTCTTGCCAACCCTAAAATGCTTCCCTTAATTAAGATATATACTTCCTTGTTCCCAGACTGTCTTTAATCAAACTCACAATGCTTCTGAATTAGCCTCCAAAGTGCTGAGATCCGAGCCGTGTGCCACCATGCCTGCCTTCACTTTCCATGTATTCTCTCGTATATACTTGTGACTTTGCAGCAATATAAAAATGGACTCAAGACATTCAGAAGCTAAACTTAAATTTACTTGGCATTTTTATGAATGTGTATTTTAATGAGCAATTGTATTTTCTAATGATCCTTGGAAATTTTGACTTTAAATAATTTTATACTATTCAATAATTGAAATTAATTTCTCACTGCTAATGAAAATATTATTCAATATTGTATGATATATTAAACTTCACTTATTTGAAATAAAACACTCAATATGCAACTGAATATTTTCCAACTTAAGATTTTTTATACAATGTTTAAGACCTTTTTTATAGTTTAGTGGGACATGGGATGAAACTTTTCTCATAATGCCTAAGTATATGGAAACTTAACAAAAACTTATTCATAAACATTAAATCAGTTAATATTTTTTGTATATTTCTGTCTTAAGTTTCGTATACATAAATGCATGGTCAGTTAACAGGAGAAAAGTAGTAAAATGACAAGAACAAAGTACCATTTAAATGAAATTTAGTATTATCAGTGTACTTCTGCAAACAAATAAATGTGTGTTCTCTGATTTTCACCCTCTTATTTTTTCCAGGTGTTTTATGATGAGAATGGAACATAAGACATTGGGCATTACTAGCTGAAGCCATGTTCTCAGAATGACTATAGAACATGAAGGAAAATCCATAGTCATATATGATAGCTAAAAAGTGACTTGGGGTCACTTTTTATGTATGTACTAGGGTACATTTATTATAAAATGGAAGGATTTTATGACATTTTCATTCAATATATAATATCCATTGATTATCCTCACCCTGTTATTGTTTCCTGTCTCTCTTTCCACACTTCCACTAGGCCCTGTCCTCTTTCGAATAGCCCCATATTCTACTGTCACATGTATAATCAGAGGTCATAGTAAGTGCAATCTATATTATTTTACAAATTATTACACTGTTATTTTTTTATTTATTAAATTTTTTTTAAATTAAAAAATTGCTGCCTCCTCCACACCTCCCCTTTCCCTCACCCTTCCCCCACTCACCATGCCCCACTCCCCTCCTCCTCCCTCTCCAGTCCAAAGAGGAGTCAGGGTTCCCTGCCCTGTGGGCAGTCCAAGGTCCTCCCCCCTCCATCCAGGTTTAAGAAGGTGATGATCCAAAAAGGCTAGGCTCCCACAAAGTCAGTACAT
This sequence comes from Microtus agrestis, assembly GCA_902806775.1. Classification (NCBI taxonomy): domain Eukaryota; kingdom Metazoa; phylum Chordata; class Mammalia; order Rodentia; family Cricetidae; genus Microtus; species Microtus agrestis. The sequence continues at coordinate 166,492 of CADCXT010002642.1, forward strand.
GCAGTAAGGTCAAAACTCAGTGCCATTGTCCTTGGCTTCTCAGCAGATCTCATTGTCTTCCATATTCAGAGTCCGGTTTTATCTCATGAATTTTCAGTCCCAGTTCAGCTGGCCTTGGTGATCTCCTAACAGATCAGCCCCACCATCTCAGTGGGTGGGTGCCCCCCTCGTGGTCTTGACTTCCTTGCTCATGTTCTCTCTCCTTCTGTTCCTCATTTGAACCTTGGGAGCTCAGTCCATTGCTACAATGTGGGTCTCTGTCTGAATCTCCATCCATTGCCAAATGAAGGTTCGTTCTATGGTGATATGCAAGATATTTGTTAGTATGGCTATGGGATCGGGCCATTTCAGGCTCTCTCTCCTCAGCTGCCCAAGGACCTAGTTGGGTACATCTCTCAGAACCCCTGGGAACCCCTCTAGAGTCAAGGCTCTTGCCAACCCTAAAATGGATCCCTTACTTAAGATATATACTTCGCTACTCCCATATTCATCCTCCATTATCCCAACCATCCCATTCCCCCAAGTTCTCCCTATCCTCCCCTTCTCACTTTTCTCTCCCCATCTCCCCTTTCCCCCATTCCACCCCATCCCCCAGTTCCCAAATTTTGCCCAGAAATCTTGACTACTTCCAATATCCAGGAGGATAACTAAACGTTTTTCTTTGGGTTCACCTTCTTATTTATCTTTTCTAGGATCGCAAATTATAGGCTCAATGTCCTATATTTATGGCTAAAAACCAGTTATGGGTGAATACATCCCATGTTCATCTTTTTGGGTCTGGCTTACCTCACACAGGATAATGTTTTCTATTTCCATCCATTTGCATGCAAAATTTAAGAAGTCATTGTTTTTTACTGCTGAGTAGTACTCTAATGTGTATATATTCCACACTTTCTTCATCCATTCTTCCATGGAAGGGCTTCTAGGCTGTTTCCAGGTTCTGACTATTACAAATAATGCTGCTATGAGCATAATGAAACAAATACTTTTGTAGTATGATAGGTCATCTCTTGGGTATATTCCCAAGAGTGGTATTGCTGGGTCCTCGGGTAGGTTGATCCCAAATTTCCTGAGAAACCACCACACTGCTTTCCATAGTAGTTGCACAAGTTTGCATTCCCACCAGCAATGGATGAGTGTACCCCTTACCCACATCCTCTCCAGCCAAGGCTATCATTGGTGTTTTTATTTTAGCCATTCTGACACGTGTGAGATGGTACCTCAATGTTGTTTTGATTTGTATTTCCCTTATCACCAAGGAGGATGACCATGACCTTAAGTGTCTTTTGGCCATTTGAATTTCTTCTGTTGAGGATTCTCTGTTCAGTTCAGTGCCCCAGTTTTTAATTGGGTTAATTAGCATTTTAACGTCTAGTTTCTTGAGTTCTTTATATATTTTGGAGATCAGACCTTTGTCTGTTGCAGGGTTGGTGAAGATCTTTTCCCAGTCAGTGGGTTACATTTTTGTCTTAGTGACAGTGTGCTTTGCTTTACAGAAGCTTCTTAGTTTCAGGAGGTCCCATTTATTCAATGTTGCCCTTAATGTGTGTGCTGCTGGGGTTATATGTAGGAAGTGGTCTCTTGTGCCCATATTTTGTAGAGTACTTCCCACTTTCTCTTCTATCAGGTTCAGTGTGCTCGGATGGATATTGAGATCTTTAATCCATTTGGACTTGATTTTTGTACATGGTGATAGATATGGATCCATTTTCATTCTTCTACAGGTTGACAACCAGTTCTGCCAGAATCATTTGTTGAAGATGCTCTCTTTTTTTCCATTGTGTACTTTTATCTCCTTTATCAAAAATCAGGTGCTCATAGATTTGTGGGTGAAAGTCTGGGTCTTCTATTCGATTCCATTGGTCAACTTCTCTGTTTTTATGCCAATACCAAGCTGTTTTCAATACTGAAGCTCTGTAGTAGAGTTTGAAGTCAGGGATGGTAATGCCTCCAGATATTCCTTTGTTGTGTAAGTTTGTTTTGGCTATCCTGGGTTTTTTGTTTTTCTATATAAAGTTCATTATTGTCCTCTCAAGGTCTGTGAAGAATTTTGTTGGGATTTTGATGGGGATTGCATTGAAATATAGATTACTTTTGGAAGAAATGCCATTTTTACTATGTTGATCCTCCCAATCCAAGAGCAAGGGAGATCCTTCAATTTTCTGGTGTCCTCTTCAATTTCTTTCTTCAAAGACTTAAAGTTTTTGTCAAATAGATCTTTCACTTCCTTGGTCAGAGTTACCCCAAGATATTTTATAATATTTGTGTCTATCATGAAAGATAATGCTTCTCTGAATTCCCTCTCTGTTTCCTTATCCTTAGTGTATAGGAGGGCAACTTACTTTTTCGAGTTGATCTTGTATCCTGCCACATTACTAAAGGTGCTTATCAGCTGTAGGAGTTCTTTGGTAGAGTTTTTGGGGTCGCTTATGTATACTATCATATCATCTGCAAATAATGACTGTTTAACTTCTTCCTTTCCAATACGAATTCCCTTGATCCCCTTATGTTTTCTTATTGCTATTGCTAGAACTTCAAGCACTATATTGAAGAGTTATGGAGAGAGTGGACAGCCTTGTCGTGTTCCTGATTTTAGTGGGATGGCTTTGAATATCTCTCCATTTAATTTGATGTTAGCTGTCAGCTTGTTCTAAATAGCTTTTATTATATTTAGGTATGATCCTTTGATCCCTACTCTATCCAAGACCTTTATCATAAAGGGATGCTGAATTTTGGCAAATGCTTTTTCAGCATCTAATGAAATGATCATATGGTTTTTTTCTTTCAGTTTATTTATATGATGGATCACATTGATAGATTTGCATATGTTGAACCAGCCCTGCATCTCTGGGATGAAGCCTACATGATCATAATGGATAATTTTTCAAATGTGTTCTTGGATTTGGTTTACCAGTATTTTATTGAGAATTTTTGCGTCGATGTTCATGAGTGAGATTGGCCTGCAATTCTCTTTCTTGGTTGGCTCTTGTGTGGTTTTGGTATCAGGGTGACTGTAGCTTCATAAAAGGAATTTGGCAATGACTCTTCTGTTCCTATATTGTGAAATACATTAAGGAGTATAGGTATTATCTCTTCATGGAAGTTCTGGTAGAATTCTGCATTGAAACCATCTGGTCCTGGGATTTTTTTGGAAAGGAGGTTTTTGATAACAGTTTCTAATTCTTCGCGACTAACAGGTCTATTTAGATTGTTCACCTGGTCTTAGTTTGTTCACCTGGGCTTGGTTTAACTTTGGTATATGGTACTTATCTAAAAAGATGTCCTTTTCTTTTGCATTTTCCAGTTTTGTGGCATACAGGCTTTTGTAGTAAGATCTAAAGAGTCTCTAAATTTCCTCTGTGTCTGTGGTTATGTACCCCTTTTCCTTTCTGATCTTATTAATTTGCGTGTTCTCTCTCTGCTGTTTGATTAGTTTGGATAGGGGTTTGTCAATCATGTTCATTTTCTCCAGGAATCAGCTTTTTGTTTCATTGAATCTTTGGATTGTTTTCTGTGTTTCTATTTTGTTGATTTCAGCCCTCAGTTTGTTTATTTCCAGTCTTCTACTCCTCCTAGGTGAGTCTGCTTCTTTTTTTTCTAGAGCTTTCAGGTGTGGTGTTAAGTCTCCAATGTGTGCTTTCTCCGTTTTCTTTAAGTGGGCACTTAGTGCTATGAGCTTTCCTCTTAGCACTGCTTTCATCATTTCCCATAGGTTTGAGTTTGTTGTCTCTTTATTTTCATTAAATTCAAGGAAGACTTTAATTTCTTTCTTAATTTCTTCCTTGACCCAGGTGTGGTTCAGCAGTTGACTATTCAGTTTCCATGAGTTTGTCGGCTTTCTGGGGGCAGCCTCATGGTTGCCTTCTAACTTTAATCCATGGTGATCCGATAAAACACATGTGGTCACTAAATTTTTTTTTGTATCTGTAGAGGTTTGCTTTGTTACTGAGTATGTGGTCAGTTTTCGAGAAATTTCCATGAGCTGCAGAGAAGAAGGTATATTTTTTCCTATTTGGGTGGAATGCCCTATAGATATCTGTTAAGTCCATTTGCTTCATTACCTCCATTAATTCTCTTATTTCTCTGTTAGGTTTCTGTCTGATTGACCTGTCCATTGGTGAGGGAGGAGTGTTGAAGTCTCCTAATATTAGTGTGTGAGGTTTGATGTCTGCCCTGAGTTCCAGTAATGTTTCTTTTACATAAGTGGGTGCTTTTATATTAGGGGCATAGATATTTAGGACTGAGACTTCATTTTGGTGAATTGTTCCTGTTATAGTATAAAATGACCATCTTTATCTCTTCTGATTGATTTTAGTTTGAAGTCAGATTTGTTAGGAATTAGTTGGCCACACCTGGTTGTTTCTTAGGTCCATTTGCATGAAAAACCTTTTCCCAACCCTTTACTCTGAGTAGATGTCTATCTTGGTGGTTGAAGTGTGTTTCTTGTAAACAGCAGAATGTTGGGTCCTGTGCCTTTTTATAGGTGAATTGACACCATTGATATTAAGTAATATTAATGACCTGTGGTTGTTGACTCTGGTTGTTATTATTTTTTTGGTCGTAGAGTTTGTGTGTTTCCCTTCTTTGAGTTATTCTGGTGAAGGGTCGGTAGTTGTCTGAGTTATTATGGGTTGTGTTGGCCATGTTGCATTCCTTGGGTTGTGAATTTCCTTCTATTACTTTCTGTAAGGCTGGGTTTGTGGCTTCGTATTGTTTAAATTTGTTCTTATCCTGGAATATTTTGTTTTCTCCATTGATAGTGAATGATAGCTTGGCTGGGTATAGTAGTCTGGGCTTGCATCCATGGTCTCTTATTTCCTGAAGTACCTCTATTCAGGACCTCCTGGCTTTTATGGTTTCCATAGAGACGTCTGGTGTGAGTCTGATAGGTTTACCTTTATAAATAACTTGACCTTTTTCCATTGCAGCAATTAATATTTTACTTTAATCTGTATGTTTTGTGTTTTGATTATTATATAGTGAGGGGATGATATTTTTGATCCAGTCTATTTGGTGTTCTGTATGCTTCTTGAATATTCAAAGGAATATCTTTCTTTATGTTGGGAAAATTTTCTTCCATAATTTTGTTAAATAAATTTTCTGGCCCTTTGAGCTGTTATTCTTCTCCTTCTTCTATTCCTATTATTCTTAGGTTTGGTCTTTTGATCGTGTCCCATAATTCCTGAATGTTTTGTGATGAGAATTTATTGGATGTGCTGTTTTCTTTGATCAGTGTGTTTATTTTGTCAATGGTGTCTTCAGAGTCTGACATTCTTTCTTCTATCTCTTATATTCTATTAGTTATGCTTGTTTCTGTAATCTCGTTTCGTTGCCCTAGATTTTCCATATCCAGTCGACCCTCAGTTTGTGTTTTCTTCCTTGTCTCCATTTCAGTTTTCAATTCTTGAACTTTTTCCATTACCTGTTTGATTGTTTTTTCTTGGTTTCCCATGGTTTCATTTACATATTTATTCATTTCTTCAAACTTTTTGTTATACTTCTCATCAGTTTCTATAAGGGTGTTTTTTACATGCTGTTTAAGGGACACTATCACTTTCATAATGTCATTTTTTCCCCTTCTTCTGGATTAGGGTGTTCAAGACCTTCTGTTGTCTGATCACTGGGTTCTGGTGTTTTCATGTTGTTTTTCAGATTGGTGGAGGAATTCTTGCCTTGGCACCTGCCCATCTCTTCTTTCATATACTATCCTATGGATCTTATGGAACAGGATCAGGTTACCTTGGTGGCCAGGAACCTCATTAACAAAAGGTCTACCTTGCTGCAGACAGTCTTTTGAAGCAAAGAAATTCCCACTGGCCCCTTTGTCCTCAGCACCCCGTCCCAGCATCAGCGCCCAAACAGGCTGAGCTAGCGGATCCCATGGCCTCGAAGAAGGGAGGAGGTTCCTGGGAGCAAACTGGGATGGATTAGGGAGAGAGAGGCCCCAGCAGAGGGGAGCAGCCCCTGCTGAATGGCCGGGGAGTTAAGGGGGTCAGGGAATGTCCCTGATATATTTCCGGGCTCCTGCTGCGGGTCAAGAGCACACTCACCAACCACTCTGATGGGTCCCCTGGAACAGGATTAGTTTCCTGTGGTGGCCAAGATAGGGCCTACCTTGCTGCAGGCAGACTATTGAAGCAAAGCAATTCCTGCCGGCCCCTTTGTCCTCACCACCCTGTCCCAGTGCCAGTGCCCCTACACTGTTATTTTATGTCTACAAAAAACTGTTGTGTTTGTTTATGACACAATGTGGCTCAAAAGTAGAATTCTAAGCACAGCATTCTCTAATCATTTCATTACAGAAAATTCGGATTCAATCACCACCCTCTTACAACTCTCACTATTAATAAACAGAAAAACAAACACACTCACCTGGCCAGGCCTTTGATAAACACCATGTAGAATGAGGCTCTAAGAAGCAGTTATAAGGAAGAAATGTCTTCAGCTCATCTTCCTCTAGAAAAACAATTTTTATGTCATCAGTAGAGGGCAGTTCTGACCTTGAAGTTGTTAGGAAGTAAAACTATCAAATGGGAAAGTGAACATTCCGAATTCCAGGAAAACTGCACTAGGAACAGCTGACCTCTGGGTTTCCCATGTGTGAGCTATTCTCCCCAGGCCCTACATGTCTGTGTGCATTAGCCGATACCAGTCCTTGTGAACAAAACAAAAGTAAAATAAAAAATATCCAATTTAAAAGAAGTAAAAAACATTTTCTCTTCCCCAAGGTATCCTTCTTGCTTCCAAACATTCCTGGTAGCCTCCATGCTTACTTGACAGCAGCTCCAGAGTCTGATCTAGAAATTAACATAACTTTTGCTGAAATTAACAGAATGTTCAACCAGCCATGCAACCTTTGATCTACAGCCTGTTCTGTCTGTCAGATGTGCTTGGGTAAGGGTGAACCAGAGACTGAGGGAGTGGTCAGTCAATTACCAGTCTAGCCTAAAATCCATGCAGAAGAGTAAGCCCAACCCTAACACTGTCTGGATTACCAGGACACAGAGACTGGATGGCCTAGAGACCTAGGGTAGAATCACACACAACAAAAGAAAGATGTCAATGTAATGATGCTTGACAATGTTCTTTTATCCACATAGAGTTTTGCCTATCTCAATTGTCATCAGGCAGGCTTCATCCATCAACAGATGCAGACCCACCGCCAAACAATAGGAAAGAAGAATAAGAAAGAAGAAGGGGATGATGAAGAGAAGGAAGGAGTGGGGAACATCTATAGTTAAAAATTGTGCTTTGAACTTATTCAAAAGGAAATACTCAAAAATTCTTACCTTATCTAAAATAAAGCCTGAAGTAGAGATTTGAAGGTTGCTACACAGGGACTAAGATATGGGGCACACAACAGATGATCTAAATTGGACCACAGCTGGGATGGTTAAATGAGATGTCCCCTGAAGTCTTGGGAATTTAAACACTTAGTTTCTGGTTGACATTTTTGTATAGGGAGGTTGAAGAGGTATGACTTTTAGAAGGAAGTTTGTCACTGGAATCAGGCTTTGATTGTTAAGGATTTATGCTATTTCCAGTCCTTGCTGCTTCATGCTTGTGATTCCAGAGATAAACTCTTGGCTTTCTGCTTCTGAACTATGCCTGCCTCTTACTGGCATGACTCACTGACATGATGAACTCTTAATCCTGTGTAACCATATACCAAAATAAACTCTTTCTTTTTCTAAAAATAATTAGGGAGAAAGAAAATAAAGTAAATGTTACCTCCTCTAAACTGACTTTTCTTACAGAATGCACAGATGTGAGGTGGTGTATTATAAGCAGATAGGCTGGGAAATGACTGGTAATGTAGCTTGTAGCATGATTAATAAAAACTCAGACACATATTGGTGTTCAACCTGAAGATCAGAAAAGAAAAACTGCCAGCCACTGGTGTACCCTGTAAAGAGTTTCACTTGTATTGGTTTAATAAAATGAAGATTTTCCTGTAGCCAGGCAGGAAGTAAAGGTGGGATAATAAGAATAGGATAAATCTTGGATGAGAAAAAGTCAGTCTTCAGTCATCACCCAGACACAAGAAGCAAGATGAGAATGCCTCACTGACACAAGGTACCATGTCACATGTCTAACACAGACAAGAATTATGGATTATTGTAAGATGTAAGATTTAAATAAGAAGCCTGAACTAATAGGCCAAACAGTTTGTAATTAATGTAGGTCTCTGTGAATTTCTTTGGGACTGAAGGTCTGCTGGACTGGGCAGTACACAAACCTCTGTCAACACACTGGCTCTTACCTCTACTCCAGTCTGAAATGATGATCCTGCATCCAGGAATCTCAGAATAAGTCTGTATCTGAGAGCTGTTGCCTCCCATTTTATATTCCTCTACCGCCTGATTTCTATTGCAAACAGTTTGGCTTGTGGGATTAAAGGTGAATGTCACTGATTCCTGGTCTGTAAGGCTTATCAGTGGGGTTGTTTTACTCTCTGATCTTCAGGCAAGCCTTATTTATTAAAAGACAAATGAAATATCACTACATTTTTCCTTTTTTGTGTAAAATAAAAAGAAGGCTATAACTAATATAAGAAAACTATAGGCCGGGCAGTGGTGGCGCATGCCTTTAATCCCAGCACTTGGGAGGCAGAGATAGGCTGATCTCTGGGAGTTTGAGGCCAGCCTGGTCTTCAAGAGCTAGTTCCAGGACAGGAACCAAAAAGCTGCGGAGAAACTCTGTCTCAAAAATCCAAAAAAAAGAGAAAACTATATACATTAAGTACAATGACTATATACAGGCAATAAATACATCAACAATGTCTAGTCCATTTGCATTTGACAAATTCAGGGAATATACTTCATATCTATCTTATCTTGGTTAAGTACAACATTCTGTACCTAATTTACTCTCTATCATAACTTAATCCTGTGAAACCATATGTCAATGGTAAACAATTAAAACTATAACTACAACTAGTTTTCAAATCCTTTAGAACCAAGAAGAAAATAATATTAATTGAGTGAGCAGGAAGTGTGAGCAAGCAACGTCCAAAAACTTTGAGAAATGACAGAAACAACTGGCTGCCTGGACAGTCATCCAACGTTTCTCTGCATGTTGGGGTATCTGTCATTGATTGTAAGTAGGCACTGTGAAAGAAAATTTTTCTCTGTCTTTTTCTTGTAAAGGTATAGTGAACAAATAGTATTTTAAATCAAAATTATAAGATGCCATTCTTTAGGCAATAGGGAAGGCAATGGAATACCAGACTGCACAGAGCCCATTGGGTGAATCATCTTATTAACAGCTCTCATTTTATAGATTTCTTTTTAACAACAAATCCACGAGAATTTCAAAGGATAATTGATTCTTCAATAAGCTGAGCATCTAGTTGCTCCTGTCCTAGCTGTTCTAAAACGTTTAGTTTCTCTTTTATTACAGACAATTGCTTAACTCCTATATGCTTCTTAGTTAACCATTTTAAAGGTAGGGCTATTGATACCTCTGAGAGTAGGCTAGTTGTTCTCTGCTTTTGTACAGCCTAAATGTTCTGTGTCTTTATTTTTATAGTGCGTTATAATACCATTTCCAGAAACATGAGTTGATATGGTCCATTTATGAGACTGAAAGAATGTTAATGTGGGTATTCCGTTGTTGTAACAGATGACCACCCCATAGAGTCACTGCTATATTAGCTATTTTAGCCTTCCTCTTTGTCTTTCCGTGCCTATGAATTCAAGCCATCTTTTGATTCATTCTACCTGAGATGTGGTTCCAAGTCCTAGGAATTGAATGTGTCTCCTGAAGAGGTCAATTTGGATGCCAAGATTCTAGAGTAATAATAATCACATCTGAACTTGTGTTAATAATCCGTCAAAAAAATAATATTATTTATTTGTACTATCAGATTTGGTATTTGAAAATTTATACAAGTTTGTCAAAGTATACATATTCTACTTTCTCCTAGAATTTTTTATTCATCCTTCATTTGTATTTCGTCATTCAGAGTAATATAATTTTTTACAATAGGCACTGGATTTACTAATTTTCTTGGGGTGGCATTTCTTCCACAGTGACTGGGAATGAGTGAACCACTTTTGAATGCAGGAAGCGGTGTGGGTGCTATGCAGGATGAAAGCAAGCCATTAGTGTCACTGGAATTCATGTGTGGACAGGCAGGGCTTGTAGGGATAGCACGCCTTTGGGGGGGCGGGATGGCCTTGGGCAAATGTTTACTGATAAAATGGGGCTCACAGACACTGCGGGCCCTTCCTGCTTCCTGTCTCCTGTGCTCCGCGGGAACCCTGGTGTCGTGAGTCTGGTCCTTTCATTAAAGTTGTACAATTATTAATTACATTTTGTCTTCATTAATCTAAGCCGCCAAATTTGGCATCCAACAGTGGAGCAGATTTGCCCCCGCCCAAGCATGGGGAGCTCTATCTTTGTCAGCCTGCGGGATTAGTTGCCGGAGCTCGGGAAGCATTTGTAAACAAGCGGGTAGCCTGCCGTGCGCACAGCAGATTCCATGCACCCGTTCTGTGCCCACCACCTCTGCTTGCCTCTCTCGGCACTCTCCCCGAACGATCGGCTGCCCCCGCAGTCGCCTGCATTGGCCTCCCTCCCCCGAGTGTGCAGGGCCCACACGCCCGCTCACCGCTAGTGCTCCGGGGCTCACAGCACGCTTCCGGGTTCGCCTGCCTGCGGTTTGCAACACAAACCACCACAGCGGCAGAGTTGGTCTGATCCTCAGGTAGAACAATAAATTTCGGTTTTGAGTTGTTTCAGACTGGCTCTCCACGTGGACTCAAGTGGACTCTTCTGCCACCTCTGGCAGGAACCAGTCATTACAGGTAAAAATTGTTTTTTTCTTTTATAAATAAAATGTCTGAGAATATCACTTTTCAGGACTTTAACAGTCTTTTTGAGTGTGCCATGTGGGAGATCTTACAAGAGGTGTCTAGCACCCCACATCTATGGATTCTTCTGGGATTAGTAATTTGCATTGTCGCTAAATGGTTTGACAACAAAATTATGATGGAGTCTTTAAGAGACAAATCCAGGATTCTTAAGGCAGAGGTGGGACGGCTAAAAACTATTAAGCATGACAATGATCTTCTCAAGAATCAGTTTGATGTTATACAGGAAGATAACAGATCCTTGTCTAACAAGACTCTGCTAACTAAGCAAAATTTAGGAAAGATTCAGGTTGATATTAAGGAGAAATTCATTACTATGGAAGAGGGAACAGCTGAGTCGGATTGTACACTCCAATCCCTTTCTGTAGGAACTGAAATATTAGTGGCTGATATTAAGGAGAAATTCATTACTATGGAAGAAGGAAGAGCTGAGTTGTAAATTCCAACGGGCAATTTCTGAAGGGACTGAAACATTAATGGAGAGAATCAAACCTGTTGAATGTGACAATCGAATTTTGTCTAAAGCTTAGGATAGATTGACAGAAAGATTGTCAATACAAGAAGGCACGGTTTATGCCATAAAAATTATGTCCAAAGATGAGAACTTATCTCTAATGGACAAACTTCATACTTTAGAATCCTCAGTGAAGGCTTTGGAAAATAAATCTGGACAGGAGATACAGACATTGCAGAAGGCAATGGTGAATAGAGTTGAAAAGATTGAGGAATTTCTGAATTCTGATGAAGAAGAACACACGGTAGAAAGGCAAATTTTAACTACACCTGTGAGTAAATCCCTCTGGGACAATTTCCACAAAGCTCTACCTACAACTTTACCTGCCTTTCCAGTAATAACAACAGAGAAGGTGATTGGTTTCCAGAAACCCTAGGGTCATCAAGGAAGATACATGGGATCCTGTCCATATGAATGATCTCAAAGAAATTAAACAGGCTGTCATGACTTTTGGGATGCATGCCTCTTTTGTTAAAGAGATGCTAAAATCTTGGGCCACAACAAGCAAAGCTATCCCCTCTGACTGGTTTCAACTGACCTCTGCAGTTCTTGAGAGTGGGCCACAATTAAAATGGAAATGCTTCTTCAGGCAAGAGGCTAGACATTAAGAACAACAAGAAAAGGCAAAGGGAAGTGACATTTCCATATATAAAATTCTAGGTGAAGGACTCTATTCTGACCCTCAGGAACAAGCCAATTTGGATGAAAACACACTCTCCATGAGTACTACAGCAGCCTTAAGGGCTTGGGACAGGGTACAAGACCCAGGACAGAAAACGGAATCATTTGTCACCATTAAACAAGGTCAGAGAGAACCCTTTAGTGATTTTTTACAACGACTTACTAAGGCTGTGCAAATAGGGATACCTGACCCAGACACAAGGCATATAATGATTGAGACCTTGGCTTATGAAAATGAAAATGAGGAATGCAAAAAGATTTTGGCACCTTTAAGGTTCAGATCAGCACCCTTGGAAGAATGGGTCTTACATACACTGGATGTTGATACATTTGATTATGGCACTGAAGCATGGGTAGAAGAAGCAATTTTCAATGGTAAAAGGAGACACCAGAATACCAAATGTATTAATTATAGCAAAATGGGTCATATGAAAAGGAATTGTAAACAATGGATTTTCAGAAGTAATAATAATGCATCTTCTAGAAATAACAGAAATATGAGGACTCTGCCTTCAGGTTTATGTAGAAGATGTGAAAAGGGCAGACATTGGACGAACGAATGCAGATCTACAAGGGATAGAGAAGGCAACCTGATACAGACTGGAAATGTGAGAGGGGGTTCTCACAGGCCCCCATGGCAAACGTGGTTCAGTCATTTCCAGTTTCTGCAGAGAACATGCCCCGTCAGGCCAATTAGGAAACCCCATGACTACTGTTACAAACAATAATGATCAGAAAGATGAGTTACATGTGTTTTGGTAAACTTCTATAAATGATCAAAGACCTAAGCTGAGAGTGTGTGTGAATGGCATTTTTATTACTGGCCTGCTGGACACAGGTGCTGATGTAAGTATCATTACCCCAGAATCTTGGCATCCGTATTGGCCTCTTCAGAATGTAAATGTTCAGCTCCTGGGAATTGGAACTCTATCTCGACTAAGACAGAGCACGAGATGGGTTGAATGTATAGGGCCTGAGGGACAAATAGGAAAATTAAAGCCATATGTAGCCAATATTGCAATAAATTTATGGGGTCATGACCTATTACAACAATGGAATACCCAAATTAACATTCCTGCTACTTCTAGAGCCTATATTTCTGAAAATAATATTAAAAGATATTACAAACGGAGAAAACCGGCCATTCAGGCCGTATAAGAACAAGCAATTGAAGTCCCTTCAGAGATACCAACAGCCTTGCCTCTAAAATGGTTGATTGAGAATCCAATATGGACAAAGCAATGGCCTCTAGCTGAAGAAAAGTTACAGGCTTTAGAACAGCTGGTAGAAGAGCAATTAGATGCTGGACATATAGAAGAATCTACCAACCCTTGGAATTCTCCTGTATTTGTGGTTAAGAAAAAAATCAGGTAAATGGAGAATGGTGACAGATCTCAGAACTATCAACAAGGTTATTCAACCTATGGGCCCTCTGTAATCTGTAATTCCTTTGCCCTCTTTATTACCAAAAGGATGGCCTCTTATAGTTATTGATTTAAAGGATTGTTTTTTCACTACACCTTTACAAAAAGAATATAGAGAAAAATTTGCCTTCACAGTGCCTACTTACAACAATTCTCAACCTTCCAGGAGGTACCACTGGGCCGTCCTCCCCCAGGGTATGTTAAATAGCCCTCCTTGTGCCAATATTTTGTGAACCAACCATTGCAAATAATACGCAAGAAATTTCCCAAATCTATAATATACCATTACATGGACGACATCTTGTTATCCGATCCAAACATGGATACCTTGAACAGACTATTTGAAGAAATAAAGATACTTTTACCTAAATGGGGATTGCAAATTGCTCCTGAAAAGATACAGAAGGGAGATTCTGTTAATTATTTAGGTTATAAAATAGGTTTGCAAAAAATTAAGACACAAAAGGCACAAATTAGGAGAGATCACCTACGGACTCTTAATGACTTTCAAAGACTGTTAGGAGACATTTCCAGTCTATGACCAGCTATTGGGATAACACCTGATCTAATAATTCATTTGAACAAAACCTTGGAAGGTGATAAAGACTTAAACAGTCCCAGAGAATTAACAGCTGAAGCAGAAAAGGAACTGACAATGATTGAGGAAAAATTACCACAGGCACATGTGGAAAGGGTGAATCCAGAGCTTGATTGTATTCTCATCATATTACCACCAAAAATTTCTCCTAAAGGAATTTTAATGCAGAGAGATGATATCATCTTGGAATGGATCTTTTTACCACATAAACCAAGAAAGAAACTGAAAACTTATGTGGAAAAAGTCTCTGAGTTAATTATAAAAGGCAAGCTGAGACTTCGTCAACTAGCAGGCATAGACCCAGCAGAAATTATAGTGCCTTTCACTGCTGATGAACTGAAGAAATTATGGGAAGATAATGAACCATATCAAAAGGCTTGTGCTAATTTTTTGGGAGACATTAATAACAACTATTCAAAAAGCAAAGTCTTAACTTCATAAAGAGAATTTTTGGATCCTTCCTCAAATTGTTCATGATGCTCCAATAACTGGAGCCCGTACATTCTATACTGATGCCAATAAAACAGGGAAGGCAGGTTACAAATCAGGAGACTTGGGTAAGGTGGAACAAAGTCCTTATGATTCTGTCCAGAAGGCAGAATTATATGCCATTCTTATGGTGCTAAGGGATTTTAAAGAGCCTATTAATATAGTTACTGATTCACAATACGCAGAAAGAGTTATTTTACATATTGAAACTGCTGAATTTATACCTGATGATACAGAACTAACCCCATTGTTTATCCAGGTTCAAGATTTGATCAGGAACAGGCTTTGCCCTATGTACACAACACACATCCGATCCCATACGGGTCTGCCAGGTCCTCTAGCACAAGGTAATGCAGATATCGATCAATTATTGATTGGTAGTGTGCTACAAGCCTCTGAATTTCATAAAAAACATCATGTTAATAGCAAAGGTTTGAAGAACGAGTTTTCTATTACATGGCAACAAGCTAAGGAGATTGTAAAGAAATGCCCT
Source organism: Microtus agrestis (assembly GCA_902806775.1). Classification (NCBI taxonomy): domain Eukaryota; kingdom Metazoa; phylum Chordata; class Mammalia; order Rodentia; family Cricetidae; genus Microtus; species Microtus agrestis. Next base: position 181,568 of record CADCXT010002642.1, read on the forward strand.
ACTTGCTCTTTCTATAACCAAACGCCATTGTCAGCAGGGGCTAATCCAACGGGTACCCATAGGAATGAAATCTGGCAGACGGATGTGTTCCACTTTGTAGAGTTTGGCAAATTGAAGTATGTTCACCACACCATTGACACTTATTCAGGTTTTCAGTGGGCAACTGCTTTAAGTTCAGAAAAGGCTGATTCAGTAATCACTCATTTATTAGAAGTCATGGCTATCATGGGTATACCTACACAGATAAAGACAGATAATGGTCCTGCTTATGTCTTTAGGAAAATGAAACGGTTTTTTGACTACTACAATATCAAGCATGTTACAGGTATACCATACAATCCTAGAGGTCAAGCAGTCATAGAAAGATCAAATAGAACTATAAAAGATAAGTTGAAAAAACAGAAAGGGGTGGAAAACACCCCCAGAAATAGGTTACATAATGCTTTTTTAACCTTGAATTTTCTTAACGCTAATGAAAAGGGAACAACGGCTGCAGAAAGACATTGGATAATGAAAAAGTCTACTGAACTAAATCAACCAGTTTATTTCAAGGATGTGCTGACCTCACAATGGAAGCCAGGAGATGTGCTGCATTGGGGAAGGGGTTTTGCTCTTATCTCCACAGGTGAAGAAAAATTTTGGATACCATCAAAATTAATAAATCTTCAGTATGAAGAAGAGAAGCCATTTGGAAAAGATAAATAACAATTCATTCACAAGGATGGCGAGCATACTGATGGTAAGGAATACAAATAGGTTGGGGGCAGGGTTCTTTTCTTATCTCCACAGGAAAATGCTGATCTTCAAAGAATTTAAGGGACCCTGAATATTTAATCATTGATGGATGGAAATTAGTTACAACCCACTACGGATCAGTAAGTATTGATTTTTTATATGTATATCTATATATTTTATTGAACACTTCTTTATAAATATGTAGAGCTGGTTTTGGACTTGCACTATGGCTCTGTCCCTCTTCAATTCCAAGCCTGTTGATAATAGATATCTCAGAGTTTCTGTCTCAGATCAGGAGCCATGAAATGGGACAGAATAAGAATAATTATATACTTGGTAAACTTTCTTTGCTTTTCCTCATATCTGTGTCTTTCTTTATATGTCAATATGTGTCCTTGTTGTTAATGTTTAAATTTCGCATAACAAAAAACAAATTTTCCGACAGTAATTTTTGAAGTTTTCGGGATGAAGATGGGGCCCCACAACATCAACTCAATCTGGTTTTTATGACGTCATGATTTTTTTTTCCTTTTTAAGAGCTAATATTAGACTTGTAATTTGGTACCAACTGCATGAGACAATTTCGAATGGTGTGCATTTTTGACAACACTCTGTTCAGACCTTCTCAAATCGCACAGAGACTAGTTACAATTTTTTTTAGGTCAAAGGTTAATTTGGGAATTTTACCATCATTTGCTTTCAAAGGAGCCCCTAAGAAGAACGTTGCCCCCATATCAGCTTGAAGCAATCTTAGAGGACAATGTCCCCTCTCTCAACAGAGTTTGCCCTCAGGGTTAGGGACATCATTTAGTGGTTGGTTTGGGGTTGAGGGGATGGGGAGATGTTTTATGAAATTAGGGGTATGTTCAAAAAAAAGAAGGGGATTAAATGGTTTGATGGGATGATTGGTATTTATGAGTTACTGTTTTTAGAAAATTGTATTTGTACTGTTTCCTGTATATTGATATATTGAATATTGAATGTGAGTGTTCCTACCTCTGTTTTTGTATAAGAGTATGCTTATATTGTATTGATACATCTACCATATCACAATGAACATTTCTACCTCTGATACTATTTATGTAATAACATTGTTTACATTTGATATGTAATGACATTGTTTACAGATGAAGATCATTGTCTTCATATACTGCACAGTTGTTTGTTCTCTTAGTCTTCAAGTTACATAGGTATTGAGAATTATATGTTTGTCATGTTTATTTTTAGCTTCATCAGTTCTTCTAGCTACATAGAGATCATATTTACTATAGATAGTATAATCTTCAGCCTCTAAAGAGCTGTAGAAATGGCCTTTAATCTAACCTAGAATTCTGTGCCTATGAGACACAATTACTCCTTGCAACACTACTATACTCCTGAGAGAACGTTGAGCACCAAAGACACTCCACTGGGAGCTTGTCTTCTTGGCAGAACTGGCCTTTGGGTTAAGAAAAGCCCACACCTCAACTACTGACAAAGATATGAAACAGGATTGTCTTATCTTGCCAAGACAGGGTAGGATAATTCTAAGAAAGTTTCTTGCATTTGATAATGGCATGTCAGTTATGTTAAGCCTTAGCCAAAGTTGGTTGACTCAACATTGCTAATGAGAATTGGGTGATTGCCCAGGTAGTCAGTTGTCTCTGTCATTTATGGCACATTTCGGATATCTCTCATTTGTTAAGTAATATTTATTCCCTTCTCAGATCTTTAACAGAGTTGAAGATTATATAATTGTAATTACTCTCTACATTATTTAGACTCCTTGAGATAGAATGTCTGGTAAAACTTTTTTCTCAATATTGTTATATTTATTATTTGTTATTATTGTTTATAATTGTGTTTGGTTTAGTTCTGTCTTATTTAGACAAAAAGGGGGAGATGTAGGGATAGCCCGCCTTTTGGGGGCGGGACGACCTCGGGCAAATGTTTACTGATAAAATTGAGCATGCCGATGCTGCGGGCCGTTCCTGCTTCCTGTCTCCTTTGCTCTGCGGGAACCCTGGTGTCGTGAGTCTGTTCCTTTCATTAAATTTGTACAATTATTAATTACAATTTGTCTTCATTAATCTAAGCCGCCGCAAGTGCTGGAAAAAAATCTAAGCCAGGGTGATGCTAGTTTTTCTTCCAAACCCAAGTGATTAGGTTTGGATCTAGCTCTGGCCTATGCCAGTGGCTAAAAAAGCCTCAAGAAAATAGCTTTTTTCATATATTTGTAACCCAAACATTGGGTGTCATATGTAGCAAGATTAATTTAAAAACAGAAGGAGGTATTTGGTTTCAACCTGAAGGTCAGAAAATCAAAACAGCCAGCACCTGACTCTTACCTCTTCCTCAGTGTGAAATGATATTTTTGCCTTCAGAAATATCAGAATAAGACTGTGTCTGAGACCTGTCTCCTAACATCTTATATTCCTCTCTAGGGCTAGGATTAAGGATGTGCACCACTACCACCTGGTTTCTATAGCAAATAGTTTGGCTAGTGGGATTAAAGTTAAGTGTCTTCTTGGTCTGTAAGGTTGTCCAGTGGGACGCTTTTACTCTCTGATCTTCAGGAAAGCCTTATTTATTAAGACAAATAAAACACCACTACAGTGGCTCAGTTGATAGAGTGCACACCTGGAAAGAATTTTATATTTGGAATACTATGAAAATATAAAGCTTTGAAATTATAGGCATAAGGGAGACAAGAACCCCAAGTCAATGGCAACGATAACACCTACAATAGGGTCATGAAAGACAACTGCTCCAATAATGTACAACCACAAATAAACATGAAACCCAGAACTTATAAAATACAAGAATAGAAAAGAAAATTTCAGAGACCACATACAGGTCCAGGGTGAACTTCCCCAAGCTGTAATAAGGAATCATGTTCCTGTCCAGCACCATGGTGGACTGAGTGGGACAAGGAGACCCACATGCATACTCAGGGCAGTTTGTCACAGGCTGAAAGAAGAAAACCAGATCCACCTGTTACCTTGTGGTGCCTGACAGATGGGCACTATTACGGTGAGCAAACATATGATGTTGTATGAGAGAAAGAGAATGGTTCATGTAGTGTGGACAGATGCATATCTGAAGATGTGAAAGCAGTGAAGAGCAAGCTAATGTGTCTTGATTTCCATCCAAGGCCATGGTGATCTCTGTGCTTGTCCTGCTGCAGGGACCATGTCTGGCTTCTTTGATTGGTGCATTCATGATTTGTGTTGATGTCCTTGGCTCCTAATTCCACCAAAGCCCTAAAGGATAGGGCTGTATAGAATTGATCTTGCCTCTCACTTGCTGCAACACTGTGGAAAACTGGTCCTGCCTTTCACCTACTGAAGCACTCAGGAGAGTCCTACACCTCCCCCAGACAGCACAAAAAAGATAACCTTTTGTGCATGGGCATGGATGAGGTCATGAGAATGGGAGAGCAGGTCAAGCCTGCTATGTGTCTATGTGGTGAAGGAAAAACCCTTCCCTATTCCATCAGCCAACTACAATAGGTGAAGAACTTGATACACCCCCCAACCAGCGGCAGCACTCAGTTAAGTGTAGCTTGAACCTTCTGCCTAGAGCAATAAGATAACAAAATTTGATCAAGGGGATTCAAATTGGAAAGGAAGAAGTCAAACTTTTACTTATTTGCATATGATATGATCATATACATGAGTGATCCCCAAAACTCTTCTAGGGAACTCACATCATTGATAAATACCTTCATTAATATGGCAAGATTCAAGATCAACTAAAAAAAATCATTCACCATTCTGTAGCAGATGGTAAAGAAGCAGAGAAAGAAATCAGAGAAAGATCAGCCTTCACTGTAGCCACAAATAATATAAAATATCTTGGGGTAACACTAACCAAAGTAGTGAAATACCTGTTTGACAAGAACTTTAAGACTTTTAAGACAGAAACTGAAGAAGATATCAGAAAATAAAAAGATCTCTCATGCTCTTGTATAGGTAAAATTAACATAATAAAATTGACAATCCTACCAACCCAATTTATAGAAACAATGCAATCCCCATCAAAATTCCAACACAATTTTTCACAGACCTTGAAAAAACCATAATCAATTTCATATGGAAAAACAAAAAAAACCAGTATAATCAAAACAATCCTTTAGGCATCACCAATTATTGACATCAAGCTCTATTATAGAGTTACAGTAATGAAAACAGCTTGGTATTGGCATCAAAACAGACAGATTGACAAATGGTATCAAATGAAAGACCTGAATATTAATCTCCATATCTATGAACATCTGATTTTTGACAAAGAAGTTAAAATTATACAATGGAAAAAGGATCTTCAATGAATGATACTGCCATAACTGGATATCAGCATGTAGAAGAACGCAAATAGATCCATATGTATCCCCATGCAGAAAACTCAAGTCTAAATGGATTAAAGACCTCAATATAAATCTAACCACAGTAAGCCTTATAGAAGTGGGAAGTAGCCTTCAATGCGTGAGCACAAGAGACCTTTTCCTAAATATAACACCAGTAGCAGGGACACTGAGAACAACAATTAGTATAGGGAACCCCTGAAGTTGAGAAGCTTCTGTAAAGCTTGACACAGTCACAAAGACAAAAACACAGCCTTCTGAATAGGAAAAGATCTTCACCATGCCCATTTGAGACTGAGGACTGATCTTCAAAACATGTAAAGAACTCAAGAAATTAGACATTAAAATTACAGATAATCCAATTAAAAATGTGATACAGAACTAAACAGATAATTCTCAACAGAAGAATCTCAAATGGTTGAAAGACATCTTTAACCAACATTGAAATGTAAATCACAATAACTCTGAGATACCATCTTTCACCACTCAGAATGGCTAAGTTAAAAAACACCAATGAGAGCTTATTTTGGAACGAAAGTGGAGTAAATAGAACACTCATTTATTGTTGATGCAATGCAAATTGTACAACTCTGGAAATCAGTTTGACGGTTTCTCAGATAATTTGGTATCAACTTACCTCAGGACCCATCAATACCACTCTTGGGCATATACCCAAAGAATGGTCAATCATGCTACAAGGACATTTATTCAATCTTTTTCATTTGTAATGATTTGTTTTGCATTACAGTATGTGGCCTATTTTAGAAAAGTTTCTATAGAATGCAGAGTAATATATATATTCTTTTGTATTTGGGTGGACTGTTCTGTAGGCATTTTTAAGTGCATTTGATATATGAAGTTAATCAATTCTGTTGTTTCTCTGTATATTTTTCTTTGTGAGATATCTTGTCTATTGGAGAAAGTTGAATATTGAATTCTCCTAATATTGGATTAGTGTTAATCTCTGTCTTTTAAAACAGAGATAGATTTTTTTTTGAAATTTTGTGTCTTTTAGTTTGGTGCACATATGTTTAGGGCAGTAATGTCTTCTTGGTTAAGTGATCCCTTGATCAGAATGCAGTTTCCCTCTTTCTTTCTGTTGATCAGTTTCTGTTCCAAGTCTATTATCTTAGATAATAGGATGGTGACACCTTCTTTCTGCGTGACTCCATTTGATTGGAATTCTTTTGTCTATCTTTTTACTCTAAGGTGGTGCCTATCTTCATAACTGAAATCTGTTTCTTTTAGGCAACAGATAGATTTTATTTCTTGATTCATTCAATCACCCTGTCTTTTGAGTGCAAAATTGAGGCCATTCATGCTTGAATTTGTATAGAAATGTAAGTGTTCTAGTCATCATGTTGTTGATTTTGTTCTCATTGGTCGTTATGGTTAAATAATTATGGCTCATGTTCCTTCCAAAGTCTCTATGTTTTGCTTATCCCTCTATTTACCCCAAATAAACCTTCCTGTATTACCTTAGGTTTGGTTTTTGAATATAAATTATTTTAGGCTGTAAATGTTAGTAAATTTTTTTCTTTTCCTTCAATCATGGCAGTAATTGTGCTGGCCATATTATTTTAAGTTGGCTGTCATTTAAAACTTGGGTGGAATTATCCAGTATTTTCTGGCTTTGAAAGCTTTCCTTGAGCAATCTGTTCTTTGAAAAGTGTTCTTTACTCGAGTTTTGCAATTTTTCCCTTCTAACTTTCAATGCACATTTGTTGCTCTGTCTCCTCAGTGTTTTAAATACGAGATGCTATGGAAATTTCCTTAACAGTTCTTGTCTTTAATGTATTCTGTGTGCTTCTTCTATATGTGTGGGTGAGTCTTTCCTTTGTATGGGACAGTTTTTTTTCTAAGATCACCTTGAAGGTTTTGTTTTCACCGTTGACTTGGGATTCTTCTCCCTCACCTGTGCATAGAATTTCAAGGTTTGATTTCTCCATGGTATCCCACATTAACAACAATATCTATACGTGTACTCTACCAACTAAGTTACATCTCCAGGCCCACAGCTCACTATCTGATGATGATATCACCTGAGGTTGAGGCCCCTGTAAGAAAGATTACTTTTCCCAAGTGTATTTACATACATTTTCTTAATATTAGCAAAAGTGCTTTTAATCTCTTGGTGAGATCATGAAGCCACTGTCAAGTAAGTATGGAGGTTATTAAGAAATATTTTGGAAGCAGGAAGGATTCCTTGAGGAATTAAATGTTTTTCTACTTCTTATGAATGTGATGTTAGTTTTACTTTAGCTTTGTACAGAAGGACAGGGATCCACTAATCCACACAGACAGATAGGGACTGGGGAGAAGAGTTCACACATGGGAAAGCCAGAGCTCAGCTGCTCCTTCTCTAGTGTTGTCCTGGAATTAGAGAAGTTTACTCTTCCAGTTAATGGTGCCACTTCCTAACAACCTCAAGCTCAGAACTTTCCTCTTTCTAGGTGACATGGTGATTATGGGTCTAGAGAGAGATGAGCTGATTACATTTTTTCCTTATAAGTACTTCTTAGGGCCTCAGTCCAAATGGATGTTTATCAAAGGTCCTGTCAGGTGAGTGTTTCATTTTCTCTTCATTAATAGTGAACGTTGTAAGTGGTAGAAGGAAGCAGAGTTTTTCTGTTATAAAATGATTAGAGAATTCTCTGTTTAGAATTTATTTTTGAGCTTAATTGTATCAATAGTAAACAACACAGATTACACTGTGGTGTAATGATTTGTAAAAAAAAATAGATTTCCCATGCTATGACTTCTGATTGTAATGTATGTGATGTAGAAGGTGGCATTTTGGAAAGAGGACAGTGCCTAGCAGATGTGTGGATAGAGAGACAGGGAAGGGTGGCAGGGTGAAGGTGATCAATGAGTATTATGTATTGAATGAAAATATAATGAAGTCTCCTTTTTACAGTAAATGTTCATTCATATCTCTGTAAAATGTGACCACAAATAGAGTATTTTAATGAGCATATCTGCCTATGGATTCTCCTGAGGGTGTACTCTTATAATTCTATAAACATGGTACCTCCTAGCTAATGGCAGCTGTGTTAAATTTCCAACCCTCTTACAAAACACCTGAAATGGTTTAGAGGGTAAAGCACAAAGAACACACATTCTTTGGTGTGCAGGAGTACATTTATAATACTAAGAATATATATATATATATATATATATATATACATATAAATTATATTTTATATTTTTTTACTTTTCTCAAACCTATGAATTGATTTATATGGAACTTCATCAGGACTATGCAACAAATATTAACTAATTTAGTGTTTATCAGTATTTTTCTGTTCTGTTATGTTTGTGTATACTTAGGAATTCTTAGTAAAGTTTCATTTTATGACTTAGTAAAATGTAAGATGGTCTTAACATTTATTAATAAGATTAAAATTTTTCCTAGATTTTTTTATTCTACTGTAATAATTTCTAATGAATTAGATCTTTTTTGGTCATCTCAAAAGTATCTAGAATTATACTTCACTTTTAATCAAATTCTTTTTTCTCTTCATATTTTATTTTCCTAAAAAAGAAAACAAACTATATAAATTGTTTCAATATTTTCCTCACAAAAATGTAAACTGAATAATTTTCAGTAGGAGTTTCAGTGGTTTAATTATAATGAACTAATTTTCAATAGTTTTCTAAGTTGAAGATTGCTACACTGTTACTGACATATTATCAAGTAAGAATTTTATTAGCAGCGAGAAATATTTTCAGTTCTTGAACAGTATCCAATTATTTCAAGTCAAAATACCCAAAATTTTTTAATATTTCAAAATACAAGTGTTAATTAAAATACTCATACAAAATTATGTCAAGTAAATTTAAGTTTAGCAGGTAAATGTCATAAGTCCATTTTAATATTTCTGGAATATCATTTTAATACATACAACAGACTCAAATGGATAGTGAAGTTAGCTGTGGTGGCAACACCTATGAACTCAGCTCTTTGCAGGCTATGACAGGAGCTTCGTAAGTTTGATTGAAGTCAGTGTGAACAAAGGTTGAGCTTCTTCTTTTATCTCCATCTCTCTCATACACAAATACAATTATAATATTATATAATTATAATATATAATATAAATATAAAATGTGGAATTGTGAAGTTGTTGTTTTAAAAACGGAATAAAATGATGTCAATAAATGTCATTTAATCACTAGACACAGAGCATCCACTCCAAGAAAATCAAATGATGGAAGCATGAATTTATGTTTGCAATCCTTAAAAAATTTTCAGTTTGTTTTGTCCAAATCACTTTAAGATTCTACACTGATGCTGATGCAGTACGCAGTACCTTCATGGATTTGATCAAGTCATCCAGGAAAGAGATTTTAATTTAGAAATATATTTGATATAACTCTATTTTCACTCAATGCTGTTTTATTTACTCATGACAGTAGCCCGAGCAAACAGTATGCTCTGATCTATTCTTACCCCAGCTAGTTATTTCACACACACACACACATACACACACATGCTCGCATGCATGCTTGCACACACACACACACACACAGATAGAGTGAATGAGAGAGAGACACACACAGAGACAGAGAGACACACAGAGACACACACACAAACACACACACACTTGTCCAGTGAACATTTTCATGTCTTTTTCAGACTTACATCCTGTGACCTGTGATCTCGAGCTCTGGGTCTGACTGCTTCGCCCCAGGCTTTGCAGTGACACTGCTGCTGCTGCTGCTGCTTCATCAAAGGGGAACTGGCTTGAAAGAGTGAGACTGCAAAGTCTTGGGAGCATCTGTGAGCTTCCAGTTGCTGGTGAGTTTTATTCAATTTCTAAAGAGTACCTGATACTTTAAAATTGTTTAAGAGATGAGGAAAGTGCTATGAACTAATACCTCAAATTAGTAATCACTCTTTATTCCTACTGGCATATTGTTTCATAAAAATCTGCTCATGGACCTAATGTGACTGTCTAAGGTCCTCATCTGTCTGAAATTCCTGAAGACATTTTAATGTTGCTGACAGTGGACAGGACATTAACCAACACCACGCATCTTGTCATCTAAAGGTCACACAATCACTCCATGTTCTCTCTGAGGAGTCACACTGCATTTAGGTCATTGCTCACTAAATATGGTAAAACTTAAAATGAAAATGATAATTTTCATCTAATATGTTGGTATGTTCATTATATTATCTCCTCAGAGAAGAATGCAAAGACTAGTATAAATTCATAAAACAAGACTGTTCTAAAATAAAATGCTGTGATAATGAAGGGGGAAAGTGATTTTTCTCAGAACAATGCTGAGTTATGAGATAATAGCTCGTTATTAATTTCTTTGCACGTTTCTTCAGACAGCTGCCTGAGGCCTGCCCAGACTATTGGTTGGATCCTTTAATAGTGATAGCATCCGCACTATTACGTATGTTTATGGATTCTATTCGGGTTTAGTCCTTACAATTAAGTACAACATACAGTAATGTGAACGCACAAGCACTGCATTTTTTTTCAAATAAAACGAATGACTTTTCTCAGTTTATGGATATGTTGACAACTCAGTTTGTAGCTGTGGTAGCTGTGGATTTCTGGTCCAGTCCCAACTCCAGTGCACTCCAGAAAAAGACGGCACTTGAGGAATGAGAAGAAGCATCATTTTCTGTAAGTGACAAATGTTTACTAAGCAAAGGTTGTGAAGTAGAGACGTTGAAGTCCATAGCCTTGAGATAAGAAAAAAATTTTTCGATTACCATCTTTAAGTTCATTATAATCTTTTTATTTTACTTATAGTACATTGCCTTATTAATAAGTTATGGAGGTGTTGTTAATAAAGTGATTATACATATAGAATTTGTCCATTTGCAATTTTAAAATTGGAATGTGCTACAGTTCTTTCCATTTAGAGACCAAGGTTTGAATTAATTGATATCTTAATCAGATATTTCTTTCTTGCTTTGATATTTACTTATTTTATTTTCTACATATACATGTTTTATTGCATGTACATCTGTGTACCACTTGCTTGCAATATCAGAGAAGGCAATAGATTCCCTGTAACTAGAGTTACAGATTGTTATGAGCCAGCATGTCATTGCTGGGAATGTAGCACAGGTCATTTGCAAGAGCAAAACATGCTCTGAACGACTCTGTCATCTTTCCAGCCTGTATCCTAAAACTTTAAAAAAAAACAGAACACTGCTGTGCAGATTAAGTGTATGCTGGTGGTAGAATCATATGTTTGGTTCTGGCAATTAGACTGATGAATTCATGCCTTTGCTAGATAAAGCTTTTTAAGATAAAATATAATGTATAGTGTGAAATGTATGATTTATTGGCATACTCATGGGGATGTTATCGCATGGTCTCATTTACTGACTTCTGAATTATTTCTATATATACATGGATACACATATACATGGAATATACAAGTGAACTTGAAATTGCAGTTGGCCACTCTTTCTCACAGAATCCTACTTGGTATGGTTTTCTATTTCTTTAACAGAGTTGAATTTAAAGTAACAAATCATACTAATTTGATAAAATAACCTTACTGGTAACCACGTTAAATAACTAATAAAAGTTCCAACTAAGACTATTTGTTGAGATTATAAAAACTGTCTCTGTGTTGTTGAGATAGGATAACACTGGGACACTTGATTTCCACTGCATGGGGAGGAATCTCTTTTAAAACAGAGATTCTAAAACAGGATCACTATGTGGTCATTTTTGGCAAGTTCATGTTTGTCACAATGTGTTAAGAGTGTTTTTCTTGGTGTCACATGCTCTCTCTTGTAGGGGTCTCCTAGGTCCAAATCTTCAGATGAGAGTATTTACCTGTGTAAATTACAGATATCAGGATAGAAAAATGGGACCATGGCCAAGATGTGGTTGACCGTGGGTAGCAACGGAGAGAAAAATAGGATACAAATGATCTTATCATGGAAATGGGAAAGTGTGGGCTCCTTAGTAGGGAGGAGGGAAGTATATATAGAAGGAGGTAGGAAGAAGGTACAGGGGAGTAGCAGGATATCATTGATATGAATAAGAAAAGGAGAAAATGTTGGTTTCTTAGTTAAAGAGGAGGATTTAATTACAGAAGATAGAATAGGTAGGTAAAGTATCAAGGGATGGATGAAAAACCCCAAGAAAATCATACTATTGATGATTTATCCCCCACCACTGTCCTGCTGTGAAAAATAAAGAAAAATAATGTTTGTCTTGATAGCTGGGAGTTAGTTCTTTATACCATAAATAGAGTTCACACAAGTTTTAAATGGGATGGGAAGTAAACTGGAAGACATCTAGGAGAATTTATAACAATAACGGTTACACAATTAATAGGGTGTGGAAAGTGCACTAATGAACTCCAACTGTATCATTGTCTTTAATTCCAGATTCTAGGGCGGCGAGTTCATTGAAAAATAAAAATAGATGAATTGAGATAGACATACCACTGATTAAAGTAGTGGGATTTTCATGAATTATCAACTGTAAATCATTAGAATTATGAATAAAATCATGGATAGTTATAAAATGGAGGTTATTAAAATTATTGAATAATAAAACTGACTCACCTTACTGTTTTGGATTTCTTTTATGAGTTTTTCCCAGATCAACATAATTCTTAATCAGTTGTACAAATATGATTATGCTCCTCTATTCTCATCACTGCTGTTTTCAGTGTTAACTAGAAAATGAGGCAATGTAAGTCAAATCATTTGGATTCGATTTCCAAGGCATGCGGCCCAGGTGCAATACAAGCACATAAAGTGTGCATTCTGCATAGGCTATGGCTAAGAATGCATTCATCATATGTTGCACGTCCAGGAGAAATATTGAGACTATTTAGAAACATAGGCCATGTCTAATGTGAAACTTCAAAAATTAAAAATATGTATTAATTAAGAATAAATAGGCAAAACAGAATGATGATATAGACATATTGACCAATTAATCAAAAGTTTGGTGAATATTCTATTATTTTTTTCCAGATATTTGAAATAGATTTCCACAACCATCTGTGTTGGGATCTGGTGCCCTATTGAGAAAGATACCTGGTAGTCGTCCTCATCAACTTAGACCATGAAACCTAAGATGGACAAGGACAACAGAACCACCACGTATGGAATACTCATGCATACTTCAGCATTGCAAGGGCATAAATTTTATTCTTTCTTTTCATATTTTTAAGATGAATAGAATTTCTACATATGTCCTCATTAAGTATTGTTCTTAATTTACAAGCTGGACTTGGAGTCCTGGCCAATATGTTTCTCCTTGTTTTCTATACTTTCATAATTCTAGGTCATAGACCTAAGTCCATGGACTTGATCTCCTGTCACCAGACCTTCATCCACATAGTGTTGCTCATCACCGGAACTGATATTTGGCTTTGGGACATATCTGAGTCACTGAACATTGACAATGACTTTAAATGTAAGACAAATTTTTACATAACCAGGGTGTTGAGAGGCCTCTCCATCTGCATCACCTGCCTCCTGAGTGTGTTTCAAGCTATCACTATCAGTCCCAGTTCCTCTTTGTTGGCAAAATTTAAATATAAACTAAAAAATTACATGATTTCTGCTTTCTTATTTATTTGGTCTTTCAACTTGTTATTCAATTGCAGCCATATCTTCTATGCTGGTGCTTTTACTAATGTGAGTGAGACCAACCAGATGAAGGTCACTAAATTCTGCTCACTCTTTCCCATGAACTACATCATCAGGGCACTGATTTTAACAACTACAATCTCCAGAGATGTATTTCTTGTAGGATTTATGCTGGCTACTAGTGCTTACATGGTGGTTATCTTGTTCAGACATCAGAGGCAACACAAGCATCTTCACAGCCTCAGCCACCCAAGAGCATCTCCTGAGAAAAGGGCCACACAGACCATTTTGCTGCTGGTGGTCTCCTTTGTGGTCATGTACTGGGTGGACTTCATCATCTCATCCACCGCAATTTTGTTACGGATGTACGACCCAGTCACTCTGAGTGTTCAGAAGTTTGTTATGAATGTCTATCCCACAATTACTCCTCTGATACAAATCAGTTCCGATAACAGAATAATCAATATGGTGAAACACATGCAGTCTATGTGCCATCAGATTTTTAAAAAGAGATAATTTTTCTCATTTTTCATAAAATGATTTATTTATTGTTTTTGTATTCATGATTATATTGTCAGCTTGTATGTATCTGTTAATTCCTGGTGCCCACAATGTCAGAAGAAGCCATTGTCTCCCCCTCCTGAGCTGGACAGACAGATGTTTGTGCGGTGTCATTCTGATGCAGCCACAAATAATTTTTCCAAAAAACATATTCTTCTTAAACTCTGTAATAATTCAAGTAGAAAATCAAGATTTTTCATATTTTAAATAAAATTTGTGCCATTACACCTGAGCATTCTTGTGATATTTCTGCTGCCAAGTGCTATCAATTCCTTTAACTTCATTCTACACTATAGTTGAAATTTCCACAGGAATTTTCTTACTCTCTCCTCTTTACTTTATATTGTAAATGTTCCCTGATGCTGAGGTCGCTCTAAGGAAGCTCCTTGCTGCTACCGACTCTTTACATTTTTCTTTTGAATTTAATCTGCTGTCGGCTATCAAAAATAGATCAAATGTCCTATTGCAGCTTTAATTCTATTTTCTAAGTGTAGTTTCTCTGGATCCATAAATACTGTGAATTTAAAATTCCCCCTTTTACTACAGTAACTTAATGAGTTTTCCATGAAAATCCCATGTGCCTGTGTATTTATACTTCATCAATACTGAGATATTATTAGTAAAACAAAAATCGTTTGTAGATATTCATGATGTACAGTGTGTTTTTAGTGTATATGTGTTTGCTTGTGTGTGCATAGATGAAGGATATGTATAAATGTGTATGTGGAAGCCAGGAGACAACGTTTGCTGTTTTCTTTGGAATTCACTCACCTTGGTTTTGATAGTGTCTCTAGTGACCTGTTGATTGCCCAATAGGACAAGATGATAGTCCCAGGTATTTTCCTGTCTATGACTCCCCAGCTCAGGATTACAAGTGTGCAACACCACACTCCACATAATATTTTTCTTTTATTGATAATAAAAAACTATTTGATTTTTTTACATACATTATATACTGAATAGAGTTTCTCCTCCCTGTCACTTATTTCCAGGAAAGCTGAGCTTTGGTAGTGAAGAAAAAAAAAACAGAGAAAACCGAGATCTTCTGAAGATGTAATTGAATGAGGAGTCCTATCACAGCCCCAGAAAGCAGCAGAATTTGGCAGCTTTGGTCACATGGTTCTGGCTCTAGATGAAGGTTAGAAGAACGAGGTTTTGGAATCACCCTCTGTGACTGAGGAAAGCCGTTGATACCAGGCACAGGCTTAACTGCATGGAGGCCTAGAGCGGCCATTGTGTCATTCTGTGAAATTCAAACCTGGATTGCTTCAGAGACCCCAGGCTGTTGGAGATGCCAGAACCATGTGATACCTGCTGAGGAAAGCTGCTAACAGGGTGTAGAGCCAGCCCAAGTGAGAGAAGTGTGATATGTTTTTGATCTTAGCCATTCTGACCATTCTGGTGCAAGATGGTAGCTCAGACTCATTTTGATTTGCCTTTCCCTGATGATTAAGGATGTTGAGCAATTCCTTAAATGTCTTTCAGCCTTTTGAGACTTTTCTGTTGAGAATTCTCTGTTTAGAACTGTACCCCAGTATTAACTTGATTTTTTTTGTACTTTGATATCTAGTTTCTTGATTTCTTTATATACTTTGGAGATCAGCTTTCTGTCAGATGTGGAGTTGGTAAAGATCTTTTCCTATTTATAGGCTGTTGTTTTATCTTACTTATAATATCCTTCACCTTAAAGACAATTTTCAATTTCAAGAGGTTCTATTTATTTATTGTTGCTCTTAGTGTCTGTGCCGTTGGTATTATATTTAGGAAGTGATATCCTGTGCCAATGCATTCAAGGCTAACTCCACTTCCTGTTCTATTAGGGTCAATATACTTGGATTTATGTTGAGGTCTTTGATCCACTTGGACTTGAATTGTGTACATGGTGATAGACAAGGATATAATTGCAATGTTCTACATGATGACATCCAGTTATGCCAGCACCATTGTTGAAGATGCTTTCTTTTTCCATTGTATAGTTTTAGCTTCTTTTTCAAAAATCAGTGATTCATTGGTGTGTGGTTTAATGTCAAAGTATTCAAATTGTTTCCGTTGGTCCATGTGTCTGTTGTCTGTTTTTATGCCAAACCAGGTTTTTGTTAAATTAATTAATTTATTTATTGAAGATGTCCGTCTCTTCCCCGCCACTGCCTCCCTTTTCACTCCCCCTTCCCCAAACACGTCCCCCTCCCTCGGCAGCCCAAAGATCAATCAGGCTCCCTGCCCTTTGCGAAGTCCAAGAACCAACCACCTCCATCCAGGTCTAGTAAGGTGAGCATCCAAACTGCCTAGGCTCCCACAAAGCCAGTACGTGCAGTAGGATCAAAAACCCATTGCCATTGTTCTTGAGGTCTCAGTAGTCCTCATTGTTCGCTATGTTCAGCGAGTCCGGTTTTATCCCAGGCTTTTACAGACCCAGGCCACCTGGCCTTGGTGAGTTCCCGATAGAACATCCCCATTGTCTCAGTGTGTGGGTGCACACCTCGAGGTCCTGAGTTCCTTGCTCGTGCTCTCTCTCCTTCTGCTCCTGATTTGGACCTTGAGATTTCAGTCCGGTGCTCCAATGTGGGTCTCTGTCTCTGTCTCCTTTCATCGCCTGATGAAGGTTAATATTCAGGAGGATGCCTATATGTTTTTCTTTGGGTTCTCCTTCTTATTTAGCTTCTCTAAGAACCCGAATTATATGCTCAATGTCCTTTATTTATGGCTAGAAACCAAATATGAGTGAGTACATCCCATGTTCCTCTTTTTGGGTCTGGCTTACCTCACTCAGGATAGTGTTTTCTATTTCCATCCATTTGCATGCAAAATTCAAGAAGTCATTGTTTCTTACTGTTGAGTAGTACTCTAATATGTATATATTCCATACTTTCTTCGTCCATTCTTCCATTGAAGGTCATCTAGGTTGTTTCCAGGTTCTGGCTATTACAAACAATGCTGCTATGTACATAGTTGAGCATATACTTTTGTTGTAAGATAGGGCCTCTTTGGGGTATATTCCCAAGAGTGGTATTGCTGGGTCCAGGGGTAGCTTGATCCCGAATTTCCTGAGAAACCGCCACACTACTTTCCAAAGTGGTTGCACAAGTTTGCATTCCCACCAGCAATGGGTGGCTCTTTAGTAGAGCTTAATGTCAGGGATGGTTATGTCTTTGGAAGTTCCTTTATAATAAAGTATTGTTTTAGCTGTCCTGTGTTTTTTATTTTTCTATATGGAGTGGAGTAGTGTTCTTTTGAGTTCTGTGTATGATTGTTTTGTGATTTTGATGGGGAGTTTTTGAACCTCTAGATTGCTTTTGGTAAGGTTGTCATTTTTATTATTTTAATCCTGCTTATACAAGAACATGGGAGATATTTCCATTTTCTGATATCTTCTTCAACTTCTCTCTCAAAGTCTTAACGTTCTTGTCATTTTGATCTTTCTCTTGTTTTGTTAGAGGTGCTCCACAATATTTCATATTATTTGTGGTTATTGTAAATGGTGATGGTCTCTGAATCCTTTTCTGCCTGTTTATCATTTGTATACAGGATGGCTACTGTTTTTTATTATTTTTTAGTTAATCTTGCTATATTACTGAAGGTATTTATCAGCTGTGGGAATTTGCTGGTAGAATTCTTGGAGTCACTTATGTATGTTATCACTTCATCTGCAAATAGCATAACTTTAACTTCTTTCTTTCCAATTTGTATCCCATTTATCTTCTTTTGTTGTCTTATTGCTCTAGCTAGAACTTTGAGTATCATATTGAATAGATGTGGAAGGATTAGACAACCTTGTTTTGCACAGGATTTCAGTTAAATTGCTTTGAGTTTCTCTTCATTTAATTTGATGTTGTGCTGCTGGTTTGATGTAAACTGTCTTTTTAAAGTTTTGGTCAGTTTTCTGTAACACCCCACCCCTGTCACCAATACCTTTATTATGAAGGGGTGTTGGATTTTGTCAAAGGCCTTTTCAGCATCTAATGAGATGATTGTGTGATTTTTTTCTTTTAGTTTAGTTACATAGTGGATTACATTGACAGATTTTCTATGTTGAATTATACCTGCATCTCTGGGATAAAGGCTATTTGATCATGCTGGATGATTTTTTTGATGTGTTTTTGGATTACATTCACTAGTATTTTACTGAGTGTTTTGCACTAATGTTCATGAGGGAGATTGGCCTGTAATTCTATTTCTTTGTTGTATATTTGCATGGTTTAGGTATCAGGGTAACTGTAGCCTCATAAAAGGAGTGTGGTAATGTTCCTTGTGATTCTATTATTTGGAACAATTTGAAGACTCTTGCTACTAGCTCTTCTTTGAAATTCTGGTAGAATTCTTCACACAGTTCCCATCCTTCCTCTCCTCCCAATCTCTCCCCTACCACTCCCTTCTACCTGCCCCCATACACTCCTCCTTCATCTCCATTCCAAAAAATGTAGGCCCTCACATGGGAGTCAACAAGGCATGACAAATCAAGTTAAGGCAGGACTGTGCTCCTCCCCTTTGCATAAAAGTTGAGAAACGTATCTCACCATAGGTAATAGGTTCAAAATTCCAGTTCATGCACTAGTGGCAAGTTCGGATTCCACTGCTAGGGGCCTCATAATCAGATCAACTTACACAGCTGTCACCCACATGCATGGGCCAACATTTCTTCCATACAGGCTCCCTATCAGTTGGTCTAGAGTCCATTAACTTCTACAAACTCAGGCCAGCTGTCTCTGTGGGTTTTCTCATTATGACCTTACCCCACTCACATGCTCATATAGTCCCTTCTCCTCTTCAGCTGTATTCCTGGAGCTTGGCCCAGTGCTCGTCTATGGATCTCTGCATCTGCTATAGATGATCTTTTTGATGTGTTCTTGGATTTGTTTTGCAAGTATTTTGTTGAGTATTTTTGCATCAATGTTCATAAATGAAACTGGTCTGTAATTCTCTTTCTTTGCTGTGTCTCTATGTGATTTTGGAATCATGATAACTGTGGCCTCATATAGAGAATTTTGTAGACAGAGGAGATGCATCCGGAGTGATGAGTGTGTGGCAGTCTGGCCAGATGGTCCCAGGAACTGAGTACAGACCCCCTCCAATTCCCTAAACATTTCTGGCCATCCAGCGGGGCATCTATCAGCTACTGGCTTTCTCTATTTACCACATCCCATTTCTCCCCCAAGCACTTCTTTCCATCTCTGGTGTCCTAGGATCCCCCAACTCAACCTGCTTCATGGCTGAGGGTCTTGGGAGCCAGTGGTGAGTGCTCCTGCTGCAGGGGCTTCTTTATTCCAAATGACCCTGATCTCCCCAAGCCCGCCCTTTTGTCTGCGAGGTCCTTGGCCCAGCAAGAAGCCTTGTTCCTTTACTGAGGAGATCCATCTGGAGTGGTGAGTGGACAGTCACAGGAATAGAGTACAGGGCCCCTCTTTTTCCCTAAACATTTCTAGCTACTCATCAGGGAGTCTCCCCAGCCTCTAGTTTTCTTTATTTACCCCATCCCATCTTGCGCCCAAGCACTCCTTTTCGTCAGCGCGGTCCTTAGATCCACCAGCACAGCCTGCTTCATGGTGGAGGGGATCAGAGAGCCAGCTCCAATGCTGAGGGGACCTAAGAGAGGGGAGACCACAAAAACCCCCAAGCACACAGTCAGCCACAGCAAAGATTGGACCAAGACGCCAAGACTCTCCTGACTACATTTGAAGAAAGAGATGGGTAGGTGCCAATGCAAGAATTCCTCTAACAACCTGAAAAGCAACATGATAACATCAGAATCCAGTGAACATGCAGCAGGAAAACTTGAACACCCTATTTCAGAAGTATTTTCTTTTTGGAGGTTTTCACAAAGACCTTACAGGTAGTCTTGGTTCATCAAACTACATTAGTCTGGAAGGATTCCAGAGTTTGTCATCCTCTGTGGAAACAAAAGAAGAACCTTATACATATACTTAGACTCAAATTTTGAAGTCAACATACCTTTAAAACCTATGTGTAGGTTTAGCTTAGCAACCCATACAATAAAATGTTTCCCTGTACTTAGCTCCTTCACAGTCAAAAAATTTTTAAAAAACCCACAATACTATACATTATGCAGATTCTCTGTGTATTTTGCACCTTTAAATGGCTTATTTTTTATTTCTTTAATCTATGACTCTCTGTACTCTATCTCTTTAAAGACTTCATTTTATTTTTAAATGATTTACTTCTTTTTATATCTTTATATACTTTTTTTCTTCTCTCTCCCAAGCATATATACATTTATTCAATGCTGTGATCCATTTAGAGGTCTTTTTGTCTGATCTGTCTTTATTGTGTATCTGTAATTATTTTCAACTTAAATATTATCTTAAATTTGCATCAATAAACCAAAGTCCACACTGTTATGGTATTCACCTCTGTATTTTGTGATTACTATTGATTAATAAAGAAACTTCTTTGTACCTATAGTAGGGAAGAACATAGGTAGGTTGGAAAAATAAACTGAATGCTAGGAGAAAAAAGACAGAGTTGATAGAAGAAATCTTGTAACCCCACCAGAGAGAGACACCAGGGACAGAACTTTACCTGGTAAGACACAGCCACATGGGGATACACAGTTTAATGGAGCTGGGTTAGCTTATGTTATAAGAGTTAGCCAGAAGTATGCTTAAGCTATTGACCAAACAGTATTGCAAATAATACAGTTTCTATGTGATTATTTTGGGGTTGAGCATCCAATAACAAACAAGTAGTTTACTACAACAGATTGGCACTCCAAATTGTGTTAGTTTAATTCACATAAATTATGAGAGGCTTGGAAAGGAAATGGACACTAAAGAGAATAGTTTAGTCACATTTTTTTCAGATGGGCTCTGCTTGCTGGCGGTATGCTGAAACTCCTTTAAGAGAGGTCTTCTTGATTCAGCGGTAGCAAAACAAAACAAAACAAACAAACAAAAAAAAAACAAGCAGCATCCTACTTTGCCCACACAAATGGCACTGAGTCTTTTGGTAGGTCAGACCAAAAAGCACATAAATGTGTTTTGTGAGCAGCATTATTTAAACTCCTTAATAGTGCAACATAGACTTGAGGTGGCCTGGAAATTGGTTCCGAGGCTAACGGGAGCTCCTATAACAGAAACCATTCTCATTAATGCCCATTTCTCTGCCACCAGACCCAAATGGGATTACAACACACCATAAAATAAGGAGAGACTCCAGGTATATTGCCAGGCTCTATTGACAGGTCTCAAGGCAGCTTCATGCAAGCTGACTAATATGGCTAAAGGTTATGATGTAAGGCAGGGGAAGATGAAATTCCAGTAGCCTGCCTAGCGTGCCTCCTGGAGGCCTTTCATCAATACACTCCATATGACCTGCAAATGGAGAAATCCACCCACATGATGATGTTTGCCCTCATAAATCGGGCTGCTCCCAACATTAGAAAATAGTACAATCTTTAGAAAGGCTAAGAAAAAAATCAGAGAATTAGTGGTAGTAGAGAAAAAGGTTTACAATAAGAGGGAGACAGAGGAGCAGAAGGAAGAAGCAGGTAAAGGGAGAGGTTTAAAGAGAGAAAATAATGAGAGAGAAAGCAGGAAAGGAGCTTGGCCCAGACACTAGAACAGCAACAGGCATAACATAGACAAGACCTGAAAGAAATCCTGACTGCGACAGTAACCTCAGACTGTCCAAACTGTCTCAAGATGCTGAAAGGAGACTGTGACCCAAACCCAAGGTAGGCAAGAACAAATGTGCCAATTGTAAGGAAGAAGGGCTAAGGACTGCCCTAAGAAGGCGGGCCACCCAGCCTGAGTGCTTCTGGTGGCCTGAATGGAAGACAGTGACTAGGGGAGATGGGGCTCTGAACCCCTTCCTGAGCCTAGGGTAACCCTAAAGGTGGAGGAGAAACCTATTGATTTTATGGTAGATATAGGAGAGAGAACTCAGTCTTATTAAAACCAGGGTGGGGAGCCATGCCCACTAAAATTACATGGGTCCAAGGGCTCACAGGGACCAAATCTTACTCATGGAGTACCAGAAAAACAGTGGACTTGGGAATTGGATGGGTAACCCATTCATTCCTAGTAATACCTGAATGCCCCTACCTTCTGCTGGACGAGACCTCTTATCCAAAATAAAAGCCCAAATTCATTTTTCTGAGAAAGGAGTCAAACTGGTTCATCAGAATGGAGAGCCAGTCAGGGTCCTGGGCACTAGTGACTTGACTGAGGAATACAGACTCTACCAGGAACCAACAACCCCAGAGCCTGATACAGAGAACTGGCTTGGGCAGAGACAGGAGGCACGGGGCTGGCCCTTCACAGGACCCCAGTCTACACTGAGATCAAAGCGGGAGCGGATCCCGTTAAGGTCCACCAGTATCCCATGCCACTGGAAGAAAAGAGAGGCATCATCCCCAACATATGGAGGCTATTGGGGCTTGGGGTCCTAAAGCCTATCCAGTCTGCCTGTTAAAAACTGCCCCTGTTGCCAGTTAAAAAGCCTCATACTAATGACTACCGCCCAGTGCAGGACTTGAGGGAAATCAACAAAAGATTAGTGGACATACATCCTACTGTCCCTAACCCTTATACACTGTTGATTACCTTGCCTCCCAACTGGCAATGGTACACTCTCCTGGATCTCAAAGATGCATTCTTCAGCTTGCCATTAGCCACTAAGAGCCAGGCCTAATTTGCCTTGGAATGGCATGACGCAGAGATCAAAATCACTGGGCAGCTACTTGGACCTGCCTGCTTCAAGGCTTCAAAAACTCTCCCACCCTATTGTATGAGGTACTGCATGAAGATCTGGGAAAATATAGACTTCATAACCTAGAGGTGAGTCTATTACAATATATGGATGACTTGTTGCTTGCTGCGGAGGACAGAGAAAGTTGCATGAGAGGGACTGAGCATCTGTTGCACACCCTTGGAGAATGAGGATACTGAGCATCACCAAATAAGGCTCAGATCTGTCAATGACAGGGAACCTATTTGGGATATGTTCTTAAGGAATGGCAGAGATGGTTGTCTGAGGCCAGTAAAGAGACTGCGCTAAAGATCCCAAACCTCAAGTCAGACAAATAAGTTAGAGAATTTCTGGAAACAGTGGGATTCTGCCACCTATGTATCCCTGTGTTTGCTGAGATTGCCAAACCCTTACATGAGGCCACAAGGATGTCAGGACATTAGCTGGATGGAGGAGAGAGAAAGGGCATTTGAAACTCCAAAATGCAAGCTCCTGGAAGCCTTGTCCTTTGGACTGCCAGATGTGAGTAAATTCTTTCTCCTGTTTGTAGACAAGAGCAAGAAGATAGCAAAGGGAGTGCTCACCCAAACTGTGGGGCCTTGGAAGTAACCAGTAGCCTACTTGTCAACAAAAACAGGACCCAGCTGCTGCTCTATCTGTATCAGAGCTGCAGTGGCCCTATTGGTAAAAGATGCAGACAAACATACACTGGGCCAAAATTTGATTATTGCAATGCCCCATACATTGTAAAGAGTGCTTAAGCAACCCCTAGATAGGTGACTGAGCAAGGCCTGAATGACCCACTACTAGGTACTACCACTTAACCCCACCCAAATAACCTTCCATATTCCAAATGCCTTAAACCCAGCCACCCTACGGCCAGATCCAGACTTAGAAGCCCTGCTACACTATTGTTCTGGGATAATGGCTCAGGCCCATAGTATCAGGACTGACCTGAAGGACATTCCTATCTCAGATGTGGAGATCACCTGGTTCACAGATGGCAGCAGTTATGTGCAGAACGGATGAAGGTATGCAGAGGCCACAGGGACAATGACTAGAGAGGCAATATAGGCTGAACTCCTACCACAGGGAACCTCAGCACAAAAGGCAGAGTTAATAGCCCTTACAAAGGCATTACAGATGGGAAAAGGCAAAAAACTAAACATCTATACAGACAGCAGGTATGCCTTTGCCACAACCTACATCCATGGGCTTTTCTACCAGGAGAGGGGGTTGCTAAGAACAGAAGGAAAAACTCTTAAAAACAAACAGGAGATTCTGGATCTCCTACAAGCATATGGGGCCCACAAAGTTGGCAATAATACACTGACCTGGACACCAAAGAAGCTCTGGAACAATACAACTGGGAAACAACCTGGCGGATAAAACAGCAAAAGAGGTGGCTTTAGCCCCCAGGGCTAGGGTGACTCTAACTGACCCAGGAGCCAGGGGCCTGCTACAGAGTCCACACCTGAAGATCTAGCCTGCATGCACACTCTCCCCATGGTCCAGCGAATAGAGGAATGGTGGAAAACTGCCGATGGGCGAGTCATCCTGCCCCAAAGACTGGGATACGAGGTACTTAAAAAAATACACTGCTCCTCACACCTAGGAACACGTAGAATACAGGACCTGTTGCCAAGGGCTCAGGTCAAAATTCAAGAGGGTAACCAGACTATAGAACAGATAGTGACACAGTGCCAGGCATGCCAGCTGACAAATGTGGTGAGCACCCCATCCAATCCAGGGGCCCGTCAGCAGGGAACTCAACCAGATACATACTGAGAAGAAGATTTTACTGAAACCAAACCTGGAAAATTTAAATACAAATGCCTCTCAGTGTTTATAGATACATTTTTTAGGATGGACTGAAGTGCTCCACACCAAGCACGAAACAGCCATGGTGGTGGCAAAGAAGCCGATTAAGGAAATCTTATCTAGGTATGGCTTCTCAGTCATGACAGGGTCAGACAATAGCTCTGCCTGAATCCCTCAGGTGATTCAGGGACTACCTGCTGCACTGGGGACTGATTGGAAACTTCATTGTGCATATAGACCACAGAGCTCAGGGCAGGTAGAGAGGATAAATTCAACCCTAAAAGAGACCTTGACTAAACTGGCCTTGGAAATTGGCACTGACTGGGTAACTTCCCTTCCCTTTGCCCCTTTTAGAGTCAGAAATACCCCCTATCAAATGGGTCTGACTTCTTTTGAAATTATGTATGGGGACCCTCCCTCCATCATTCCTAACTTACAAACTGACCTGATTGCTGACTTAGATGATCAGGACTTGTTCAGCGCTAACCAGGGGCTCCAATTGGTTCATAAAACCATATGGCCTAAGCTTAGGGAAATTTATAAGCCACCTCTGTTCCAATGCCTCATAGATTCAGGCCCAGGGACTGGGTTTTTATCTGGAGGCATCACCCAAAATTGCTAGAGCCAAGATGGAAGGGGCCCTACATGGTTTCCATGACAACACCAAATACACTCAAGGTTGATGGTATCACCTCTTGGGTTCATTATTCACATGCCTGCCCAGCAGACCCCTTTACCCTACAAGAAGACTAGCACAGTGAGACCTGGGATGCATGCAAACACCCCACCAACTCCTAAAGATCCAGTTTAAGTGTCGTTCCTGATCCTGTTGATGTTGATGCTAGTTCACTTTGCTCCTGCTAAAGAAGTCAACCCTCACATACCCTTTAAACTGACGTGGGTCTTTTAGGATGCAGCGTTATATGAAACCATGTACCAGACTGCCCATGTGGCCCCATTGAAGAACTGGTGTCCTGAAAAATATTTCTGCTTTTATGACCTGAACCATGTCTATAGAGCAACAGGCCAGGTAAAGGCCAGAAAGTTTGGTTTTTATATATGCCCAGGTCACATAAGGAATAGGAAGTTCAGACATCTGGAATTTTCTTTGTGAAAAAGTTGAGACTGTGTCACCTCTGATGATGGGGAATGGAGATGGGCTGTAAGCAGACCAGACTTAGTCACTCTTAAAAATGTAAGACAAATTTGGTATGGTTCCCCTCTTTCTCAAACTGTCAAGCCCTGCAGGACAGGTGACTTAGACTGGATAAAAATTATTTTCACTGATCAGGGATAATAGGATGCACGATAGTCATCAGCCCTATGCTGGAGAGTAATATAAAATAGATATGGAGGACATGACCTGTCCACCCTTGTAATTCGGCTTAAGATAGAGTCAATAAAACTAACAATAATAGGCCCCAATAAGGCACTGGACACAAATCCTACTTCACCACCTACAAAGAGACTGGCTCCCCAACAATTTTCTATATAACTATACTTTCACCTAAAATCCTGGCCCCAGATTCTTTAGCTATTACCAAGCCTTCAGTACCAGAATAGCATCCAGTCCTGGAACTTCTGACTAAGGCTTATGGTTCTGAACTCATCACGACCAATTCTAACCAACCTTTGTTGGCTCTGTTATGATGAGGCTCCCTCTTATTGTGAAGGAATTGCTGTCTAGGGCCTTACTGAAGAAATGGCTAAGTCTGATAAATGTTGCTGGCATTACCACTCTCTCTAACCCTGGAACAAGTAACAGGCTTTGTATAGGTACAATTCCCACTGCCAAGGCTTTACTTTGCAATTCAACTTATCCCCTCACAACTGCTGCGGAGTACCTAATTCCCCACAATTATACCTGGTTGGCATGCTCCTCAGAGCAAACTCTTTGTGCACATACTACAGTTCTAAAAGAATCCAACAGACATTGTGTCCTCATCAGAATGGTACCCTTGTTCCCTTACCATGACTACTAAGGCTTCCTAGATAGAATGGAGCAGGGTGCTGGTCTCACTAAAATAAAAAGAAATCCCATGAACACTCTCACACTCACTATCCTCCTGGGGACGAGCCTTGCAGGGTTGGGGACAAGAACTGCCTCTCTTTTTTTCCAAATTGAACTTGACTCTGCTTTGAGAGAAGCTATAGATGTTGACATAGAATACCTAGAGACCTCAATCTCCCACTTGCAGGAGTCCCTCTCTCATGAAATGGTTTTACAAAACAGAAGGGAACTGTCTGTATTGAACAGAGTGGACAAAGAAGGAAAAGATCAGCTGCCTAGATGGACACCCCAGTTTCTAGGCCCTAGGTACTGGACAAAACCCCAGGTCTGTCCCCCACCTGCTTCAGCTTCAGCAGCCAACCTGCAGGCAAGCCTCCTGCAGGTAGGCTGCTCTAACAACTCCCATCGATTGACTCTATAAACTACAAAGCTCACTCTGCTTTCAAACCCACCCATCCCTCATGACTTCAGAGGATCTCTGATGCACAGACTACAACTGCACAAAGCAGACCAATAGGTATGTGACCATATCCCTGTTGTCAGCTCAGTATCTAGGCCCTTGATACCAGGATGAAACTCCAAGCCCCTCCCCTACCTGAGTCTGCTTCACTAGCCAGCCAACAGGCAAGCCATCTGATGAAGCAAGGCAGGCTGTTTCATCACCCCCCACCCCCATTGATCAACCCTGTAACCTACAAGTCCCACTCTAGTTCCATCCCCACCCATCCCCAGAGACCTCAGGGACTCCCTGAGACACAGACTGTGACTGCACAGAGCAGACAAAGAGTGGACACCAAGACTCAGATAGAACTGCAATAATCAGTCCAAGAGAGGATCCCTGAGACACAGACACCAACTGCAAGAATTGGGCAAAGAGGCAAAGACACTATCTATACCAATTGGAGGAAGAGATGAGTAGGCACCAATGCAGGAATTCAGTCAATAACCTAAAAAGCAACATGGTAACACCAGAACCCAGTGGTCATACAACAGGAAAACCTGATCATCCTAACCCAGAAGAAGCAGAAAAAAAACCAACATTCAATATAACTTTATGAAGATTATAGAGGTCCTAAAAGAGGAAACAAAAATTCCCTTAAAGAAATGGAAGAAAAGACAAACAAAAAATTGGAAGATATCAATCTCTTGAAGAAACCCACAAAAACAAGGGGGAACAAACAAACAAACACGTGAAGCAAACAGTTCAAACAGTTCAAAACTTGAAAACTGAAATAGAGGCAATAAAGAAAACATAAAAAGAAAGAATCCTGTGGTGTAGGAAGGTCTTCTTTCTATGTGTTGCTTTCATTGGTCAAATAAAGAAACTGCCTTGGCTTTTTGATAGGGCAGAATTTAGATAGGTAGAGTAGACAGAACAGAATGCTTGGAGAAAGGAGGCAGAGAAAGGAAGCTTCCTGCTATGAAGCTGCCAGGTCAGACCTGCTGAATCTTTCCTGGTTAGCCACAAGCTCTTGGTGACATACAGATAATTAGAAATGGGTTGAATCAAGATGTGAGAGTTAACCAATAATAGGCTAGAACTAATGGGCCAGGCAGTGTTTAAATGAATACAATTTGTGTGTTGTTATTTTGAGGTATAAGTTAGCCAGGTGGCTGGGAGGTGGAAAGCTGCCTGCCGCTCCTTTTACAACAGAGTGGTGCTCCAATGTGGTCTACTAACTCCACGTAAAACCTGAGAGGGCTTAAAAAGGAGAGTGAGAGAGTTTAACCCAGCTTTTTGCTGTTTGTGGGTGGTGTGCCACAGAGAGAATTTCTGACTTATCAGTCTTACCAAATAAAAGTCACGCCATTTTAAAACATGGCTTCCTGGGCCCTGCCACTGGTGCAATCTCCGGCTATGGAGCATTTCTGGGCCTGGATGTTTGTGTGACCACTCGGGGTCAGGAACAAAGTAGCTGAGACCATGCCCATGGCTCATTTCTTCCTGCCTGAGTAGGCAGTGGAATCAGGTCTACTAGAAAGCAGCGGTTTTCTGGGCTGTGCTGCCATCATCATCTCTGTCTGGCTCCTGTGGGAGACAGAGCTTTTGAATGGAGCATTTGCAGTCAATGGAGTAAAGTGCTATGATTTGTTTGATGGCAACTAGACTCTCTGTGTACCTAAAAGGGGGACATTGCATGCCGCAGCTCAATGGCACAAGTAGCTCCACCATGCTAGTGATGCAATATGCATGGCTCGGAGGCACTAGCGGCTCTGCCATGTTGGACTGGGCATGGCAAGCAGGCAATACCTGTTTTTGATCTAAAAATGTTACAGATTAGATGCTTAAGTATTTAGTGATTTAAAAGTGCAAAGCAAAAATGTTCCTGGACAGCAAAGAGTTACATACAATGCAATAGGACAGATTCAGACATAAAAGACCTCTAAATGGGTCATAGTGTTGTGTTAGATAGAAATACGCAGGCTTGGGGGAGAGAAGAAAAAGAATATAGAGAATAAAGTTAATGCTTTTAAAAAAAGGGTAAAGTCTTTAAAGAGATGGAATAGATTAAAAGAAATAAAAATAAGCCACATAAAAATGGAAAATTCACAGAGAGTTTGAATTCTGTATATTATTGTTTTTTCTTGCAATTTTTTGAGTGTAAAAGAGCTAAATACAGAGAGAAATTTCTTTGTGTGGTCTGCAAAGCTAATCCAATATCTGTCTTTTAAAGCTATCTTGACTTCAGAATTTGGATCTAAGGATATGATGCCTTGGAAAAGAGGTTCTTAGTTTTTTTCACAGAGGATGAGACCCTGTGGATTGCTTCTATCTCAATATGATATGATAGACCATACACTCCTGAAAGGTTGCTGTGAACATCCTCAAAAAATTACTTCACTCAACTGTTGACTGAGATGAACCTGGCACACAGGATACACCATAAAAGACCTGATTAACAGCACCCAATACAGCAGGAAGAAGTTTGGAGAGAAATAACTACATACATATTCCCAAATTCCCAAATATTGTTTATAAATGTTCTTTTACATTTAAGGGGGAATATGATATAGATATGAATAATTTGCTTTGGTAGAGACTTAAAGGTCAATTTTGTTATATGTATAAGTATTTCTGATCTTGATTAAGGTATTGCGATTTTGTAGCTCATTTAAAAATGTGATGTATAATTAGAAATATAGGTTAATGGATAATCAAGTTTGTAGTCATGTTAGATTTTCTAGATATGTAGAGATATATTTCAGTTATATAGGCATTCTTCATATCTTTCAAAGACTACAGAATAAGGCATTTAAATGTTTTAATAACTTAGGGCTTTCCATGACAATGAGACACGTCTGCTTCTGGCAGCACCAATCTACTTCAAGAGGAAGATGGGCATCAAAGAGGCTCCTTATGGAATTTGATAGCCATTTGTGCAAGAAACTGTTCTTGCCTGGACTGTTGCATGAACTAGACATGAAGAACCTGCAGAGAGTGGACTACTGAACTTGCCTAAAGGTGGGATGATCCTTCAGGGTTCCTGATTCATGAAAGAGTCTGCAAGACATTCTGCAGTAAACAGAAGAAAGTGACTGAACTGTCTTTGAAATTTCCTGCTTTATGGAAAAGTCTGCTTGATACTATTGTCCGGTAGGCCAAAGATGGATGTCCCAATGATACAGAATAACTTTGGGAGACTGTCCAGGGAGCCAGATGTCTCTGTCATTTCTAGAGTTTTGGAAGTTGCTTCTTGTTTACTTAGGTAATATTATATCATTTTGGAGTCTTTGATGGAGTCAAAGAATAGACAGTTATAGTTTTCCTTAGTTATGATAAAAGATAAAATAAATATAAATATTGTAACTGTATTTCTTGCTTGAAAACTGTTTTGTTATATGTAATTTTACTATGCTAAAGTGAAAGATTTCCCTTTTTGTTTAAACAGAAAAAGGGGAAATGGTGTAGAAGGATCTTCTTTCTATGTGTTGCTTTCTTTGGTTAAATAAAGAAACTGCCTTGGCTTTTTGATAGGGCAGAATTTAGATAGGTGGAGTAGACAGAACAGAATGCTGGGAGAAAGGAGGCAGAGAAAGAGAGACGTCCACCATGAAGCTGCCAGGTCAGACATGTTGAATCTTTCCCAGTAAGCCACAAGCTCATGGAGACATACAGATTATTAGAAGTGAGTTGAGTCAAGATGTGAGAGTTAAGACCGGGGAGTGCCTGCCATTCAGGCAGGTCTCAAGGTTCCCTGTAAGGGAGCTCGGGCACCTACAGCTGGTGCTCCAGGGTCTCCAGGGGTCTCCTGGACCCCGCGCTGCCTCCCACGTCCTCCCTCTTGTCCCTGGATCTTTGGGCTACCAAGCGGCCTTGTTTAGGTGCTGAGAAGTTCCATCTGAACGGGTGAGTTTCTGCTAACCAGGGGCGATGTGTCCCAGAACCGAGCACAAACCCCCCTCCCCCAGCTCCTTCTGCAGGGCTGTCTTTCTTAGGCATGACCCAACTCCCCAGCACCCCACCCCCAACCCTGCTTCACTGTGTGTTCTGACCAGTGCTCAAGACCGGTTTTAAGCTCCTACACTAAGGCAAACCACCCAGACCGGGGAGTGCCTGCCATTCAGGCAGGTCTCAAGGTTCCCTGTAAGGGAGCTCGGGCACCTACAGCTGGTGCTCCAGGGTCTCCAGGGGTCTTCTGGACCCCACGCTGCCTCCCACGTCCTCCCTCATGTCCCTGGATCTTTGGGCTACCAGGCGGCCCAGTCTAGGTGCTGACAAGTTCTGCCTGGACGGGTGAGTGTCTGCTAGCCAGAGGCAGCCCTGCTCAGGTTCTGACGAGTTCCATCTGAACAGCCTGTGTTCTCTGCAAGGTCATTTGCTCTGGAACAGTTTTCTGCCCCTAAACTAAGGCTACCCACCCAGAGTGGTGTCCGAGTTGTGGTGCTGAGGAGTTCCACCTGGATGGGTCGGTTCCTACTTCTACACTGAAGAGATACACCCAGAGACTCAGTCACAGCAAAGACTGGACCAAGACACCAGGCCTCTCCTGGCTTCATTTGAAGGAAGAGATGGGAAGGCACCAATACAAGAATTCCCCCAACAACCTGAAAGGCAACATGACATCACCAGAATCCAGGGATCCCGAAATAAGAAGAATTGTACACACTACTCCAGAAGAATTAGAAGAAATTGACTCAAAAGTGAATTATATGAAAATAATAGATCTTAAACAGGAGGTGAAAAACTGCCATAAACAATTAGAGATTGCAAACAAAAAGGTAGAGGAAATGAATAAATCGCTCAAAGATACCCAAGAGAACCAAGAGAAACAAGAAAAAGCAATTAAACAGGTAAGTGAAGCGGTACAAGACTTGAAGAATGAAATGGAAGTAATGAAGAAAACACAAACCGAGGGAAGGATGGAGATGGAAAATCTGGGTAAACGAACAGGAACTATAGAGACAAGTACTACCAACAGATTACAAGAGATAGAAGAAAGATTGTCAGACACTGAAGATACCATAGAGCAAATAAACACACTGATCAAAGAAAACAGCAAAACCAACAAATTCTCATCACAAAACATTCAGGAAATATTGGAGACAATAAAAAGACCAAACCTAAGAATAATTGGGATAGAAGAAGGAGAAGAAGTACAGCTCAACGGTCCAGAAAATATATTTAATAAAATTATAGAAGAAAACTTTCCCAACCTAAAGAAAGATATTCCTTTGAAGGTACAAGAAGCATACAGAACACCGAATAGACTGGACCAAAAAAAAAAAACAGCTCCTCGCCATATAATAATCAAAACACAAAACATACAGAATAAAGAAAGAATATTAAGAGCTGCAAAGGAAAAAGGTCAAGTTACTTATAAAGGTAAACCTATCAGACTTACACCTGACTACTTTATGGAAACCATGAAAGCCAGAAGGTCCTGGATAGATGTACTGCAGAAGCTAAGAGATAATGGATGCAAGCCCAGTCTACTATACCCAGCCAAGCTTTCGTTCACTATAAATGGAGAAAACAAAATTTTCCAGGATAAAAACAAACTTAAACAATATGTAGCCACAAATCCTGCCTTACAGAAAGTATTAGAAGGAAAATCACAAACCAAGGAGCCCAACAATGAACACAATAACTCAAACATCTAGAGTCCCTTCACCAGTGCAACTCAAAGAAGGCAAACAAACTCTATGACTAAAAAAGTGACCGGAGTTAACGACCACTGGTCATTAATATCCCTTAATGTCAATGGACTCAACTCACCTATAAAAAGGCACAGGCTAAGAGATTGGATACGCAAACAGGATCCAACATTCTGCTGTTTACAAGAAACACACCTCAACCACAAAGACAGGCACCTACTTAGAGTAAAGCGATGGGAAAAGGTTTATCAAGCAAATGGTCCTAAGAAACAAGCAGGTGTGGCCATACTAATTTCTAACAAAGTTGACTTCAAACTTAAATCAATCAGAAGAGATGGAGAGGGACATTTTATACTCATAACAGGAACAATTCATCAGGATGAAGTCTCAATACTGAATATCTATGCCCCTAATATAAAAGCACCAACGTACATAAAAGAAACATTACTAAATCTCAAGGATGCCATCAAACCGCACACACTAATAGAAGGAGATTTCAACACTCCTCTTTCACCAATGGACAGGTCCATCAGACAGAAACCTAACAGAGAAATAAGAGAATTAATGGAGGTAATGAATCAAATGGACTTAACAGACATCTATAGATCATTCCACCCAAATGGGAAAGAATATACATTCTTCTCTGCAGCTCATGGAACCTTCTCGAAAATTGACCACATCCTCTGTAACAAAGCAAACTTACACAGTTACAAAAAAATATTCGTAACCTCCTGTGTCTATCAGATCACCATGGACTAAAGTTAGAATTCAACAACAATGCTACCCACAGAAAGCCTACAAACTCATGGAAACTGAACAGTCAACTATTGACCCACACCTGGATCAAAGAAGAAATAAAGAAAGAAATTAAAGTCTTCCTTGAATTCAATAAAAATAAAGAAACAACCTACTCAAACTTATGGGACATTATGAAAACAGTCCTAAGGGGAAAGTTCATAGCCCTAAGTGCCCACTTAAAGAAAACAGAGAAAGCACACATTGGAGACTTAACAGCCCACCTGAAAGCTCTAGAAAAAAAAGAAGCAGACTCACCTAGGAGGAGTAGAAGACTGGAAATAGTCAAGCTGAGGACAGAAATCAACAAAATAGAAACACAGAAAACAATCCAAAGAATCAATGAAATAAAAAGCTGGTTCCTGGAGAAAATCAACAAAATTGATAAACCCCTATCCAAACTAATCGAACGGCAGAGAGAGAATATGCAAATTAATAAGATCAGAAATGAAAAGGGGGACATAACCACAGAAATAGAGGAAATTCAGAGAATCATTAGATCTTACTACAAAAGCCTGTATGCCACAAAACTGGAAAATGTAAGAGAAATGGACACATTTTTAGATAAATACCATATACCAAAGCTAAATCAGGACCAGGTGAACAATTTAAATAGACGTGTGAGTCGCGAAGAATTAGAAGCTGTTATCAAAAACCTCCTTACCCAAAAAAAGTCCAGGACCAGATGGCTTCAATGCGGAATTCTACCAGAACTTCCAAGAAGACCTAATACCTATACTCCTTAATGTATTTCACAATATAGAAACAGAAGAGTCATTGCCAAATTCCTTTTATGAAGCTACAGTCACTATGATACCAAAACCACTTAAAGACTCAACCAAGAAAGAGAATTACAGGCCAATCTCACTAATGAACATCGAGGGAAAAATCCTCAACAAAATACTGGCACACCGTATCCAAGAACACATTAGAAAAATTATCCATTATGATCAAGTAGGCTTCATCCCAGAGATGCAAGGCTGGTTCAACATACGAAAATCTATCAATGTAATCCACCATATAAATAAACTGAAAGAACAAAACCATATGATCATTTCTTTAGATGCTGAAAAAGCTTTTGACAAAATTCAACATCCCTTTATGATAAAAGTCTTGGAGAGATTAGGGATACAAGGGTCATACCTAAATATAATAAAAGCTATTTACAGCATGCCGACAGCTAACATCAAACTAAACGGAGAGAATCTCAAAGCCATCCCGCTAAAATCAGGAACACGACAAGGCTGTCCACTCTCTCCATACCTCTTCAACATAGTGCTTGAAGTTTTAGCAACAGCAATAAGACAACATAAGGGGATCAAGGGGATTCGAATTGGAAAGGAAGAAGTTAAACTTTCGTTATTTGCAGATGATATGATAGTGTACATAAGCGACCCCAAAAACTCCACCAAAGAACTCCTACAGCTGATAAACACCTTTAGTAATGTGGCCGGGTACAAGATCAACTCCAAAAAATCAGTCGCCCTCCTATACACAAAGGATATGGAAGCAGAGAGGGAAATAAGATAAGCTTCTCCTTTCACGATAGCCACAAACAGCATAAAATATCTCGGGGTAACTCTAACCAAAGAAGTGAAAGATCTATTTGACAAGAACTTTAAGGCATTGAAGAAAGAAATTGATGAGGATACCAGAAAATTGAAGGATCTCCCTTGCTCTTGGATTGGGAGGATCAACATAGTAAAACTCGCAATCCTACCAAAGGCAATCTATAGATTCAATGCAATCCCCATCAAGATCCCATCAAAATTCTTCACTGATCTTGAGAGGACAATAATCAACTTTATATGGAAAAACAAAAAACCCAGGATAGCCAAAACAATCTTATACAATAAAGGAACTTCTGGAGGCATTACCATCCCTGACTTCAAACTCTACTACAGAGCTTCAGTAATGAAAACACTGTGGTATTGGCATAAAAACAGAGAAGTCGACCAATGGAATCGTATAGAAGACCCGGATTTTAACCCACAAAACTATGAACACCTCATTTTTGATAAAGGTGCTAAAAGTATACAATGGAGGAAAGAAAGCATCTTCAACAAATGGTGCTGGCACAACTGGACGTCAACCTGTAGAAGAATGAAAATAGACCCATATCTATCACCATGCACAAAACTCAAGTCCAAATGGATCAAAGACCTCAATATCAATCTGAACACACTGAACCTGATAGAAGAGAAAGTGGGAAGTACCCTACAACAGATGGGCACACGCGATCGCTTCCTAGGTACAACCCCAGCAGCACAGTCATTAAGGGCAACATTGAATAAATGGGACCTACTGAAACTGAGAAGCTTCTGTAAAGCAAAGGACACTGTCACTAAGACCAAAAGGCAACCCACTGACTTGGAGAAGATCTTCACCAGCCCCGCAACAGACAAAGGTCTGATCTCCAAAATATATAAAGAACTCAAGAAACTAGACTTTAAAATACTAAATAACCCAATTAAAAAATGGGGCACTGATCTGAAGAGAGAATTCTCAACAAAAGAAGTTCAAATGGCTAAAAGACACTTAAGGTCATGCTCAGCCTCCTTAGCGATCAGGGAAATGCAAATCAAAACAACATTGAGATATCATCTTACAAATGTCAGAATGGCTAATATCAAAAACACCAATGATAGCCTTTGCTGGAGAGGCTGTGGAGAAAGGGGAACCCTCATCCATTGCTGGTGGGAATGCAAACTTGTACAACCACTTTGGAAAGCAGTGTGGCGGTTTCTCAGGAAATTCGGGATCAACTTACCCATGGACACAGCAATGCCACTCTTGGGAATATACCCACGAGATGCCCGATCATATGACAAGGACATTTGTTCAACTATGTTCATAGCAGCATTATTTGTAATAGCCAGAACCTGGAAACAACCTAGATGCCCTTCAATGGAAGAATGGATGAAGAAAGTGTGGAATATATACACATCAGAGTACTACTCAGCAGTAAAAAACAATGACTTCGCGAATTTTGCATGCAAATGGATGGAAATAGAAAACACTATCCTGAGTGAGGTAACACAGACCCAAAAAGATGAACATGGGATGTACTCACTCATAATTGGTTTCTAGAGATAAATAAAGAACCTTCATCTGACGATGGATGGAGATACAGACAGAGACCTGAAGGCGTAAGTCACGAACAATGCTATATAGGCTGTTAATAATCATCTATAATAGTCAAGTTTGTAGTCTTGTTAGATTTTCTAGATGTGCACGGATATATTTCTGATAGGCATTCTTCATATCTTTCAAAGGCTAGAGAATATGGCATTTTAAATGTTTTGATAACTTAGGGTTTTTCATGACAATGAGACACTCTGCTCCTGGCAGCACTAATTTACTTCAAGAGGAAGATGGGCATCGAAGAGGATTCTTATGGAGTTTGATAGCCATTTAGGCAAGAAACTGCTCTTGCCTGGACTATTGCATAAACTGGACACAGAGAACCCGCAGAGAGAGGACTACTGAACTTGCCTAAAGGTGAGATGATCTTTCAGGGTTCCTGATCCATGAAAGAGTCTGCAAGACATTCTTCAGGACAAACAGATAGTGACTGCCTTTGAAATTTCCTGCTTTGTGGAATGTCTGCTGAAAACTATGGGCCTGTAGGCCGAAGATGGATGCCCCAACGGTACAGAGGAACTTTGGGTGACTGTACAGGCAGCGAGAAGTCTCTGTCATTTCTAGAGTTTTGAAAATTGCTCACTTTTTATTTGCATAGGTAATGTTGTATTTTCTATGTTAAAGTTAAAGCCTTTCCTTTTTTGTTTAAACAGAAAAAGGGGAAGTGATGTGGGAGTGTCATCAATCTGTTGATTTCATTGGCTAAGCAATAAATACACTGCTTGGTCCTGGTTGGTTAGAACATAGGTGGGTGGAGTAAACAGAAGAAAATGCAAGGAGGAACAGGAAGTGAGGTGAGAAAGCATGCAGCTCTGCTCAGAGCCAGACGTCTCAGAGAGAGACACCATGCTCCTGTCTAGCGGGCAGACGGGATAGCTCTGCTCTCTGAGGCCGAGGGATGAAACTCCAACTCAAGATGGATGTAGGCTAGAATCTTCCCGGTAAGCGCATCTTGGGGTGCTTACTCTCATGATTAGAAATGGTTAGTCCAGGTGCGAGAGTTAGCCTAGAAGAGTCATGATAGAAATGGGCCAAGCAGTACTTAAATGAATACAGTATGTGTGTTGTTATTTCGGGCATAAGCTAGCCACGTGGAAGCGGCTGGGGTGTTGGGGACGCAGCCCCGCCGCTGCTATTTCAACAGAGACCCACACTGGAACACCGGACTGAGCTCCCAATGTTCCAATGAGGAGCAGAAGGAGGGAGAATATGAGCAAAAAGTCAGGACCACAAGGGGTGCACCCACCCACGGAGACAGTGGGGCTGATCCATTGGGGGCCCACCAAGGCCAGCTGGACTGTGACTGAAAAACCTTGAGATAAAACCAGACTCCTTGAATTTGGCAGACAATGAGGGCTGCTGAGAAGGCAAGGACAATGGCACCGGGTTTTGATCCTACTTCATGTTCTGGCTTTGTGGGAGCCTAGCCAGTTTGGATGTTCACCTTCCTAGACCAGGATTGAGGGGGGAGGACTTTGAACTTTCCACAGGGCAGAAAACCCTGACTGCTTTTTGGTCTGGATATGGAGGGGGAGGAGGGAGAAGGGGGGAGGAGTGGGAGTAGGGGGAGGGAAAGGGGAGGCAGGGAGGAGGCAGAAATTTCTTTTTTCCAATATAAAAAAGAACTAAAAAAAAGAGGATAGCTTACAAACTTTTGGTTGGATGTCCAATGGTTAAATCTCGAGTGATAATATTCTTATGGGAGACCTTGAGCTGCTAGGTAAAATTCTTACAAAAAAGTTTCCAATAGAGAGCTTAAAACAGCTGCCTAACAGGTACTCAAGCAGGTAAAGTATAAATCAACAGATAAAGTATACAATAATCAACAAATACAGTATATTAATTATAATTCAGCTATGGCAAGTGTGTATATTAGATGTAAACTTATTATACAACAGCTTTATAAAACATGCTGCTTATGGCTAAATCTTCTCAGTTTTGCTAGTTAAGATATTAAACTCTTAATTTAAACCAGTAGCCTGTCTGATATAAAAGGACAGGATAGAATCTGGATAATGGTTTAACAAAATATTGACTATGATCAATGTTTCTTATACTAAACAGTAGATTCATTGATAATTTTAAGATTGATTCCTGGACAATTGCCTTTGCTAAATTCAAAGGCCAAAAACAATGGTCTTTCCCCAGATCATTGCTACTATTTATGCAGCTGTATTTTGCTAATGTTATAGCAAAAAATCCCTTAAAGGATTTTATGCTAAATTTTACAAATGGCTCTTCCAATGGAGGAACTGCATATATGGCTAATAGTAATAAAATTTATGGAGCATAACAAGTCTCCTTCAAAGCAACTCATAAAAGTTGCCAGCAGATCCTGTTTCAAACGGATCTGGCTTGATGTTACCAAGCTGACCTTCGCTAAGACAAGGTGAAAAAGCCCTTGCAACGCATTATGAGAAAACCCGACCTCTATATATATTTGGGGTCGAGGATGTGTTTGTGCTTTTTTCACAGAAAGAAAATAAATTCTGGATGTGATGTCGAGGCTGCGGACACAGAGGAGTTCCAGACTTCCAGATATGATTGAGGAGAGGTCCTTGGTCCGGTCTTCCCTGCCCCCAAGGAAAGAAGTGCCTGCTGACAAAACCAACTACACCACTCTGCAGGGTGTCATCCTGCCTCCAGAGTCCAGGGAGAACCAGCTGACATAAGTGCCAGGATGTGCTTCATGTAGCT
The DNA here is from genome assembly GCA_902806775.1 of Microtus agrestis. Classification (NCBI taxonomy): domain Eukaryota; kingdom Metazoa; phylum Chordata; class Mammalia; order Rodentia; family Cricetidae; genus Microtus; species Microtus agrestis. The sequence goes on from CADCXT010002642.1 coordinate 221,066, forward strand.
GAATCCAGCTCGCCTCACCCAGGTTCCCCCACCTGTCCTGGAGCACAAATGCTAAACTGCTCCTGCAGCTTGAACTCTGGTCTGCTTTGGAGCTGAGTTGCAGACTAAACATCAGACTGCTTTAAACTTTGGGACACAGAACTCATTTTAGTTAAAATATTAACCTCCCTTCACTTAAGAAGGGGGAAAAATTGGGGGTTCCTGTCACTGTTGCTCAGAGACTGGAACTGGTGGTATTTGATAACAACAATGTATGTCATTGTACTCCTACTGAAATTGATCTAATGATATTTGTAACTGCTTATAGATGTTGGGAAAAGTTTGACACATGCTGTAAAGTGTTTGGGTTTAATGCATATGTTAAAAATTTTAGATATTGATCCCTTTTACACTGCCCTAATTTTTGGCAGGCAGCACACGTAACTTTATGTGGAGTAGGCACTTAGGAAGGAGGACATACCATAGGCCAGACTAAAAGGTGAATACTGGGTTGGGAAAAAGCCCTTTCTTCTTGTTTGGAGATGGAGTTATTGGTGCCAAAATTATATCATTATATCTTTTGTTTGAGGAGCTCCTCACAGTCTTTTCATTAATGATAGACGCAGGGGCCCAATGACGGGAGTTAGTGTGGATCCTCGCCTGAATAGCACACCATACAGTGGTTGTAGAAACCGGCTCAACATGGCATGGTACAGGTATGAGGGCGCTCTCCACATGGCCTAAGACAGGGTGACCTGTGATCTGTTTACTTTAATCCTGCTAGATGCCTTTTATTTGAGGAGCTCCAAGGATGGGCGATTTATGGCAGGATAATCCCCCAACCTAAGACAGAGCCCTGGGAACCCTCGGATGGGTAAGGGGGAAAGAAAAAAGGCCTGGTCCCCACTCGACCTAAGAATCATCCGGCACCCCTCTGTTCCCAGGAGAGGTAATTGCTTCACCACTCGAGAGGAGGGTCTCTCCTTATCTCAGTCCCTTCTCCTTTAGATCTGACACCATGGTTGACTCTGACTGGTGCTCTCCACGTTATAACTACCTGCCTTTATATAAGAGAAAGGGGGATCTGTTGGGAGCCGTTTCCCCCTTACAATCATTACAGGAACCATCACCCTGGGGAAACTGCAGGGAACCCCACACCCATAATTGTGCTAAGCATAGTTCTATTGCCCCACACCCAATTAAAGCTGTTAATGGAGAAAAAAATAAATAAAATAAAATGAAAAAAATCATCTTAGTGATCTGTTTGAATGATGTGGAAATCATGGCAAGAGATACACTTAGATGTCACATCTCCCTAACTGTCAGTCTATCGGTGTTCCCAGGGACTCCCAGGTAGCAGTGACACTTCATTGTGCTTATTAACAGACGATTGAGACTGAAATACAAACATCCATTTGTGAAAGCATGGCCATGAATATGTTCCTTTAAAACCCTGTAAGGTAGAAACTATTTGAAGTCTGAATTGTCTGCCACAGGCTTTAGTTGTGAATGTTTGGTCCCGGTTGGGGAGGCTATTTTAGGAGTCCATCTTTACTTCAGGAGTCAAGTCCCAGCTAGAGAAAGCAGGTCACCAGGAGTGTGACTTTGGGGATGTACTATCCCTTAGTCATTTCTGGTTCTGCAGTTTCTTCCTGTTTAGCCAGGAAGTAAACAGATTCCCCCTGCCACATGTTCCTGCCACCATGACGCCATGCCCTTGAGCATGACACTATGGATCAAACTCTCCAAAGAATGCGGTGAACCAAATCCTTTCTCCACAGGTTGCTCCTGGCAGGCATTGTTCTCACAGTGACACAAGGTCACAAATATGCTCCAGCTGTCCTCACTTTACAGAATAGAGAATACGGCTTAGAATCATGTGACTAGTTTTAAATTAGTTCTCCAGGAAGTGGTAGAGCTGAAGTTAAATTGGTGTTTTGGTTCTGGAATGTATGACATCTCTACTTGTAATGGTTACTCTTGGTTGTCAGCTGGACCACATCTGGAATCAACTGAAACCCAAGCAGTTGGGAACACTTGTGGGGGATTTTCTAGATCAGATCATTGGAAGTAGAAAGGCCCACCGTAAATCTAGATCATTTAAGGTTGGAAGACCTGCCCTAAACCTGGGCCACACCTTCTCGTGACTGCCTAAATGAAGGACATGGAAGAAAAAAGCTTTCTGCTCTCTGTCTGCTTGTCCTTGCCATCGCTGGCAAGCTCAGCTATCCTGCTGCTGGGGCCTTCCTTCACTGGGATCAGAACCTATTTCTTTTGGAATCCAGAATAGACTTAAGATGAGCTGAGACATTCAGCCTTGAAGACCAATCAACAACCACATTCTTGACTTTTTCGGTTGGAAGACAGCCATTGTTGGACTAGAGAGACCACAGCCTGTAAGGCGCTCTAATAATACTATATATATAAAATACTATTACATATTATGTTCCACATAAAAAAAGATGTGAGAGTTAGCCAATAAGAGGCTTGAACTAATGGGCCAAGCAGTGTTTAAATGAATACAATTTGTGTGCTGTTATTTTTGGGGTATAGGCTGTCCAGGTGGCCAGGAACCAAGCGGTTGGAAGCGGCCCACCACTCCTTTTATAACGATGTATATGGAAAATCTGGGTAAATGAAAGGGAATTACAGATGCAAGAATAACCAACAGAATACAAGAGATGGAAGACAGAATCTCAGATGTTGGTGACACTGTAGAGGAAATAGATTCATTGGTCACAGAAAAATTTAAATTCAACAAATTCTAAACACAAAACATTCAGGCAATCTGGGATACCATGAAAGACCAAACCTAAGAATGATAGGTACAGAATAAGAACTTTAGCTCAAAGGCACAGAAAACATATCCAAAAAAATCATAGAAGTAAAATTTCCCAACCTAAAGAAGGACATCAATATTAAGGTAAGGTAAGAAGCATACAGAACACCAAATAACCTGAACCAAAAATGTCTGCTTGGCATATAATCATCAGTATACAAAACATATAGAATTAAGAAAGAATATTAAGAGCTACAAAGTAAAAGTCCAAGTAACATATAAAGTCTGACCTATCAGAATAAGACTTGACTTCTCAATGGACAACCTGAAAGCCAGAAGGTCCTGGAAATGCACAGCAGACACTAAGAGACCATGGATGCAAGTACAGATTACTATACCCAGAAAAGATTTCAATCACAATAAAAGGAAAAAACAAGATAATTCATGACAAAAACAGATTTAAACATTACCTATCCACAAACCCAGCCTTACAGAAAGTACTAGAAGGAATACTCCAGCCCAAGGAAGATAACCACATTCACAAAAAACACAGGCAACAGATAACCTCATACCAGAAAATCTCCAAGAAGGGATGCACACAAATTCTACCATCAAAAATGACAGGAATTTACAATCATTGATCATTATTATCTCTTAATATCAATGAACTCAATAAGCCTATAAAAAGATAAAGACTAACAACATGGATACAGAAACAGGATTCATCCTTCTGATGCATGCAAGAAACACACCTCAACCTCAAAGACAGACATTACCTCAGAGTAAAGGATTAGGAAAAGATTTTCCAATCAAATGGATCTAAGAAACAAGCTGGTGTACCTATCCTAACATCTAACAAAATAGACTTTAAACTGAAATCAATCAGAAGAGATGGGAAAGGACTCTTCATTCTCATCAGAAGAAAAAAAACATCAAGATGAAGTCTCAATTCTGAACATATATGCACCAAATATAAGAGCAGCCACATATGTAAAAGAAACATTACTAAAGCTTAAATTGCACATCAAACTTCAACATCCCGCTCTCCCCAAAAGACCCATCAACCAGAAAAAACTTAACAGAGAAATATCAGAAGTCACAACTCAAATGGACTTAACATACATCTATAGAACTTTTCACCAAAAACACAAATAATTATATTTTCTTCAGCACCTCGTGGAACCTTATTTAATATTGATCACATTCTTGGTAACAAAGCAAACCTCAACAGACCAAAAAAAATGGAATAACCCCATGTATCTTATTAGACCACCATGGCATAAAATTAGAATTCAACAACAATACTACTCTCAGAAAGACTAATGACTCATAGGAATTTAACAGTTTCTATGCACAAATGAACCACTCCTGGGACATGGAAGAAATAAAGAAAGAAATTAAAGACTTCCATAATTCAGAGAAAATGATTGAACAACATACTCAAATCTATGGGACACTATGAAATCAGTGCTAAGAGGAAAGTTCAAAGCACTATGTGCATACATAAAGGAAGTGGAGAAATCTCACACTAGTGACTTAATAGTACACCCGAAGCCTCTAGAATAAAGAGAAGCAGACTCACCCAGGAGGAGTAGAAAAACAGAAAATAATCAAATTGAGGGCTGAAATCAATATAACAAAAACAAAGAAAATAATACAAAGAATTAATGAAACAAAGAGCTGGTTATGTTAGAAAAACAGCAAGATGGACAAGCCCTTATCCAAACTAACTAAAAGACAAAAAGAGAACATCCAAATTAACAAAATCAGACATGAAGAGGGGACATAATAATAGACACGGAGGAAATCAAGAGAATCATTAGGTCATACTTCAAAAATCTGTTGTCCACAAAAATGGAAAATAAGTGGACAATTTTCTGAATAGGTGCCAGATACCATAAAGAAGATAGCATATGAACAATTCAAATAGATCTGTAATCTGTAAGGAAATAGTACCAGTCATCAAAATTATCACAACCAATAAAAAGCCCACAGCTCCATGGTTTCATTACAGAATTCTACCAGAAATTCAAAGAAGAGCTTATCCCTATACTCTTCAGATTGCTCCACACAATAGAAACAGAACATTGTCAAACTCTTTATGAGACTCTACTCTGATAAAGGAAACTACACAAAGACTCAAACAAGGAAAAGAATTACAGAAAAATCTCCTTCGTGATGCAAAAATACTCAATAAAATATTGGAAAACCAAATTCCAAGAACACATAAAAAATAAAAAAAAGAATCATCCAACATAATCAAGAAGTTTTGGGATGGTTCAACATACGAAAATCTATCAATGTAAACCATGATAAAAAATAAACTAAAAGAAAAGTCCATATGATCATCTCACTGGATGTTGAAAAAGCATTTGACAAAATTCAACACCACTTAATGATAAATATCTTGGAGAGATCAGAAAATCAAGGAATGTATCTAAACATAATATAAACAATATACATCAAGCCAATAGTCAAGATCAAATTACCTGGAGGGAACCTTCAAGTGATTCCACTATAATCATGATCAAGAAAATGCTGTCTACTCTTTGCATATCTATTCAACATAGTAGTCAAAGTTCTAACTAGAGCAATAAGACAACAAAAGGAGATCAAGTGGATATATTAGGAAAGAAAGAAGTCAAATATTTGTTATTTGTAGATGATATGATAGTATACATAAGTGATCCCCAAAATTTGTGGAGTGAACCCCTACAGATGATAAATACTTTCAGTAATGTGGCACAATACAAGATCAACTCAAAAAATCAATAGCCGTCATATACACTAATGATAATGAGTCTAAGAAAGAAAACAGAGAAACATCACCACTCAACATAGCCAGAAATAACAAAATATCTTGCGGTGACACTAATCAAAGAGCTGAACGACCTGGACAACAAGAACTTTAAGTCACTGAAGAAAGAAATTGTAGAAGACATCTGAAAATGGAAAGATCTCCCATGCTCTTGGATAGGTAGGATCAATATGATAAAAATGCCAATCGTACCAAAAGCAATCTACAGATTCGATGAAATCCCCATCAAAATGCCAATGCAATTCTTCACAAACCCGAAATAACCTACTGAAATTCAAATGAAAAAAAAACAAAAAGCCTAAATATTCTGTACAATGAAGAAACTTCATCATCATTCCTGCCATCAAGCTCCATTATAGAACTACAGTAATGAAAACAGTTTTGTATTGGCATAAAACAAACATGTGGACCAATGGACTCATATCACAGATGTGGTTATTAAGTCACACACCTATGAACACCTGATTTTTGATAAAGAAGCCAAAATTATACACTGGGAAAAAAGAAAGCATCTTCAACAAATGTTGCTGGAATAAAAGGATGTCAGCATATGGAGAATGCAAATAGATCCATATCTAGCCCCATGCACAAAACTCAAGTTCAAATGGATCAAGACCTCAATATAAAGAAAAGAAAGTGAGCAGTAGCCTTGAATGCATGGACACTGAAGACCACTTCCTAAATATAACACCAGTAACACAGACACTGAGAGCAACAATAAATTAATGGGACTTTCAGAAACTGAGATGTTTCTGTAAAGCAAAGGACACAGTCAATGAGACAAAAAGGCAGCCTACTGAAGGGGAAAAGAACTTCATCAAGTCCACATCAGCAAGAGGAATGATTTCTAAAATATATAAAGAACTCAAGAAATTGGACATCACAATATCAAATAAATCAATTAAAAATAGGGTTCAGATCTAAACAGAGAATTTTTAACAGAAGCATCTCAAATGGTAGAAAGACAGTTAACATGATGTCCATCATCCTTAGGCATTCAGAAAATGGAAATCAAAATGACTCTGAGATACCATCTTACACCAGTCACAATGGATACGATCAAAAACACGAATGACAGCTTATCCTAGAGAGGATTCAGAATAAAGGGAAAACTCCTCCACTTCTGGTTGGAGGGCAAACTTGTAGAACCACTTTGGAAATTAGTAAGGCACTTTCTCCGAAAACTGAGAAACAACCTACTTTGAGACCCAGGAGTACCATTCTTGGGCATACCCAAAGGATGGTGAATCACAGTATGAGAAATTTTGCTCAACTATGTTCATAGCAGCATTAGTTGTAATATCCAGAACCTAGCAACAATCTAGATATTTTGGAGAGAAAAAGCTGCGCCCATGTTCCCAAATATGGTTTATAAACGTTCTTTTACATTTAAAGGGGGATATGATATAGATATGAATAATTTGTATTGGTATAAATCTTGAGTTATTGATACAAGTTTAAGGTCAATTTTGTTATATGTATATGTATTTCTGATCTTGAGTAAGGTATTATGATTGTGTAGTTCATTTTTAAAATGTAATGTATAATTAGGAAATATAGGTTGTTAATGCATAATCATCAATAATAGTCAAGCTTGTAGTCAAGCTTGTAGTCATGTTAGTTAGATTTTCTAGATATATAGAGATATATTTCAGTTAGATAGGCATTCTTCATATCTTTCAAAGACTGCAGAATATGGCATTTTCATATTTTCATAACTTAGTGCTTTTCATGACAATGAGACACGTCTTCTCTTGGCAGCACCAATCTACTTCAAGAGGAAGATGGGCATTGAAGAGGCTCCATGGAGTTTGATAGTCATTTGGGCAAAAAACTGCTATTGCCTGGACTGTTGAATAAACTGGACACAGAGAACCCACAGAGAGAGGACTGCTGAACATGCCTAAAGGTGAGATGGTCTTTCGGGGTTCTTGACTCATGAAATGATGGAGGAAGGTCATTGGCTAATAAAAAAACTGCCTTGGTTCATCTGATAGGGCAGATTTTAGATAGGCAGGGTAAACAGAACAGAACGCTGGGAGGAAGAGGAAGTGAGCTCAGACGTCACGCAGCTCCTCTCAGAGCCAGACACGATGAAGCAAGCCTCCAGGTCAGACATGCTGAATCTTTCCCGGTAAGTTTATTAGAGATGGATTGATCGGGATATGAGAATTAGCCAGTAAGGGCTAGAGCTAATGGACCAAGCAGTGTTTTAAAGAATACAATTTATGTGTTGTTATTTCAGGTAAAGCTAGCCGGTGGCAGGAGCTAGGTGGTGGAATGCAACCCGCAGCTCTCACTACAATGAAAGAGTCTGTGAGACATTCTGCAGGACACAGCAGAAAGTGACTGAACTGTCTTTGAAATTTCCTGCTTGATGAAAATGTCTGCTGGATACTATGGGCCTGAAGGCTGAAGATGGATGCCCCAACGGTACAGAGGAACTTTGGGTGACTGTCCAGGCAGCGAGATGTCTCTATCATTTCTAGAGTTTTGGACTTCTTGTTTGCTTAGGAAATATTATATCCTTCTGGAGTCTTTGATGGAATTGAAGAATGGATAGATAGTTATAATTTTCCATTGTTATGAAAAAAGATAAAATAGATATAAATATTGTAACAGTAATTCTTGCTTTATAACTGTTTTGCTATATATAATTGTACTATGTTAAAATTAAAGCCTTCTTTTTGGTTTAAACAGAAAAAGGGGAAATGATGGAGGAGGGTCATCTTTCTATCTGTTGCTTTCATTGGTTAAGTAATAAAGAAAACTGCTTGGCCCTCTGATAGGGTAGAATTTAGATAGGTGGAGTAAACAGAACAGAATGCTGGGAAAAATAAGCTGAGTCAAGGAGTCACTGTGATTCTCCCACTCCAGGCAGACGCAGGTTAAGATCTTTCTTGGTAAGCCAGCTCATGGGCTACACAGATTATTAGAAATGGGTTACACCAATATGTAAGAGCTAGCCAATAAGAGGCTAGAGCTAATGGGCCAAGCAGTGTTTAAAAGAATATAGTTTCCGTGTAATTATTTCGGGTGTAAAGCTAGCCATGCGGGCGGCCGGGTGGTGGGAAGCAGCCTACCGTTTCTATTACAACAAGATACCCCTCAACTGAAGAGTGGATAATGAAAATATGGTACATTTACACAATGAAATACTATTCAGCAGTAAAAACAATGCAGTCTTGAAATTTGCATGAAAATGTATAATACTACAAAAAACATTCTGAGTGAGATAACCCAGACCCAGAAAGTTGAACAGGGTATGTACTCACTCATAAGTGGATTTTAGACATAAGACAAAGGATTACCTATAGTCCATGACCCCAAGAAGCTAGGTATCAAGTAGAACCCTAAGAGAAACATATATGGATCCTCCAGGGAAGGGGAAATAAACAAGATAATATTGGGGATGTGGCCATCAGGGGAGATGGGATGATCAAAGGAGAGAAGGAAGGAAGAACTAGAATGGGAAGGAGTACTTGAGGTAATGGGATGTTCAAGTTGGGGTAAGGACAGAGATGAGAGCAAGGAAACAGTTATCTTGATATAGACAACCATTGTGGAGCTAGCAAATAAAACGGATACTGGAGGAATTCTCAGGAAGTCTCAAGGATAATCCCAGGTAAGACCCTAAGCAATTATGGAGAGGGTGCTATATTACCTTAAGTAATATAGCAGTATACAAAATGAACTAAAAAAATACAAGAAACAGTAGCCCTCTTATATACAAATGATAAACAGGCAGAAAAGGATTCAGAGACCATTACCCTTTACAATAGCCACCAATAATATGAAATATTGTGGAGCAGCTCTAACAAAACAAGTGAAAAATCAAAATGACAAGAACGTTAAGTCTTTGAAAAAAAAGTTGAAGAAGATATCAGAAAATGGAAATATCTCCCATGCTATTGTATAGGCAGGATTAAAATAATAAAAATTACAACCTTACCCAAAGCAATCTACAGGGTCAATGCACTCCCCACCAAAATACAAAAACAATCATACACAGAACTCAAAAGAACAATACTCAACTCCATATGGAAACATAAAAAACACAGGACAGCTAAAGATATCCTGTATTACCAAGGAACTTCCAGAGACATCACCATCCCTGTCATCAAGCTCTACTATAGAGACATAGTTTAAAAAAAAACAAACCTGGTTTGGCTTAAAAACAGAAAACAGCCACATGGACCAATGGAAACAATTTGAAGACCTTGAAATCAAACCACACACCAATGAATCCCTGATTTTTGAAAAAGAAGCTAAAACTATACACTGGAATGTAACGGCGTACACGAAGGCAGACAGATTGTAAGGAATGCAGACAGCTTTAATGAAGGAAATAGACTTACAGAACTACTGTTCCCGTTGAGACCAGGAAAGCAGAAGGGAGCATCTGGGAGCACACTTGCTAAATTTATAGGCTAACATTAGCCCGAGGCGAACACGCCCCCCTAAGGGGCGGGACTTATCCCTACATCGCCCCTTTTTTTCTAAATAAGACAGAACTAAACCAAATACAACTATATACAATAATAACAAATAATAAATATAACAAACAATATTGAGAATCAAAAGTTTTGCGAAACATTCTATCTCAAGGAGTCTAAATAATGTAGAGAGTAACTACAATTGTATAATCTTCAACTCCGTCAAAGATCCAAGAAGGGAATATATATTACTTAACAAATGAGAGATATCCAAAATGTGCAACAATTGACAGAGACAACTGACTACCTGGGCAATCACCCAAAGTCTAGTTTGCAATGTTGAGTCAACCAACTTTGGCAAAGGCCTAACATAACTGACATACCATTATTAAAGGCAAGGAACTTTTCAAAACTATTTTACCCTGTCTTGGCAGGATATGACAGTCCTGTTTTATCCATTGATGCACGCTCTGTATCTCTGTCAGTGGTTAAGGTATGGACTTTTATTAACCCAAAGGCCAGTTCTGCCAAGAAGACAAGCTCCCAGTGGAGTGTCTTTGGTGCTCAACGTTCTCTCAGGAGTAGAGTGGCATTGCTAGGAGTAATTGTGTCTCATTGGCACAGAATTCTAGGTTAGATAAAAGGCCATTTTCTACAGCTCTTTAAAGAGGCTGAAGATTATACTATCTATACTAAATATAATCTCTATGTAACTAGAAGACCTGATTAATCTAAAAATAAACATGACAAACATATAATTCGTAATACCTATCTAATTGAAGACTAAGAGAATAAGCAACTTTGCAATATATGAAGATAATGATCTTCACCTTTAAACTATGTCATTACATATCAAATGTAAACAATGTTATTACATAAATAGTATCAGAGGTAGAAATGTACATTGTGATATGGTATGTGTATCAATACAATATAAGCATACTCTTATACAAAAATAGAGGTAGGAACACTCACATTCAATAGTCAATATATCAATATACAGGAAACAGTACCAATACAATTTTCTAAAAACAGTAACTCACAAATACCAATCATCCCATCAAACCAGTTAATCCCCATCTTTTTTTGAACATACCCCTAATTCCATAAAACATCTCCCCATCCCCTCAACCCCAAACCAACCACTAAAAGATGTCCCTAACCCTAAGGGCAAACTCTGTTGGAAGAGGGGACGTCATCCTCTAAGATTCTTTCAAGCTGACATGGGGGCGACGTTCTTCTTAGGGGCTCCTGTGAAAGCAAATGATGGTAAAATTCCCAAATTAACCTTTGACCTAAAAACAATTGTAAGTAGTCTCTGTGCGTTTTTAGAAAGTCTGGCCAGAGTATTGTCAAAAATGTGCACCATCTGAAATTGTCTCGTGCAGTTGGTACCAAAAACCAAGTCTAATATTAGCACTTTAAAAAAAGGAAAAAAATAATCATGACTTCATAAAAACTAGGTTGAGTTGATGTTGTGGGGCCCCATCTTCATCCTGGAAACTTCAAAGATTACTGTAGGAAAATTTGTTGTTTGTTATGGGAAATTTAAACATTAACAACAAGGACATATACTAACATATAAAAAAAGACACAGATATGAGGAAAAGCAAAGAAAGTTCATCAAGTATATAATTATTCTTACTCTGTCCCATTTCATGGCTCCTGATCTGAGACAGAAACTCTGAGATATCTCTTATCAACAGGCTTGGAATTGAAGAGGGACTGAGCCATAGTCCAACTCCAAAACCAGCTCTACATATTTATAAAGAAGTGTTCAATAATATATATATATATATATATATATATATATATATATATATATATATAATCAGTACTTACTGATCCGTAGTGGGTTGTAACTATTTTCCATCCATCAATGATTAAATATTCAGGGTCCCTTAAATTCTTTGAAGATCAGCATTTTCCTGTGGAGATAAGAAAAGAACCCTGCCCCCAACCTATTTGTATTCCTTACCATCAGTATGCTCGCCATCCTTGTGAATGGACTGTTATTTATCTTTTCCACATGGCTTCTCTTCTTCATACTGAACCTTTATTAATTTTGACAGTATCCACAATTTTTCCTCACCTGTGGAGATAAGAGCAAAACCCCTTCCCCAATGCAACACATCTCCTGGCTTCCATTGTGAGGTCAGTACATCCTTGAAATAAACTGGTTGATTTAGTTCAGTAGACTTTTCCATTATCCAATGTCTTTCTGCAGCCGTTGTTCCCTTTTCATTAGCGTTAAGAAAATTCAAGGTTAATAAAGCATTATGTAACCTATATCTGAGGGTGTTTTCCACCCCTTTCTGTTTGTTCAACATATCCTTTATAGTTCTATTTGATCTTTCTATGACTGCTTGACCTGTAGGATTGTATGGTATACCTGTAACATGCTTGATATTGTAATAGTCAAAAAACCGATTCATTTTCCTAGAGACATAAGCAGGACCAATAACTGTCTTTATTTGTGTAGGTATACCCATGATAGTCATGACTTCTAATAAAAGAGTGATTACTGAATCAGCTTTTTCTGAACTTAAAGCAGTTGCCCACTGAAAGCCTGAATAAATGTCAATGGTGTGATGAAAATATTTCAATTTGCCAAATTCTGCAAAGGGGAACACATCCATTTTCCAGATTTCATTCCTATGGGTGCCATTTGGATTAGCCAGTGCTGGCAGTGGCATTTGGTTATAGAAAGAGCAAGTAGGGCATTTCTTTACAATCTAAACAGGAGATCCTGGGTTCGAATCCCAGCGGTGCCTCCAATTGTAACACCCGGTTTTGGTGTTACACCCTCGGTACAGTTCGCGCGCAGCTGTACCGAATGCGAGTCCGGGCAAGGACCTGGAGATTGAACAGAACACACACAGAGAGACCCGGGTCATTCGGTAGGAGATCAAGCGAATGCCGTTTATTCAGCCTTGGGGAAGCCCTTATCTACCTAACTGTAGCACAAGGACCCCCGCCCAGGCAGGTGGGGAAATTACCATATCTCAAATTGAATGAATGCCCTGCGGCTAATCACCAGGCGGGGCAGGAGGAATACAGGAACTTAACCAGGTGGGGCAAGGGGAAAACAGGAACTAACATAATGCTAGTCATCTGACTAGAAACTGTATGCATTTAGTCATGCTGACCAGAAATTGTCCTTGAGATGCATGCACCCCAGGAATAAGGGAGGCCAGGGCCCTACAGGTGGTCCCCCTTAATATAAAATATGACTAGGCCTGTCTTGGGTGGCCTTGGACGTCAGGCAATACCCCTTACCCGTCATGGGAAAGCATCCAGGTCAAAAACACATTCCTGTCTTAGGTTGAGGCAGCCCCCCTAAAGCCTTACCCGTCATTGGCTCACTAGTCATCCAACATCGAGTTCAGCCAGATCTGTGCTGAAAGATTCTCTGGGGCAATAGCTAAGAGGACTTGCCATGTGGCAACATTGACCTGAGTTAGCCTTTGGCTCTGGCATGACCATGAAGATGATACTCCAGCACATGTAAGCATCCCTTAAGGAGACTGTGCCTGCTCAATACTTAGTAATTCTGCCCAAAATTGGAGCCTTTTAAGTAAGGTCTCAGCGCTGGTGAAAGGAACCCTGGTACAGCTAACTAAAATAATTTTAAGAGCCAATTTGTAAATTGTACACCTCAGGGTCCGTGAATAACAACAATAAGCTCATTACTGTAACATCTAACAGTGGTCTTTAACCACAACCAAGAGCAAAATTAACTGCAATATTCATTTGTAAATTTAGCTCAAATCGAATGCTATGGCATTTGCAACCTGCCCTGAGAAGGTATCCTTGTGCTAGCAGGAAGCAAGTGACTGACTAAAAAGAATCCAGCAGCATTATCTGCTGTGGCAGCAACAGCAATGGCTGCCAGTATCATGGGAAGGGTAGATGGGTAGACGGGCAATCCTTGGCATTCGGACCACCGCAGCCAGCTCCTCAGGAAACCCGCAACTCTTCAGATGACAAGCCAGAATCTCCTTGATTTCTTGGCTCTGTCCTGTCTTCAGGCTTCTGGACAGGAAAATCCACAGCACGCACCAACCGCTCAGGTACCCATATTGGATTGTCAGCATCCTGCGGAAAAACACAAACAGCCCCTCTACCCCACAGCAGTACGGGATCTGGACCATACCAGGTGCCATCTGATAGATTCTTCCATTTTACATGAGGCATACCGGAAGAATCTGGCCGCCAATGCCTGTCAGCGGCGGTATGAGATTGAGCATCCACAGTCAAAAAATTTAAAATGTATAAAATAAAAGATAAATGATCTCTGGGGGTGGAACCATATTCCCCCTTTTTTGTTTTATGTAAATAGGCTTTGAGCGTACGATGCGCTCGCTCCACTATAGCTTGTCCTTGAGGATTATAAGGTATTCCCGTTTTATGAGAAATAGAAAACTCAGAGCAAAATTTAGCAAAGCCAGTGCTAGTATAGGCAGGTCCGTTATCAGTTTTTACAATTTTAGGAACTCCCATGTAGGCAAAAGCCTGGAGACAATGACTTTTAACATCTCGTAATCTTTCTCCTGTGTGAGCTGAGGCAAAAATGAGATGAGAATATGTATCCACGGTTACGTGAACATATTGCATGCGCCCAAAAGAAGGAACATGGGTGACATCCATTTGCCATAAATGATTAGGAGCAAGCCCACGAGGATTAACTCCCAAATGGGGAACAGTTAAAAGTTCTGTACACAGAGAGCATTTTTTAACAATATCAGTGGCTTGCTCTCGAGATATCTTAAAATGAAATCTTAAGGATCCAGCATTGAGATGAAAACGATTGTGAGCTTTTTTTGCAGCTTCATAAGATTCCTGACTCACTACATAAATTTGACGAGTAAGCTGATCAGCCAAAGCGTTTCCTTCACTCAAAGGACCAGGGAGGTCAGTATGAGCCCGCAAATGCCCTACATAAATGGGTACAGATCGGGCCCAAAGCAAAGCTTGAATAGCCAATAACTGCACCTGGACTCGAGATACAGAGGCAATATAAGCTGCAGTTTCCAACGGTGCAAGAATTTTGCTTATATACTGACTGTCAGTAAAAAGATTAAATGGAATATCAGCATATTTTTCTAGGGCCATCTGAACAGCGACCAATTCAGCCACCTGAGCAGAGTTAGTATTAACAGACTGAATATCAAAATCAGGAGGAGAGGCTACTACCGCTCTCCCGGTGGAAGATCCATCAGTGAACACATTTCGTGCCCCTGTCAGAGGCTGCAAAGAAATAACTTTAGGGAAACATATCGGATGATTTTTAAAGAAAGTGACTAACTTATCGGAAGGATAATGATTGTCTAATTTGCAGGGATTAGTGCATAAAAATAAAGTCCAATCATCAGCAAAATTTTGCAACCAAGTTATTTCTGCCTGGGTATACGGTGTGATAACCTTATCAGGTAACATTCCAAAAGTTTGCAAACTAAGCTTATACCCTTTCTGAATAACACGTAGCACAGCTGACGGATATGAGATAACAATTTTTACAGGTGACACATGTTCATGTACCCACAGAATGGGTCCTTGCTGCCAAAAAACTCCAGTAGGACTATGCTTGGAGGGGAAAATTATCAACAGCAGCGGCTGACTATAATTGATATAATGAATATGAGCAGAGGCAAGCTTTTCTTCAATTAAAGTAATACACTGCCTTGCTTGAGGTGTTAACTCACGAAAGGAAGTTGGGTCTGGATTTCCTTGTAGAATGTCAAAAAGCGGTTTTAAGTCTCCAGTGGGAATTCCCAGACTGGGCCGGACCCAATTTAGGTCTCCAAGCAACTTTTGAAAATCATTCAAAGTTTGTAGTTTATCTAGTCGAAGAGTAACTTTCTGCGGTTTTACTCCTGTCTGCAACAGCTGATGCCCTAAGTATTGATATGGAAACTGTTGTTGAACTTTTTCAGAAGCAATAACTAATCCAGCATGTGCTAGACATTCTTGTAAGTCAGCAAAAGCCTCAAGGACAATTTTTGGGTCCTGTCCAGCTAATAAGATGTCATCCAAATAATGACTAATATACAGTTGAGAATATTTATGCCTTATCGGGGCAATAACCCGTGCCACAAACATTTGGCAAATTACAGAACTATTGGCCATACCCTGGGGCAATGTTACCCATTGGTAGCGCTTGTATGGCTCTTTGAAATTTATAGATGGCACACTGAAAGCAAATTTATCAGAGTCTTTTGGATGCAAGGGAATGGTGAAAAAACAATCTTTTAAGTCAATAACCAAAAGATGATACCCTGCAGGAATACCCACAGGCTGAGGCAACCCAGGTTGAGTTGTCCCCATAATCTCCATGCATTCATTTACTGCTCTAAGATCTTGTAGCAACCTCCATTTACCAGACTTTTTCTTAATAACAAAAATAGGGGTATTCCAGGGAGAAGTGGATGGCACTATGTGCCCTGCTTCTAGCTGTTCCTGAACTAGAGTACGAGCAGCCTGTAATTTCTCTTTACTCAGGGGCCATTGCTCTATCCAAACAGGTTTTTCAGTCTTCCATTTTATAGGAATGCTTTCTGGCTGCTCTGCAATGGCCCCTAGGAAAAATTTCCTAACCCTGCACGCTGTCCAGGAGACTGTTGTATTATTTTCTTGTCTGCGAAAATCTGTACATCTCCCTGCAGATTTTTGCCCAAACCCTGACCAGGGACAAAGCCCTGCTTCGATAGCATACGTTGCACAGGTTCAGTGGTTAGAACTGCTCCCATAGCTTGCAAAACATCTCTTCCCCACAAATTAAGAGGAAGGTGTTCCAGGACAAATGGTTTGAAAATGCCCTTATGGCCTTCTTCATCCTCCCAATTTAAATATTGAGTACTGCATTCTGGAGAACTGGCTGTTCCTACTCCCTGCAAGGTAGTAGAGGCTAGTTGTAAAGGCCACGCCATAGGCCAGTGCTTTTTAGCAATCACTGAAGAATCAGCCCCTGTGTCAGGAAGGCCTTGAAACCTTTTTCCATTGATTGTTAAAGTAAGTGTGGGGCGATTCTCTAAACTAGAAACCCAAAAAGCTCCAGGGGAACCTGTGGAGCCAAATCCCTTGTCCCCTCGTACTTGTTTAAAGAAAGGATTAGTAGAGCGAAACATGGGTAAAAGCAATAATTGAGCTATTCTCGCTCCTTGAGGGATGACAAGGACTCCCATACCAGCTTCAATCATAATTTTAATTTCTCCAGTATAATCACAGTCTATAATTCCTGGTAAAATTTTGATTCCTTTGAGCGCAGAACTACTTCTTCCCAAAATTATACCTACTGAACCCTCTGGGATAGGTCCAAACACTCCAGTTCCCAAGGCCTGCACACCCATTTGTGGGGTCAAAACTGCTCGGGCGGAGGTACAGAGATCTAGTCCTGCACTTCCTGAGGTGCCTCGTACAAGGTCGTTGACAGTGAGGCATTTCTCTGAGGAATGAATTTGATGGGAGCTGCTGCTCCACTCATGGCCCCGTACACTTGTGTTTTGGGGGCCCGGGGCAGGCCCCTCCCCCGTTTTTGACCTAGGGAAGAGATTTCCTTGACTGTCCGTCTTAGAGTGACAGTCATTGGCCCAGTGTGCTCCCTTTTGACATTTAGGGCAAATACTTGGATTTCCTCTAGGCTGATTCACTGCTCCTTTGCCAGCAGGGCAGTTTCTTTTGAGGTGTCCTGACCTTCCACATTGAAAACAATTCCTAGGTCTAGCTCCACCTTGACCTTCCTTGAGGGCTGAAACAATTACCTGGCCCATCACGTGAGTGCCATCAATGTCTCTGCACAATCGGATAAAATCATTCAAATCTCCATCTCTATGGGGGCGTAGAACTTCCTGACAGAACCTGTTAGCATTTTCAAAGGCTAGGTGCTTAACCACTGGCATAGCCGAATCCACATCCCCAAAAATGCGACTTCCCACCTGTATAAGGCGATCAATGAATTCAGAATAAGGTTCTGAAGATCCTTGAAGGATCTTAGAAAGCTGCTCTCGTGATCCTTTGTTAGGTAAAGTTTTCCAAGCTTTAACGGCTGCTGCAGCTATCTGAGCATAAATCGCAGGATCATAAGCAATCTGTGCTTCTAAGCTAGCATATTGTCCTTCACCAGTTAACATGTCAAGATTATTCTGGGGGAAGCCTGCTTCAGCATTTTTTGCTGCTGTCTTTTTGCAATTTTCCTGTAATTCACCTCTCCATAACAAGTAATCTCCCCCTGAAAGACAAGCCCTGCAAAGCTGCATCCAATCATTGGGTATAAGGTTGAGTTCTGCAAAGGATTCCAACAAAGCTACAGTGAAAGGAGCATGAGCTCCATAGTCCACAACTGCCTCCTTTAACTGTTTAATGTCCTTAAAGGCCAGGGGATTATGCTGCCTGGCCCTCTGTCCCTGCTGATTAATATTTTCCACAACAGGATAAATCTGTTTCTCAATCTGCTTCTCTTTACTTAGATTGTTTAACCTCTCCCGGATATCTCGGATTTCCGCCTCTAAGTCCATAGGGGCAGAAGCAGCAGTGTAAGGATTTAGCGGAGGAGGTCTCATGGAGACATCTCCTTTTGCTTCCTTTCTTTCCTCTTTTTCTAACTTCTTTTTTATCAGTGCGATCTCCTTTTCTAAAATTTCTTCTTCTTCTTCTATATCCTTTCTAATACTATCTGTTCCCAAAACTTCCTGTTCCTCAAAACTCTTAATAGAACTCACAGATTCTACCTCCTGAATCTCCTCAAGGGTTTTGTTCAAGCTCTGTAATTGCTCCTTGACTCTAACGTCATCACTGAGAAGAGCATCTCTGACCAAGCGCCATAGTGAAAATATCGCCATGGGGACTTCTTGTGGCCCTCGCTCTTTTAGAGCATTTTGAAGATCAGCCTTTACCTGATCCCAATCAGTAGTGTTAAAACCTCCTGCATGTAGGAACCAGGGACTAAACTTTAAAACTGTCTTAATGGTCTCTTGTGCCGTCTCAACTTTAACACCGGTGCCTCTATTTTCCAAAAGACCTAACAACTGGCCTGTTAGCCGGCCCTCCAACACAGGAACAGAATAACTTGCACCCATAACCAATTCACCCTCGCCGCACAATTTCTTATACCTTGCTGGCCAGTCTTCCCGAGGGCGACCTCTCAGGGATTCCTACTTCCCGATCTCGCAGATGGGTCTAGTTGCCGATGATGATCCCAGCGGTGCCTCCAATTGTAACACCCGATTTTGGTGTTACACCCTCGGTACAGTTCGCGCACAGCTGTACCGAATGCGAGTCCGGGCAAGGACCTGGAGATTGAACAGAACACACAGAGAGACCAGGGTCATTCGGTAGGAGATCAAGCGAATGCCGTTTATTCAGCCTTGGGGAAGCCCTTATCTACCTAACTGTAGCACAAGGACCCCCGCCCAGGCAGGTGGGGAAATTACCATATCTCAAATTGAATGAATGCCCTGCAGCTAATCACCAGGCGGGGCAGGAGGAATACAGGAACTTAACCAGGTGGGGCAAGGGGAAAACAGGAACTAACATAATGCTAGTCATCTGACTAGAAACTGTATGCATTTAGTCATGCTGACCAGAAATTGTCCTCGAGATGCATGCACCCCAGGAATAAGGGAGGCCAGGGCCCTACACCTTTTCATTAGCGTTAAGAAAATTCAAGGTTAATAAAGCATTATGTAACCTATATCTGAGGGTGTTTTCCACCCCTTTCTGTTTGTTCAACATATCCTTTATAGTTCTATTTGATCTTTCTATGACTGCTTGACCTGTAGGATTGTATGGTATACCTGTAACATGCTTGATATTGTAATAGTCAAAAAACCGATTCATTTTCCTAGAGACATAAGCAGGACCAATAACTGTCTTTATTTGTGTAGGTATACCCATGATAGTCATGACTTCTAATAAAAGAGTGATTACTGAATCAGCTTTTTCTGAACTTAAAGCAGTTGCCCACTGAAAGCCTGAATAAATGTCAATGGTGTGATGAAAATATTTCAATTTGCCAAATTCTGCAAAGGGGAACACATCCATTTTCCAGATTTCATTCCTATGGGTGCCATTTGGATTAGCCAGTGCTGGCAGTGGCATTTGGTTATAGAAAGAGCAAGTGGGGCATTTCTTTACAATCTCCTTAGCTTGTTGCCATGTAATAGAAAACTCTTTCTTCAAACCTTTGCTATTAACATGATGTTTTTTATGAAATTCAGAGGCTTGTAGCACACTACCAATCAATAATTGATCGATATCTGCATTACCTTGTGCTAGAGGACCTGGCAAACCCGTATGTGATCGGATGTGTGTTATGTACATAGGGCAAAGCCTGTTCTGATCAAATCTTGAACCTGGATAAATAATGAGGTTAGTTCTGTATCATCAGGTATAAATCCAGCAGTTTCAATATGTAAAATAACTCTTTCTGCGTATTGTGAATCAGTAACTATATTAATAAGCTCTTTAAAATCCCTTAGCACCATAAGAATGGCATATAATTCTGCCTTCTGGACAGAATCATAAGGACTTTGTTCCACCTTACCCAAGTCTTCTGATTTGTAACCTGCCTTCCCTGTTTTATTAGCATCAGTATAGAATGTACGGGCTCCAGTTATTGGAGCATCATGGACAAATCGAGGAAGGATCCAAGAAGTTCTCTTTATGAAGTTAAGCCTCTTGCTTTTTGGATAGTTGTTATTAATGTCTCCCAAAAAATTAGCACAAGCCTTTTGATATGGTTCATTATCTTCCCATAATTTCTTTAGTTCATCGGCAGTGAAAGGCACTATAATTTCTTCTGGGTCTATGCCTGCTAGTTGACGAAGTCTCAGCTTGCCTTTTATAATTATCTCAAAAACATTTTCCACATAAGTTTTCAGTTTCTTACTTGGTTCATGTGGTAAAAAGATCCATTCCAAGATAATATCATCTCTCTGCATTAAAATTCCTGTAGGAAAAATATTTGATGGTAATATGACGAGAATACAATCGAGCTCTGGATTCACCCTGTCCACATGTGCCTGTTGTAATTTTTCCTCAATCATTGTCAGTTCCTCTGCTTCAGCTGTTAATTCTCTGGGACTCTTTAAATCTTTATCACCTTCCAAGGTTTTGGTCAAATGAATTATTAGATCTGGTGTTATCCCAATAGCTGGTCGTAGACTGGAAATGTCTCCTAACAGTCTTTGAAAGTCATTAAGAGTCTGTAGGCGATCTCTCCTAATTTGTGCCTTTTGTGTCTTACTTTTTTGCAAACCTATTTTATAACCTAAATAATTAACAGAATCTCCCTTCTGTATCTTTTCAGGAGCAATTTGAAATCCCCATTTAGGTGAAAGTATCTTTATTTCTTCAAACAGTCTGTTCAAGGTATCCATGTTTGGATCGGATAACAAGATGTCGTCCATGTAATGGTATATTATAGATTTGGGAAATTTCTTGCGTATTATTTGCAATGGTTGGTTCACAAAATATTGGCACAAGGAGGGGATATTTAACATACCCTGGGGGAGGACGGCCCAGTGGTACCTCCTGGAAGGTTGAGAATTGTTGTAAGTAGGCACTGTGAAGGAAAATTTTTCTCTATCTTCTTTTTGTAAAGGTATAGTGAAAAAACAATCCTTTAAATCAATACCTATAAGAGGCCATCCTTTTGGTAATAAAGAGGGGAAAGGAATTCCAGATTGCAGAGGGTCCATAGGTTGAAGAACCTTGTTGATAGTTCTGAGGTCTGTCACCATTCTCCATTTACCTGATTTTTTCTTAACCACAAATACAGGAGAATTCCAAGGGCTGGTAGATTCTTCTATATGTCCAGCATCTAATTGCTCTTCTACCAGCTGTTCTAAAGCTTGTAACTTTTCCTCAGCTAGAGGCCATTGCTTTGTCCATATTGGTTTCTCAGTCAACCATTTTAGAGGCAAGGCTGTTGGTATCTCTAAAGGGACTTCAATTGCTTGTTCTTGTACGGCCCTAATGGCTGGTTTTCTCCGTTTGCAATATCTTTTAATATTATTCTCAGAAATACAGGCTCTAGAAGTAGCAGGAATGTTAATCTTTGTATTCCATTGTTGTAATAGGTCATGACCCCATAAATTCATTGCAATAATGGCTACATATGGCCTTAATTTTCCTATTTGTCCCTCAGGCCCTATACATTCAACCCATCTCGTGCTCTGTCTTAGTCGAGATAGAGTTCCAATTCCCAGGAGCTGAACATTTACATTTTGAAGAGGCCAATATGGATGCCAAGATTCTGGGTTAATGATACTTACATCAGCACCTGTGTCCAGCAGGCCAGTAATAAAAATGCCATTTACACACACTCTCAGCTTAGGTCTTTGATCATTTATAGAAGTTTGCCAAAACACATGTAACTCATCTTTCTGATCGTTATTGTTTGTAACAGTAGGCATGGGGTTTCCTAATTGTCCTTACGAGGCACGTTCTCTGCAGTAACTGGAAATGACTGAACCATGTTTGCCATGGGGGCCTCTGAGGCCCACTCTCTCACATTTCCCGTCTGTATCAGGTTGCTTTATCTCTTGTAGATCTGCATTCGTTCGTCCAATGTCTGCCCTTTTCACATCTTCTACAGAAACCTGAAGGCTGAGTCCTCCTATTTCTGTTATTTCTAGATGATGCATTATTATTATTTCTGAAAATCTGTTGGCTACAATTCCTTTTCATATGACCCATTTTGCTATAATTAAAACATTTGGTATTCTGGTGTCTCCTTTTACCATTGGAAATTGCTTCTTCTACCCATGCTTCAGTGCCATAATCAAATGTATCAACATCCAGTGTATGCAAGACCCATTCTTCCAAGGGTGCTGATCTGAACTTTAAAGGCCCCAAAATCTTTTTGCATTCCACATTTGCATTTTCATAAGCCAAAGTCTCAATCATTATACGTCTTGCATCTGGGTCAGATATCCCTATTTGCACAGCCTTAGTAAGTCTTTGTCAAAAATCACTAAAGGGTTCTCTCTGACCTTGTTTAATGGTGACAAATGATTCCGTTTTCTGTCTTGGGTCTTGTTCCCTTTCCCAAGCCTTTAAGGCTGCTGTAGTGCACAGGAAGAGTGTGTTTTCATCCAAATTAGCTTGTTCTTGAGGGTCAGAAAAGAGTCCTTCACCTAGAATTTTATCTATGGAAATGTCACTTCCCTTCGCCTGTTCTTGCTGTTCTAAAAGTCTAGCCTCTTGCCCGAAGAAGCATTTCTATTTTAATTACAGCCTGCTCTCAAGTACTGCAGAACTCAGCTGGAGCCAATCAGAGGGGGTTGCTCTGCTTGTCATGGCCCATGATTTTGGCATCTCTTTAACAAAAGAGGCATGCATCCCAAAAGTCATGACAGCCTGTTTAATTTCTTTGAGATCATTCATACGGACAGGCTCCCATGTATCTTAATGATGACCCTAGGGTTTCTGGAACCAATCACCTTCTCTGTTGTTATTACTGGAAAGGCAGGTAAAGCTGTAGGTAGAGCTTTGTGGAAATTGTCCTGGAGGGATTTACCCACAGATGTAGTTAAAATTTGCCTTTCTACCGTTTGTTCTTCTTCATCAGAATTTAGAAATTCTTCAATCTTTTCAATTCTATTCACCATTGCCTTCTGCAATGTCTGTATCTCCTGTCCAGAATTATGTTCCAAAGCCTTCATTGAGGATTCTAAAGAAGGAAATAAGTTTGTCCATTAGAGATAAGTTCTCATCTTTGGACATAATTTTTATGGCATAAACCGTGCCTTCTTGTATTGAAAATCTTTCCGCCAATCTGTCATAAGCTTTAGAGAAAATTCTATTGTCACACTCAACAGTTTTGATTTTCTCAGTTAACGTTTCCATCCCTTCAGAAAGTGACTGCTGGAATCTATGATTCAAATCAACTCTTCTTTCTTCCATAGTAATGAATTTCTCCTTAATATCAGCCACTAATGTTTCAGTCCCTACAGAAAGGGATTGGAGTTTATGATTCAAATCAACTGTTCCCTCTTCCACAGCAATGAATTTCTCCGTAATATCAGCCTGAACCTTTTCTAAATTTTGCTCTGTCAACAGAGTCTTGTTAAACAAAGATCTGTTCTCTTCCTGTAGAACTTCAAGCTGATTCTTGAGATCATTGTCCTGCTGAATAGTTTTTAGACGTTCCACCTCTGCCTTAAGAATCCTGGATTCGTCTCTTAAAGACTCCATCGTACTTCTGTTGTCGAACCATTTAGTGCCAAGGAAAATTACTAATCCCAGAAGAATCCATAGATGTGGGGTGCTAGACACCTCTTGTAAGATCTCCCACATGGCACACTCAAAAAGACTGTTAAAATCCTGAATAGTAATATTCTCAGACATTTTACTTATAAAAGAAAAAATTTTTTACCTGCAATGACTGGTTCCTGCCAGAGGAGGCAGAAGAGTCCACTTGAGTCCACGTGGAGAGCCGGTCTGAAACAACTCAAAACCGAAATTTATTGTTCTGCCTGAGGATTTATAGTGGGTGCGGAAGGGGATACTTTGAATCAGACCAACTAGGGATGGGTTATAAGTGGCACGCAGAAGCGTGCTGTAAGCCTGAGAGAGCTAGCGTCTAGCAAGCGGGCGAGTGGGCGAGCGGAACAAAGCTCTGGCTGCGGGCGGCTCGGGAGCCGCAATGTCGCGGCGGATCCATGGCGGCTTCGGAGCTGCTGACCGGGATGGGCCTGGTGGAGGGTGGGCGGGTGAGCGAGCAGGCCCGTGCGGGGGGAGGTGTGCTGCTGCGACCGCGACTGCCCGGGACCTGCTATGGGCGTGGCGGGCTACGGGGCGGGGGCAAATCTGCCACAACGTTGGACGCCAAAATATGGTGGTTTATATTAATTCAGACAAATTGTGATAAGTATTTGTACCACTTTAATGTGAAATCCAGACTCACGACACCAAGGTTCCCGCGGAGCACAGGAGACAGGAAGCAAGGGGCCCGCAGCTTCTGCGCACCCAATTTATCAGTAAAAATTCGCCCGAGGCAAGCCCGCCCCCAATGGATGGGCCTAACCCTACACAATGCACTCCCCATCAAAATCCCAAAACAATCATACACAGAACTTAATAAAAAATACTCAACCCAATATAGAAAAATAAAAACACAGGACAGCTAAAACAATCCTGTATTATAAATGAACTTCCAGAGACAGCACCATCACTAACATTAAGTTCTACTATAGAGCCATAGTTTAAAAAAAAAGAAGCAAAAAAACTACTCCAAAAAACAGAAAACTCCTACTAATAGAAACAATTTGAAGACCCAAACACCCATGAATGCCTGATTTTTGAAAAAGAAGCTAAATCTATATAATGGGGAATAGAAAGAAAGCATCTTTAACAATGGTGCTTACATAACTATATGTCATCATGTAGAGCATTACGAATATATCCTTGTCTATCACCATGTACAAAACTTAGGTCCAAGTGGATCAAAGACCTCAACATAAATCCAAGTATACTGAACCTAATAGAACAGGAAGTGGAGTTAGCCATGAATGCATCGTCACAGGAGATCACATCCTAAATATAACACCAACAATATAGACATTTAGAACAAAAATAAATAAATAGGATCTCCTAAAATTGAAAATCTTCTATAAGGAAAAGGACACCATAAATAAGACAAAAACGACAGCCTACAAATGGGAAAATACCTTCACCAACACCACATCTGACAGAGGGCTGATCTCCAAAGTATATAAAGAAATCAAGAAACTAGACATCAAAGTACAATAATCAAGTTAAAAATGGGGTACAAATCTAAACAGAGTATTCTCAACAGAAAAGTCTCAAAAGGCCGAAAGACATTTAAGAAATTGGGCATCATCCTTAATCATCAGGGAATTCCAAATCAAAATGACTCTGAGATACCATCTCGCATCAGAATGGTCAGAATGGCTAAGATCAAAAACACATCATGCTTCGCTCACTTGGTCTAGTTCCATTCCCTGTTAGCAGCTTTCCTCAGCAGTTATCATATGGCTCTGGAATCTCCAACAGTCTGGGGTCTCTGAGGCAATCCAGGTTTGACTTTCACAGATTGTCACAATGGCCTTTCTAGGCCTCCATGCAGTGACACCCCTGTGCCTGGCCTCAGCAGCTTTTCTCAGTCACAGAGGGGGTTTCCATAACTTCTTTATCTAACCTTCATCTAAGCCAGAACCATGTGACCAAAGCTGCCAAGATCTGCTGCTTTCTGGTGTTGTAATATGGCCCCTCATTCAATAACATATTCATCAGCTCTCTGTTTTCGCTGGTTTCCTTCACTGCCAAACCCCAGTTTCCTGGAACTAAGTGACAGGGAGGAAAAACTCCATTGAGAATATACTGAATAAAAAAATGAGTAGTATTTTTTATTATCAATAAAAGAAAAAACTAACTGGAGTATGGTGTTGCACACTTGTAATCCCGAGCTGGAGAGGAAGAGACAGGAATATACCTGGGATATCATTTTGTCCTATTTGGCAATCCAAGGGTCACTGGAGACACTATCAAAACCAAGGTGAGTAGCTTCTGAAGAAAAACAGCAAACATTGTCTCTTTGCCTCAGCATACGCATGCACACACATCCTTCATCTCTGCACACACACATGAATAAACATGTACACAAAAACACACTGTACATCATATGTAAACAATTTTTGTTTTACTAATAATATGTCAGTATTGATGAAGTACAAATAGACAGACACAAGGAATTTCCATATAAGACACATTAAGTAACTGTGGTAAAAAGGGAAAACTTAAATTCACAATTTACTTTTGGATCCAGAGAAACTACACTTAGGAAAGAATATTAAAGCTGCAATAGAACATTTAAACTAGTTTTGATGGTTGAGAGTAAGAAAAAATTCCCTTCAAAATAAAAATGTAAAAAGTCAGCATCAGCAAGGAACTTTCTTTGAGTAACCTCAGCATCAGGGAACATTTATGATATAAAGTAACGAGGGGAGACTACATGAATCCTGTGGAAATTTCAATGTGTGAAATACAGAGAACTTAAAAAAAATCTATATAACTTGGCAGCAAAAATGTCACAAGAATGTCCATGTGTAATACCACAAATTTTAATTAAATTATTAAGAATCTTGATTTGCTACTTTAGCTATTACAGAGTTTAAGAAGAATAAGTTTTTGGAAAAATTATTTTGTGAGAATGAAGCCTCACAAAAATCTGTCTATTTCCAGCTCACAGAGGCGAGGACAATGGCCTCTTCTGACCTTGTGGGCACCAGTAATTCACAATACATACATGCCGACGCAATACTCATAAATATAAAGAGTAAATAAATCATTTTATTAAAAATGTGAAAAATTATCTCTTTTTGAAAATATGGTGGCACAAAGACTACATGTGTTTCAGCATATTAATTATTCTGTTATCAGAACTGATTTGTATCAAAGGAGTAATTGTGGGATAGACATTCATCACAAACTTCTGAACACTCAGGATGACTGGGTCGTACATCCGTAAGAGGACTGCGGTGGATGAAATGATGAAGTCCACCCAGTACATGATCACAAAGCAAACCACCAGCAGCAAGATGGTCTTGGTGGCCCTTTTCTCAGGGGATGCTCTCAGGTGGCTGAGGCTGTGAAGATGCTTGTGTTGCCTCTGATGTCTGAACAAGATAATCACCATGTATGCACTTGTAGTCAGCATAACTCCTACAAGAAATACATCTCTGGAGGTTGTCACAGCTAAAATCAATGCCCTGATGATGTAGTTCATGGAGAAGAGTGAGCAGAATTTTGTGACCTTCAACTGTTTGGTCTCACTTACATTGGGAAAGGCACCAGAATAGATTATTCGGTAACTAGAGAATGACAAGTTGAAAGACCAAATAAATAAGAAAGCAGAAATCATGTACTTTTTAAGTTTATATTTAAATTTTGCTAAGAAAGAGGTACTGGGACTGATAGTGACAGCCTGGAACACACTCAGGAGGCAGGTGATGCAGATAGAGAGGCCTCTCATAACCCGGTTTATGTAAAAATTTGTCTTACATTTGAAGTCATTATCAATGTTTAGTGAATCAAATATGTCCCAAAGCCAAACATCCGCTCCAGTGATGAGCAGCACTATGTGGATGAAGGTCAGTTGACATGAGATCATGTCTGTGGGCTTAGGTCTGTAACACAGTATTATGAAAGTGTAGAAAACAAGGAGAAACATATTTGCCAAAACTCCAAATCCAGCTTGGAAATTAAGGACAATCCTTAATGAGGACATATGTAGAAATTCTATTCACCTTAAGAACGTGAAATAAAAAAATTATTTTTATGCCCTGGCAATGCTGAAGTGTGCATTAGCATCCCATATGTTGTGGTTCTGGTAACCTTGTCCATATTAGGTTTCTTCATCTAAGTTGATGAGGACGACTGACCAGGTATCCT
The DNA here is from genome assembly GCA_902806775.1 of Microtus agrestis. Taxonomy (NCBI): domain Eukaryota; kingdom Metazoa; phylum Chordata; class Mammalia; order Rodentia; family Cricetidae; genus Microtus; species Microtus agrestis. The sequence continues at coordinate 249,492 of CADCXT010002642.1, forward strand.
CCTCAACAGGGCACCATATCCCAATACAGATGATTGTGGAGCACTATTTCAAATATTTGAAAAAACATAATAGAGTATTTACCAAACCTTTGTTTCACTGGTCAGTATCTCGACATCATCACTCGTTTTTGCCTATTTATTCTTGATTAACCCATCTCTTTAATTTTTGAAGCTCCACATTAGACTTGGCCTATGATTCATTTACTCTCAATATATCTCCTGGTTATACAGCGTTCTCAGCCACATCCGACACAAAATGCACATTTTATGTGCCTGTATTGAACCTAGACCTTAGAAATTGAATCCTACTGATCTGACTTACATTGCCTCATTTTATAGTTAACACTGGAAGCAGCAATGATGAGAATAGAGGAGAATAATCATATTTGTGCAACTGAATAAAATTATGTTGTAAAATTATGTTGTTCTGGGAGAAATCACAACAGAAATCCAAAAGAGTGAGGTGAGTCAGTCTCATATTTTATAATTTTAATAACCTCAAATTTACAACTATCCATATTTGTAGGGATAGCCCAGCCTCATTAGAAAGCGTGTTCACCTCAGGCTAATGTTTACATATAAATCTGGCAAGCATGAGCCTGCCGCCACTTCTGCTTTCCTGTTCTCCGCAGGAACCTGTGGTTCTATAAGTCTATTTCCCCATTAAAGCTGTATATATTATTACAATGTGTCTGCATTCATTTACGCCGATACACATATTTTCATTCATAATTCTGATGGAATCAGAGTTGGTAATTCATGATAATCCCATTATTTTAATCAGTGAGATGTCTATCTCTATTCATTTATTAATTTTTATTTTTCAATGAACTTACCACCTCACAATCTGGAATTACAGACAATGAAATGGTTGGTGGCCATTAGTGCACTTTCCACACCCTATTAATTGTGCAACCATTACTGTTATAAATGCTTGTAGATGTCTCCCAGTTAACTTTCAACCCTATTTAAAATTTGTATGAACTCTACTTATTGTTTAAAAAACTAACACTCAGCTATGAAGACAAATGTTTTTTTTTTATTTTTCAGAGCAGGACAGTGGTGGGGAGTAAATCATTAATAGTATTGATTCATATGGGTTTTTAATCTAATCCTTGTTACTTTACCTACGTATTCCATCTTCTGTGTATATGACCTCCTCTTTAACTAAGAAACACCATTTTCCAATTTCCCTGTGAGATCACTGGTCCCCAGTTACTCTCCTGTACCTTCCTCCCACTTCCCTCTATACGAACTTCCCTCCTCCCTGCTAAGGAGCCCACTCTTTCCCACTTCCCTGATAAGATCACGTGTACCCTGTTATTCTTCTCTCCATTGCTACCCACGATCAACCCCATCTTGGCCATGGTCCCATTTTGCTTTCCTGATATCTGTAGTTTAAACAGGTAAATACTCACATCTGAAGATGTGGAGCCAGGAGACCCCTACAAGAGAGAGCATGTGACACCAAGAAAAACACTGCTTAACACATTGTAACAAACATGAACTTGTTAAAGATGACCACATAGTGATCCTGTTTTAGAATCTCTGTTTTAAAAGAGATTCCTTCCCCTGGAGTGGAAATCAAGGTCCCCACTGTCACCATATCTCACAAACACACAGACAGTTTTTTATAATTTCAACAAAAAGTCTTAGCTTCAGTGTTTTTGTTAGTTATTTAACATGGTTACTTTTATGATTTTTATCAAATTAGCATAATTTGTTACTTTAAAATCAACTCTGTAATAGAGAACTAGAAAACTATACCAACTAAGATTCTTGTGAGAGTGTCTAATTGTATTTCACATATATGTGCATGCATGTATATATAGAAATAATTCAGAAGTCAGTAAATGAGACAATGCTAAAACATCCCCATAAATATGACAACAAAAATCATACATTTTACATATATACATTTTGTTTGCTCTTAAAAATCTTTAAAGCCGCGCAGTGGTGGCACATGCCTTTAATCCCAGCACTTGGGAGGCAGAGGCAGGTGGATCTCTGTGAAATTGAGGCCAGCCTCGTCTACAAGAAATTGTTCCAGGACAGGCTCTAAAACTACAGCGAAACCCTGTCTTGAAAAACAAACTAACAAACAAACAAACAAACAAAAAATAGCACAAGAAAAGTATTATCTAGTAAAGGCATAGATTCAATTTAATTGCCATAGCCAAACATATGATTCTTCCACCAACTTACAGTTACAGTAGCTGCACAGTTGTGTTCTGTTCTGTTTTGTTTTTTAAAGTTCTAGGTCACAGCCTGGAAAGATGGCACAGTGATTCAGAGCATATTTTTCTCTTGCAAATGACCTAGGCTAGATTCTCAGCAAAGACATTCTGGCTCATAGCCATCAGTAACTCGAGTTATAGGAATCTATTGCCTTCTCTGATATCGCAAGCAAGTGGTGCACAGCTGTACATGCAAGTAAAACATGTATATGTGGAATATAAAATAAGTAAATATTAAGAAAGAAAGAAAGGAAGAAAGAAAGAAAGAAAGAAAGAAAGAAAAAAAAGGAAAGAAAGAAAATGTGTTATCTGATTTATTAAGGAAAACAATTAATTCAAGACTTGGTCTCTAAACTGAAAGAACTGTAGCACATTCCAATTTTAAAATTGCAAATGGACAAACTCTATATGTATAAACATTTTTATTAACTACACATCTATAACTTATTAATAAGGCAATGTATAATAAATAAAATAAAAAGATGATAATAGTTATTAAAGATGGTAATCAAAATTTTTTTTTCTTAACTCAAAGGTGTGAACTTAAAGATCTCTACTTCACACCCTTTGCTTAGTAAACATTTGTCACCTACAGAAAATGATGCTTCTTCTCTTTCCTTACATGGCATCTTTATCTGGGGATTACAGAACCTGAAAAACCACAGCTAACATGGCTAGAAACTAGTCAACATATCCATAAACTGAGTAATGTCATTTGTTTTATTTGAAAAAAAATTCAGTGCTTGGGCATTCACATTAGATTAAGTTGTAGTTAGTTGTAAGTATTAAACAGAAGTGTATTCATAAATATTTGTAATAGTATGGATGTCATCACTATTAAAGGCCTCAGACCAAAAGACTGGGCAGGCAGCTGTTGAAGAAACGTGCAACAACAACAACAACACAATGAGCTGTTTCCTCATAACTCTATATTCTTCTGAGAAAAATCACTTTCCCCTTCATTAACAAAGTATTTGATTTTAGAGCAGTCTTTATGGTAGTCTTTGCTTTCCTCTGAGGAGATAATAACATAATGAACACATAAACATATCAGAATCATTTTCATTTTAGGTTTACCATATCTAGTCAGTAATGATCTAAATGCTGTGTGACTGCTCAGAGAGAACATGAGTGATTGTGTGACTTTTAGATGACAAGACACATGGTGTTGGCTGATGTGCTGTCCACTGTCAGCAATATTAATAAGTCTTCGGGAATCTCAGGAAGATGAGGGTCTTAGCCGCTCAAATGAGTTCCATGAGCAGATCTTTATGAAATACATAATGCCAGCAGAATCAAATAGTGACTACCTTTTAGTAAGGTATTAATTCATAGGTATTACCTGATACACTTACATAATTAAAAAGAATAAGTTATTATTTACAAAATTAAATTTAGCTCACTGGCAACATATAAGTTACTCTTTAGAAATTGAATGTAACTCACCTGCCACTGGAAGCACACAGACACTCACTAAACTTTACAGTCTCACACTTTTGAGTCAGTTCCCCTGTGATGAAGCAGCAGCAGCAGTGTCACTGCAGAGCCTGTGGGGAAGCAGTCAGACCCAGAGCTTGATCACATGTCACATGGTGGAAGTGTGGGAAAGACATGAATATGTTCACTGGAAAATGTTCAATGAATGTGTGTGTGTGAAATTACTACATGGACAAAAAATATATCAATAGCATAATGTGTGCTGGGGCTGCTACCATGACTAAATAAAACAGCATCGAGTGAAAACAGAGTTATATCAAATATATTTCTTAAATAAAATCTCTATTTTCTGGATGATTTGATCAACTCTACTAAAGTCCTGCCTACTGCATCAGCATCAGTGTAGATTCTTAAAGTGAATTACACAAAACAAACTGAAAATTTTGCACTGCTTGCAAACAAACTCATGCTTCCATCATTTGGTTTTCACGGTGTGGATGCTCTTTGTCTAGTGAGTGACATTTATTGGCATCCTTTTAATTCATTTTAAAAACAACAATTTCATAGTTCCACATTATCTATTTAGCACTATAATTTTGTTGTATTTGTGTGTAGGAGACATAGAGACAGAGGGAGCAGCCCAACCTTAGTTCAGACTGACTTCAATCAAACTCACAGAAGCTCCTGTCTTTGCCTTCGAAGTACTAAGTTCATAGGTGTTGCCACCATAGCTGACTCTACTTTCCATTTGAGTCTCCTGTATGTATTAATAATAGATATTCCAGCTAAACTGAAATTAACTTGGCATATTTTGAATATGAATATTTTAATAAAGAATAGTATTTTGCAACTATTAAAAAACTTTGGGTATTTTGGCTTTAAATAATGTGATACTAGAAATTCAGGAACTGAAAATATTTCTCACTGATAATGTAAAGCTTATTCAATATTATATCAATAGCAGTGTAACAATGTTCAACTTAGAAAACTTAAAATATTAAAAATTAATTCATTTTAATTAAAACACTCAACCTCCTACTGAAAATTACTCACTTTACCTTTTGTTAAGATAACATTGAAATAATTTAAAAAGTTTATTTTCTCTTTTAGAAAAATAAAATACAATGAGTAAGAAATAATTTAATAAATAAGTGAAGTAGGATTCTAGATGCTTTTGAGATAACCAAAAAGATCTATTTCATTAAAAATTATTACAATAGGATAAACAAATATAAGAAAATTTTAATCTAATTAATATAACATTAAGACCATATTACATTTTACTAAGCCATGAAGTGAAACTCCTCTCAGAATTTCTAAATATACACAAACTAAATAGTAGAGAAAAGTACTGATAAACACTAAATTAATTAATATTTGTTGCATAGTCCTTGTGAAGTTTCCTATAAATCAATGCATAGGTTTGAGAAAGGTAGAAAAATAAGAAAATATAAAATATAATATATATATATATATATAAATAATAAAAATGTTCTGCTGCAGATCAAGGAATGCATGTTCTTTGTGTTTCACACTCTGAGCCATTTCAGGAGTTTTGTGAGAAGGTTGGAAATGTAACACAGCTGCCATTAACTAGGAGGAACCATGTTTATAGAATTATCAGAGTACACCGTCAGAAGATTCCATTGTCAGACATGCTCATTAAAATACTACATTGGGGGTCACTTTTTACAGACATATGAATGAACATTTGTTGTAATAAGAGATGGATTTCATTATATTTCCATTCAATACATAATATGCACTGATCAGCTTCACTCTATTAGCCTTCCCTGACTCTCTGTCCACACTTCTGCTAGGCCCTGTCCTCTTTCCAGAAGGCCACCTTCTACTGTTACATACATTTCAATCAGAGGTCATAGCAAGTGAAATCTATGTTCTTTTACAAATCATTACACTGATATTTAATGTCTGCAGGCATTTGTTGTGCTTTCTCTTGATACAATAAGGCTCAAAAATGAATTTTAAACAGAGAATTCTCTAATCATTTTATTACAGAAAGCTCTGCTTCTTTCCCCTCAATATTAATAAAGAGAAAAAGAAACTCTCACCTGGCCGGACCTTTGATAAACATCCATTTGGAATAAGGCCCTAAGAAGTAGTTATAAAGAAGAAATATCATCAGCTCATCTCTCTCTAGACCCATAATTACCATGTCACCTGGTAAGGTGAAGTTCTGACCTTGAAGTTGTTAGAAAGTGATACTATCAAATGGAAAAGTGAACTTTCCTAATTCCAGGACAACAATTGAGAAGCAGCAGCTGAACACTGGCTTTCCCATGTGTGATCTCTTCTCCCAAGTTTTTATCGGTTTGTGTAGATTAGCTCATCCAGTCCTTATGGACAAAACTAAAGTAAAAATGACATCACATTCAAAAGAAGTAGAATAACATTTTGATTCCTCAAGGAGTCCTTCCTGCTTCCAAAATGTTTCTTAATATCCTCAATACTTACTAGACAGTGGCTTCATGACCTCACCAAGAAATTAGAGGACTTTTGCTAAAATTAAGAAAATGTATGTAAATACACTTGGAAAAATTAATCTTTCTTACAGGGGCACAGACATGAGTTGATGTAATCAGCAGATAGTGATCTGTGGGCCGAGGATGTAACTTAGTTGGTAGAGTGTATGTGTAGATATTGTTGTTAATGTGGGATACCATGGAGAAATCAAACCTTGAAATTATATGCACAGGTGAGGGAGAAGAATCCCAAGTCCTTCAAGGAGATCTTAGAAGAAAACTGTCCCAAACTAAGGAAAGACTCATCCACACACATAGAAGAAGCACAAAGTACACATTAAAGACAAGACCAGAAAAGGAAATTTTCATAGCATCTCATATTTAAAGCATTGAGAAGACAGAGCAATAAAGGTGAATTGAATGTTGAAAGGGAAAAAGTGCAAATCATGAGTAAAGAACACTTTTCAAAGAACAGCTGATTTTTCAAGGAAAACTTTTAAAGCCTGAAGAACATGGAATAACACCATCCAAGTCCTAAATGAGAGCCGACTTAACAATATGACCAGCAAAATTACTGCCATAATTAAAGGAAAAGGAACAATTTTATAAACATTTACAGCCTAAAAATAATTTATATTCAACAAACCAAACCTAAGGTGATACAGGAAGCTTTTTGGGGGGTAAATAGAGGGATAAGCAAAACATAGAGACTTTGGAAAGAACATGAGCCATAATTATTAAACCATAAAGACCACTGAGAATCCAACAATGAAAATCAAGAATGTGATGACAAGAACTAGCACACACATTTCAATAACAATTCAAGAAGGAATGGTATCAATTCTCCACTCAAAAGACTGAGTGACCAAATGGATCAAGAAACCAAATCTATTTATCTGTTGCCTACAAGAAACAAATTTTAGTTATGAAGGTAGGCACTACCTTAGAGTAAAAGGAAAGACAAAAGTACTCCAATCAAATGGAACCAAGAAGAAAAGAGGCATCACCATCTGAACATCTTAGATAATAGACTTGGAATGGAAACTGATCAACAGAAATAAAGAGGGAAACTATGTTTTGATCAAGGGATCAGTTAACCGAGAATTCGCTACTACCTTAAACATATACACACCAAACTTGGGGACACAAAATTTCAGAAAAATGTATCTCTCTTTTAAAAGACACAGATTAACCCTAATCCATTAATAGCAGGGGAATTCAATGCCCAACTTTCTCCAATAGACATGATATCTTGCAAGGAAAAATATACAGAGAAAAATCAGAATTAATTGCCTTCACATATCAAATGGACTTAAAAATGCCCACAGAATAGGCCACCCAAATACTAAAGAATACACATTTTAGTTTGCATTATAAAGAAAATTTTGTAAAATAGACCACATATTGAAATTAAAAAAAAATCATAACAAATAAAAGAGATTGAATGTCCTTGTAGCATAATTGAGCATCCTTTGGGTATATGCCCAAGAATGGTATTTTTTGAGTTTTGTGCATGGGGATACATATTGATTGCTTTGCATTCTTCTACATGCTGACATCCAGTTATATACACCATTTGTTGAAGATACTTTTTTCCATTGTATACTTTTAACTTCTTTGTCAAAAATTAGATGTTCATAGATGTGTAGATTAATACCCAGGTCTTTGTTTTGATTCCATTGGTCAACCTGTCTGTTTTTTTGCTAGTACCAAGCTGTTTTCATTAGAATAGCTCTATAATAGAGCTTGTTGTCAAGGATGGTGATACCTACTGGATTGTCTTGGCTATACTTGGCTTTTTTGTTTTTCCATATGTAGCTTATTATTGTTCTTTCAAGGTCTGCAAAGAATTGTGTTGGGATTTTGATGCGGATTGTTTTGAATCTATATGGTGCTTTTGTCATTATTATTATGTTGATCCTACCTATCCAAAAGCATGGGAGACCGTTTAATTTTCTTTTTTCGAAGACTTAAAGTTACTGGTGAACAGGTAACTTTAGTTAGTGTTACCCCAGGATATTTTGTTATTCGTGGCTCTAATGAAGGCTGATCCTTCTCTGATTCATTCTCAGTTTCTTTACCATTTATATATATATGGGTTACTGATATTTTTGAGTTGATCTTTTATCCTGCCATATTACTGAAGGTGTTTATCAGCTCTAGGAGTTCCCAAGTAGACTTTTGGGGTTCAGTTATGTATATGATCACATCATCTGCAAATAAGAGAAAGTTTGACTTCTTCCTTTTCAATTTGAATCCCCTTGATCAACTTTTGTTGTCTTATTGTTCTTGTCAGACCGTAAAGGCTCTACTTTCCTTAGGGCTGAAATTAATGTGAGGAGGTTTGTATCAGGTCCCTCACCTGCTATAGCTGACTAACAGAATGGGGAAGGGTCTTTCCTTCACCACATAGCCACATAGCCAGCTTGACCTGCTCTCCCATTCTCATGCCCTCACCCATTCCCAAGCACATAAGTTCATCTCTATTGTGCTGTCCAGGGGAGGTGTAGGACTCTGTCTTTGGAGTGCTTCATTAGGTGAGAGGCAGGACCATTCTCCATAGTGTTGTAGCCAGTGAGGGGCAAGATCAATTCTGTACAACCCTATTGTCTAGGGAGTTAGTGGAGCCACGGACATCTGCACAAACCATGGATGCACAGAGCAAAGAACTTAAACATGATTCCTGCAGGAAAGGCACAGACCTCATCATGGTCTTAGGTGGCAATCATGCCACATTAGCCTGCTCCTCACTGTCTTCACCTCTTCAGATATGCCTTTGTCCACAGCATATGAAGAATTCTCTCTCTCTCTCTCTCTCTCTCTCTCTCTCTCTCTCTCTCTCTCTCCTTCTCCTCCTCTTCCTCATCCTCCCCTCTCTCATATCACATGATACGTATGCTCACCATAGTAGTGCCCACCCTGATGTGGGAGTGTCATATATCAATCTGTTGATTTCATTGGCTTAGCAATAAATAAACTGCTTGGTCCGATTGGTTAGAACATAGGTGGGTGGAGTAAACAGAAGAAAATGCTGAGAGGAAGAGGAAGTGAGGTCAGAAAGCATGCAGCTCCGCTCAGAGCCAGATGTCTCAGAGAGAGACACCATGCTCCTGTCTCACGGGCAGACAGGATAGCTCTGCTCTCTGAGACATACGATGAAGCTCCAACCCAAGATGGATGTAGGCTAGAATCTTCCTGGTAAGCGCACCTCATGGTGCTACATAGATGATTAGAAATGGGTTAAGAGGTTGAAGCTAATGGTCCAAGCAGTGCTTAAAAGAATACAGTGTCCATGTAATTATTTCGGGTAAAGCTAGCCGTGCAAGCGGCTGGGGTGTTGGGGATGCAGCCCCGCCGCTGCTATTTCAACACCACCCTGAGCATGCATACAGGTCTCCTTGTCCCACTCAGTCCATCATGGTGCTGCTCAGGATCATGATCCCTTATCACAGCTTGGGGCTGTTCACCCTGGACCTTGTGTAGACTCATTTCTGAAATTTCTTTTCTATTGTTGTCTTTTATGTGTTCTCTGTTTCCTGTTTATTTGTGAGTGTACGTTACTGGAGCAGTTTTCTTTCATGACCCTATTGAAGGTCTTATCTTAGCCATTCACTTGGGGTTTTTGTCTCTCTTATGACTATAGTTTGAAAGTTTTATATTTTCATAGTATTCCAATATAAAATTCTTTCCAGGCATGTACTCTACCAGCTGAGCTATTGTAGTGGTATTTTATTTCTCTTTTAATAAATACAGTTTTCCTGAAGATCAGAGAGTAAAATAGTCACCCTGGTCAGACTTACAGACCAAGAAGTGGTGACACTCAAATTTAATCCCACTAGCTAAACTGTTTGCTATAGAAACCAGGTGGAAGTGGTACACATTTTAAATCCAGCTGTACAGAGAAATATAAGATGAAAGGAAACAGCTCTCAGACACAGTTTATTCTGAGATTCTTGAATGCAGAATAATCATTTAACACTGAGGTAGAGGTAAAAGTCAAACACTGGCTGTTTTGCTTTTCTGACCTCATGTTGAACCCCAGTACTGTTTCTGGGTTTTTATCTTGCAACATTTGGAACCCAATATTTGGGTACAAATTCATGAAAAAAAATCTATTTTCCTGAGACATTTTAGCCACTGGAACAGGCCAGAGCTATACCCAACCTAATCACTTGGGTTTGGAAGAAAAACTAGCACCACCCTGGCTTAGATTCTTCTCCAGCCCTATCTGTCCACCTGTGACTTCCTGTGGCACTCATTGCTTGCTGTCATCATACACAGCACCTACACAGCTTCCTGCAATCGAAAGTGGTCCAGTCATTCCCAGTCATGGTGGAGGACATGACTCCCTAGGAAATTAGTAAATCCAGTGCATGTTGTAAATAACCATACCGCTCTGAATGAAGAAATAGCAATGAAGGATGAATCAAAGATTTCTGTAGACAATAGAAAACATATACTTTGGTTGGCTTCTATGAATGTTCAAAACCAAATCTGATAGTATAAATAAATAACATTATAATTGAAGGATTATCAACACAGGTGCAGATGTGACTTTTTACTCCAGAATCTTGGCATCCAAATTGGCCTCTTCAGGAGGCACATATTCAGTTCCTAGGAATATGATCCCTATCTCAGGAAAATCAAATCAAAATATGGCTTATATTCATAGGGATAAAAAGAACAAAGAGAAAGTCTGAAGCCACATGTGGCTAATACAGGAGTAAATCAATGGGGTCATGATGTGTTACAACAATGGAATGCCCATATTAACATTCTTGCAGTCTTATAAATGGACCATATCAACTCATGTTTCTGGGAAGGATATTATAAGGCACTATATAATTAAAAATAAAAAAGATGCTGATCATTCAGGCTGAACCAAAACAGAGAACAACAACTAGCCTACTCTCAGAAGTACCAACAGCCCTAACTTTTAAATCTTTAACTAAGTACCATTTAGGAATTAAGCAATTGTCTATAATAAAAGAGAAACTGAAGGTTTTAGAACAGCTGGTATAGGAGCAACTAGATGCTATGCATACTGAAGAATCAACCATCCCTTGGAATTCTCTTGTATTTGTTGTTAAAAAGAATCTGGAAAATAGAGAATGGTAACAGATCTAAGAGCTATGAATAAGGTAATGCAGCTAATGGGCTCTGTGCAGTCTGGTATTCCATTGCCTTGTCTATTGCCTAAATAATGGCATCTTATAATTATTGATTTAAAAGATTATTTCTTCACTATACCTTTATGAGAAAAAGACAGAAAAATTAGCTTTCACAGTTCCTACTTAGAATAATTCTCACTATTTAAGCCAATGGAATGTACTTCAACAGGGACTGTTAGATAACCCCACCCTGTGACAATATTCTGTTAATCAACCATGTGAAATGATATGTAAGCAATTTCCTGAATTGATCATTTGTATTACATGATGACTATCTGATTCAAATGTAGATACTTTAGAGAGAATGTTAGAAGAAGTAAAACAATTTCCTTTATGGGGGATTAAAAATTGTTCATGAAAAATACAAAGAGGAGATTCTATTAATTATTTAGTGTATAAAATATATTTATAAAAATTAGACTTTAACAGGTGCAGTTAGGAGAGACCAATTGCAGACTCTTAATGACCTCCAGAGATTGCTATGAAACATTTCCCAGCTATGGTCCACTACTGGGATAGAACCTGATGGTATGATTAATTTAAATACACCTTAGATTGTGACAAAGGCTTTAATAGCCCCAGGGAACTATCAACTGAAACTAAGAGGGAATTGACTTTGATTGAAAAGAAAGTACAGGAGTCACATGTGGATCATGTGGACTGAATCTTAACTGTGTTTTTGTCATATTACCCTCCGAACATTCCTCTACAAGAATTGTAAAGCAGAGGGAAGATGTTATCTTAGAATAGATATTCTTACCACATAAACTAAGAAAAAATTAAATAATTATATAAAAAAGTTCTCGGAGCTAATCAAAAAAAGAAAATTGAGACTTTGTCAATTATCAAGAATAGACTTAAAAGAAATTTTGTGATTAATTTCAGTAATGCTGAAATGAACAAATTGTGGGAAGAAAGCCAGTCCTGGCAAAGAGCTTGTAATCATATTTTTAGGATTAAAAACAACTATCCTCAAAATGAGAGAATTTGAGAATTATATAGAGAACCAATTGGATCCTTCCTTGCATTGTATGGGACATACCAATAACTGGAACCCCTACATTCTATGCTGATGCAAAAAAAATCAAAAAAGCCAAGTTACTAGTCTGAAACTTTTAAACAAAGTGGAATAAAGCCCTTATAATTCTGTTCAAAAGACAAAATCATATGCTATTCTCATGGTACTAAGGGATTTTAAAGAACCTTTCAACATAATTCACCTGTAGGTCGATGATAGATACCCCATAACTGCAGATGAATCTTGGGTGACTGTCCAGGCAGCTAGATGTTTCTGACATTTCTCACAGTTTTTGGACATTCTTGCTCACATTTCCTGTTTACTCAGTTAATATTATTCGCTTCTTGGTTCTAAAGGAGTTAAAGACTAGATAGTTTTAGTTATAGTATTCAATGCTCACCTGAGGCAGAAATCAAGTTATGATAGAAAGTAAATTAGGTACAGAATGTTGCATTTACCAAGAAATGACAGATATAGAGTATATTCTCTGAATTTGTCAGACAAAATGGACTAGACATTGTTGATGTATTATTTATTGCCTGTATATATTGTAAATAGTCAGTGTATTTAATTTTATAGTTTTCGTACATTAGTTATAGTCTTATTTTTTCTTTTAAAAAAAGTTGAAAGGTAGTGATATTTCATTTGTCTTTTACTAAATAAGGCTTCCTGAAGATCAGAAAGTAAAACAGCCCCACTGGTCAGCCTTACACACCAGGAATCAGTGACACTCACCTTTAATCTCACTAGGCAATCTGTTTGCAATAGAAGCTAGGCAGTAGCGGTAAACACCCTTATAATCCCACCACTAGAGAGGAATATAAAATGGGAGAAGACAGCTCTCAGATACAGACTTACTCTGAGATTCATGGAGGAAGGATCTTCATTTCAAACTGAGGTAGAGGTAAGAGCCAGTGTGTTGACAGCAGTTTCTGTACTGCCTGGTCCTGGAGTTAATCATTCCCAAAGAAACACAGAGGCCTACATTAATTACAAAATGTTTGGCCTATTGGCTTCTAATTAATTAACTCTTACATTTTACAATAACCCATAATTCTTGTCTGTGTTAGACATGTGGCATGGTACCTTGTGTCAGTGAGGCATTCTCAGCTTGTTTCTCTGTGTCTGGGTGATAACTGCAGACTGAATTTCCTCTTTCCAGAATTCTCCTATTCTTGTCATCCCACTTATATGCGTTGCATAGATACTGGCCCATCAGTGTTTTTATTAAAAAAAAAGACATGTAAAATTTTATACAGGGTACACCAGTGTCTAGGTGTTTTGCCTTTCTGACCTTCAGGTTGAACACCAATATGTGTCTGAGTTTTTATTAATCATGCTACAAGCTACATTACCAGTCACCTCCCAACCTATCTGCTTATGATACAGTTATAACACCTCACATCTGTGTGCTCTGTAAGAAATATAAATTTATAAAACCCAGTTTGGAGGAGGTAACATTTTCTTTATTTTCTTTCTTCCTAATTATTTTCAGACAAAGAAAGGGTTTATTTTGGCATATGGTTTCACAGGGTTAAGAGCTCATCAGGAGAGGGAGGCATGCCAGTAAGAGTCAGGCATGGTTCAGGAGCAGAAAGCGAAGAGTTTCCCTCTGGAATCTCAACCTTGAAGCAGAGAGAACTGGAAATCACATAAGTCCTTAAATAATCAAAGAATGCTTCCAGTGACAAACTCTGTTTCAGGGTTTATTTTAGATATAGTAGAAAATAGTGGAGTATTTCCTTTTCAATAAGTTTAAAGCACAATTTTTAACTATAGATGTTTCTTCTTCTTCCTCTTTCTCCCCCTCTTCTTATTTTTCTTGCCTAGTATTTGGTTGTGTGTCATCATCTGTTGCTAGATTAAGCCTGTCTGATAACAAGTGTACCAGGCAAAAATTTATGTACACAATAGAACATTGTTAAGCATCATTACACGGACAATTTTTTCTTTTGTTGTGTGTGGTTCTATCCTAGGTCTCTGGGCCATCCAGTCTCTGTGTCCTTGTACTCCAGACAGCGTCAGGGGTGGGCTTACTCTCCTCTATGGGTTTTAGGCTAGACTGGTGATTGGCCAGTCTCTTGTTCACCCTTTCCCTAGCACATATGACAGACAAAACAGGCTGTATTGAAAGGTTATTGGGTTGGTTGAACATTTTGTTAATTTTAGCAAAAGTGCGGTTAATATCTTGATGAAATTCTTAAACAGCTGTCAAGTAAGTATGGAGGCTACCAAAAATATTTTGGAAGCAGAGAGGATAGCTTGGGGAAGCAAAAGTGTTTTCTACTTCTCTCAAATGGGATATTTTTATTTAACGTTTGTTTTTTTTAACAAGGACTGGGATCAGCTAATGCACACAGCCAAGTAGGGCCTGGGGAGAATAGCTCACACTAGGGAAGCCCAGAGCTCAGCTGTTCCTACTGCAGTTTTCCTGGAATTAGGAAAGTTCACTTTCTCATTTGATGGTTGTACTTTATAACAACTTCAGTCAGAACTGCCCTCTACTGATGACACGAAAATTATTTTTCTAGAGGGAGATGAGCTGATGACATTTCTTCCTTATAACTGCTTCTTAGAGCCTCATCCTACGTGGTGTTTATCAAAGGCCTGGCCAGGTGAGTGTGTTTGTTTTTCTGTTCACTAATAGTGAGAGTTGTAAGTGGATGGTGAATGAATCTGGATTTTATGTAATGAAATGATTAGAAAATGCTCTGTCTAAAATTCTACTTTTGAGCCACACTGTGTCATAAACAAACACAAGAGATGCTTGTAGACATAACATATCCGTGTAATGATTTGTAAAAGAACATACTATGACCTCTGACTATAATATGTGTGACAGTAGAAAGTGGGGCTACTGGAGAGGACAGGGCCTAGCAGAAGTGTGGAGAGAGAAACAGGAAAGGCTAACAGGATGAGGATAATCAATGGACATTATATATTGAATGAAAATGTCATAAAACCCTTGTTTTACAATGAATGTACACTAATAAGTATGTAAAAAGTGACCCCAAGTGGAATATGATAGCAATTACATCTGACTACAGATTTTTCTACATGTTCTCTAATAATTCTGAGAACATGGCTCCAGCTAGTAATGCCCACTGTCTCAGTTTTCCATTCTTGTCACGAAACACCTGAAATAACTTAGAGGGTGATAATCAGAAAACAAGCATTTATTTGTTTGCCTGTGTACATTGATAATAATAAATTATATTTAGAGGATGCTTTGTTTTTCTCATTTTACGACTTTTCTAAAGTTAACTTACCATGCATTTATTTATTTGAAACTTAATCCAGAAATATACAACATATATTAATTAATTTAGTGTTTAACATTAATTGTCTGTTCTGTTAAATGTGTATATATTTAGGAATTCTAAGAAGATTTTCATATTATGTCCTACTAAAACATAAGATGGTCTTAACATTGTATAAATAACTTTAAAAATTTTTGCATATATTTGTTTATACTATTTCAGTGATTTCTAGTATAGTAGATCTTTACTGATTATTTAAAAAACATCTGGAAATCTCACCTCACTTATTTATTAAATTCTTTTAAAGTTATTATTACCAAAATGTAAATTATAAAAATTTCAGTTGAATATTGAGTGTTTTATTGAAAATAATTTTTTAATATTTTGAGTATTTTACTTTGAAGTTTGTAACATTGAGACTGATACAATATTGAATAAGCTTTTAAGTAGCAGTGAGAAAGCAATTTCAATTGTTTAATAGTATAAAATTATTTAAAGTCTAAATACCCAAAATTTCTTCTAATCGTTAGAAAATACAATTTCTCATTAAAATACACTTTCATAAAAAATGACAAGTAAATTTAAATATAGTTGCTGAATGTCTTGAGTCATTTTTTTATATTGCTGGAATATCACTTACTAATGCATACAGGAGATTACGTGGAAAGTGAAGGTAGATATGGTTGCACATGGCTATGATCTCAGCACTTTGAGAGCTAAGTTGTGAGCATCTTGAGTTATATTAAAGCCAGTCAAACTACAATTCAAGACAGGACTCTCACACACACACACACACACACACACACACACACACACACACACATACAATAAAATGACAGTGGAAATCAGAAAATGTACAATTATGAATTTGTTTAAGAAATGGAATAAATTATGCTGGTAAATGTCATTTCATAACTGGACGCAGATTGTGAACAGCACAAAAACAAGTGATGGAAGCAGGAGTTTCTGTTTGCAAGCATTACAGAATTTTCAATATGTTTTGTAGAATGCACATTAAATGTCTGTTCTGATGCACTAGGCAGGATCCTCATTGATCTCATCAAGTCACATAGAAAACAAGGGATACACTCCCTTTTCCTTAAAGTTCATTATTCACAAACATATTTGAGATAACTCTCATTTTTTTCACTTATGTGCTGTACAAACATTCATGAGATCAGCTCCAGCACACAATATGCTATTGATATATTCTTAGTCCCATAGCCTTTTCAAACACACACACAAATGCAGAGACACAGACACTGATACACACCCACTTCCAATGAACATTTTCATATCTTTCCCAGATTTACACCATGTGACCTCTGATCGAGCTCTGGGTCTGACTGCTTCCCCACAGGCTCTGCAGTGACACTGCTGCTGCTGCTTCATCGCAGGGGAACTGGCTCAAAACTAGTGAACATTTGTGCTTCCACTTGCTGGTGGGTTAAATTCAATTTCATAAATAATAATTTATGTGTTTTAATTATTTATTTATATCAGGTAATAGCTATGAATTAATACATTATTAAAAGACAGTCATTATTTGTTATGCTGGCATTATGTATTTCATAACGATACGCTCATGGAACTCATTTGAGTGTCTAAGGTCCTCATCTTCCTGAGATTCCCGAAGACTTATTAATGTTGCTGACAGTGGACAGCACATCAGCCAACACCGTGTGTCTTGTCACCTGAAAGTCACACAATCACTCCATGTTCTCTCTGAGCAGTCACACTGCATTTCGGTCATTACTCACTAAATATGGTAAGACTTGAAATGTACTATGATAATGGAGGGATAAAGTGACTCTTCTTGTAAGAATGTATAGCTATGTATCCACGCAGCAGCCCTTGATTTTTGTTGTTGCACATCTCCTCAGACAGCTGCCTGCAGACTGCTTGGTCCTTAGGTCTGGGTCAATATAATATTGATGGCTTCTGCATATTGTGAATGTTTATGGACACACTTGGTGTTTTAGTACTTACAACTAAATGTTGCAACTGAAACTGACACAAAGCCCCCAGCACTGCAATTTCCTTTTTCAAGTAAAACAAATATCCTTTCTCATTGAATTTATATGTTAAACATATGTTATATGTTTGTATCAATGGCAGATATGATTTTTTTCTGGTTAAATTTCAGCCAGAGTTAGCTCCACAGAAAGATGACACATGATGACTTAGGAGATGCATGATTTTCTGTAAGTCATAGATATTTACAAATCAATGCATATGAAATTTACAGTTTATAGAGCATATCTTTGGGCTATGAAAAATATTTTAGATTATCTTTTCCTTGTTATCATCATCTTGTAATATTGCATATAGTATATGTGTTATATTATCGATGTACAATTGATGCAAATAATTTTACATATATGGTTTGTACATTTTCAATTTTGTAAATGGAATTGGATTACGATTTTCAGTTTGGAGGCCAAGGCTTGAATTAATTGCTATCCTGGAACGTTTATTTACTTACTATTCATTTACTTACTTATTCATTTATCTCTCCATCCATTTATTTATTTAATATTTAAGATTTACTTATTTTATTTTACATATATGAGATTTTTGTCTGCATATATGTCTATGTGCTACTTGCATGACTGAGTCAGAGAGGGTAATGGATCCCCAGAACTAAAGTTACAGATGGTTAGGAGCCACCAGCTCATTGCTGAGATTCTAACCCAGGTCCTTTGCAAGAGTAAAATACATGTTTTTGAAGCACTGAGCCTTCTTCCAGTTTGTATCCTGAAACTCTACAAAAACATAACACTACTGTGCAGCTACTGTAGATGTATGCTGGTGGGAGAATCAGATGCTTGACTCCCCAATTGAGATGAATCTACATCTTTACTAGATTGACCTTTTTAAGAGCAAAAATAATGTAAATATAAAATATATGAATTATGGTGTCATATTCACAGGGATGTTATAGACTGGGCTCATACACTAACTTTGCCATTATTTCTACACACACATGCATGCATCCATCTATATGTGTGGAATATACAAGTGAGCTTGACAATGTAATTGGGCAGTCCTTTTCTCACAAGTGTATGAGCAAGTGTAGCTTTCTATTTCTTTATCACAAAGGTGTTTGAAAGTACTGATTTACAGTAATTTGATGAAATAACTATATTGGTAGCCAAGACAAATAACTAACATAAACACCAAAGGTAAGACTGTTGATTGAAATTATAAATGTGTCTGTGCATTGATAATGTATGATAATAATGGGACCCTTGATTCCCACTGCATGGGAAAGAATCTCTATTTTATTTATTTATTTTTATTATTTAATTAAAAATTTCCACCTCCTCCCCTCCTCCCATTTCCCTACCGCTTCCCCAAACCCCCTTACCCTCCCTTTCCAGTCCAAAGAGCAGTCGAGGTTCCCTGCCCTGTGGGAAGTCCAAGGTCCTCCCCCCTCCATCCAGGACTAGGAGGTGAGCATCCAAACAGACTAGGCTCCCACAAAGTCTTACATGCAGTAGGAGAATCTCTTTAAAAAAATCAGAAATACCAAAACAGAATCATTATGTGGTCATCTTCGGCAAGTTCATAAGTTCATGTTTGTCACAATGTGTTGAAAATATTGATTATCTTAGTGCGGCATGTTCTCTCCTCTTGTTGGAGGCCCCTAGTTTTACATCTGAAGATGTGAATATGTAACCTGTAGTAACTACAGATATGGAACAAACAGGGACCATGGACAAGACTGGGGTGGTGTGCAGAGCATTAAAGAGGAGCATAGCAGGTTACAAGTGAT
Organism: Microtus agrestis; assembly: GCA_902806775.1. Taxonomy (NCBI): domain Eukaryota; kingdom Metazoa; phylum Chordata; class Mammalia; order Rodentia; family Cricetidae; genus Microtus; species Microtus agrestis. The sequence continues at coordinate 268,876 of CADCXT010002642.1, forward strand.
CTCAGGAGGAAAATGGAAAAGGGAACATCCTTAGGGAGGGAGAGGACAGAAGTAAATATAGCAGAAGATGGGAGGAAGGTATAGGGAGAAGCAGAATACAATTTAATAGGGAAAATGTGATGTGGAGCTCTTAGGTAAGGTGGAGGGAGATAAATATAGTAGAATATAGTAGAGGTCGGTAAAATAACAATATGGATAGTTCAAAAAGGCATAAGGCAAAAAGAGAAAAATCATAAGATATCCTAAAATTAGTGATAACTCACCTCCCTCAATAAGAAAAACAAAACATGTTTCTTGATAGCTGAAAGTTAGTTCTTTAAGCCTGAAGTGGAATGTTCCAAAAACATGATGGATGGGAATTAAACTGGTCGATATTTAAGATCATTTATAACCATAATTAATGGCTATGCAATTAATAAGGTGGGGAAAGTGCAATAATGGCCTCCTACTGTATCTGTCTTTAATTACTGATCCAGGATATGTAAAATTTCACAGAAAAAAAGAACATCAAAAAAGGGAAAATATGAACACAGATAGACATTTTTATGATTAAAATAATGGGATTATGATGAATTATCACTGCAATTCAATTAGAATTATAAGTGAAAACATAGATAGTTGCAAAATAGAGCACAGTAAAATTGTAAACATGAGACTGACTCGCCTCACACTTTTGGGTTTCTTTGGTGGATATTTTTCACATCAATGTAAGTCTTACTCAGTTGTAAATCTGTGACTAAGATTCTGTATTTGTTGCTACTGTTTTAGTTGTTAAGTCTAAAATGAGACAATGTAAATCAATAGGATTAGATTTCTATAGAATGACCCCTAGGTGAACAGCAGGTCCAGAGAATGTACATTCTGAATAATATGTGGCTGTGCATGCCTTTATCAAGAATGCCATATACATATGTAGATACATGGAGAAGTATATAGAAATGTGTTTGATGGTATCCAGTCTGGAACATCCAAAGTTAAAGAGACAACAAAGTTAAAGAGTAGGTAAAATTGAATGATGATTCAAACATACTGACCAGAAAATCACAAGTCTGATATATATTCTATTATTTTTCAGGTATATGAAAGATGCTTTTAATAGGATGATAATATTAGTATACTTTCCACGTATGTCATCATTAAAGAATGTCCTTAATTTCCAAACTGGACTTGGAGTGTTGGCCAATATGTTTCTCCTTTTTTTCTACACTTTCATAATCCTAGGTCACAGACCTAAGCCCACGGACATGATTTCCTGTCAATTGGCCTTCATCCACATAGTGCTGGTCCTCACTGGAAGTGATATTTGGCTTAGAGAAATATTTGAATCACTGAACATTGAGAATGACTTCAAATGTAAGACAACTTTTTACATAAACAGAGTGATGAGAAGCCTCTCCATCTGCATCACCTGCCTCCTGAGTGTGTTCCAAGCTGTCACTATCAGTCCCAGTACCTCTTTTTTGGCAAAATTTAAATATAAACTAAAAAAATACATGATTTGTGCTTTCTTATTTATTTGGTCTTTCAACTTGTCATTAATTAGCAACCACATCTTCTATGCTGGTGCTTTTATAAATGTGAGTGTGACCAACGAGATGAAGGTCACTAAATTCTGCTCACTCTTCCCCATGAACTACATCATCAGGGCACTGATTTTAACAGTGACAACCTCCAGAGATGTATTTCTTGTAGGAGTGATGCTGACCACAAGTGCATATATGGTGATTATCTTATTCAGACATCAGAGGCAATGCAAGCATCTTCACAGCCTCAGCCACCCAAGTGCATCCCATGAGAAAAGAGCCACCCAGACCATCTTGCTGGTGGTGATTTTCTTTGTGGTCATGTACTGGGTGGACTTCATCATCTCATCCACTGCAGTCTTATTGTGGATGTACAACCCAGTCATCCTGAGTGTTCAGAAGTTTGTGATGAATGTCTATCCCACAATTACTCCTTTGGTTCAAATCAGTTCTGATAATAGAATAATCAATATGCTGAAAAGCTTGAGATCAAAATGTCACCAGATTTTTTAAAAAGGGTTATTTTTATCCTTTTTAATAAAATGATTTATTTACTTTTATTTCTTTGTATGAGTATTGCATCAACATGTGTGTATGTGTGAATTCCTGATACCCAAGAGGTCAGAAGAGGTCATTGCCCTCACCCACTTCAACTGGACTTACAGATTGTTGTAAAGCATCATTCTGGGTCAGCTGCATTTTTTTAAATACATATTCTTCTTAACTTTTTAATAGTTCAAGAACAATTCAAGATTCTTCATATTTTAAATAAAATTAGTGGTATTACATATATGTACAGTCTTATGACATTTTTTGTTGCCAGGTAATATAAAGTTCTTTAATTTCATTGTACACCATAAGTGTGTTTTTACACAGGAATTATCTTATCTTCCTTTTTACTTTATATCATTAATGTTCCTTTGATGCTGAGGTTGCTCAAAGGAAGCTCCTTGCTGATATTGACATTTTCAGCTTTTCTTTTGAAGAGATTTTAATCTACTCTCAGACATCAAAAATAGTTTAAATGTCTTATTGTAGTTTTAACTCTCTATCCTAAGTATAATTTCTCTGTAGCACAAAATAATGTGAACTGAATTTTACATTTTTAATCAAGGTTAATTAATGGGTTCTATATGAAAATTTTATTTACCTGTGTATTTGCAGTTCATTTCTTTCAGTTTCTGAAATATTATTGGTAACTAAAAATTGTTATATACATGTACATAGTGTGCAGTATGTTTTTTGTTAGTGTGTGTATACATGTGTGTGTGCTCATATGAAGAATGTGTGTGCATGTGCACGTGGAAGTCAGGAGAAATCCTTGCCTTTTTGTTCTTCGTGTGCCATTCACTTTTTATTTGAAGAGAGAATCTCTCACTGTAACCAGGAGCTTACCAAATAGACCAAGATGGTAGCTCCAGTTATTCTCCTGTCTCTGTCTCTCCAGATCTGGCATTAGAAGTGTTCACCACCATACCCCATCACTGAAATTTTTTGTTTTTCTTTATAGAAAAATGATTTTTTTCACACAATATTTTCTGATAAAGGCTTCTTGTTTGCATGGTCCTCTTAGTTTCTCCTCCCCCTCATCTGGATCCATGCCTTTTCTGTCTCTCCTTGGAAAACTATCTAAACCTTATAATAAAGTAAACAAGATAAAACAAAAATGAACAAATTAGAATAAAACAAAACAAACCGAAGAAAAATAGCCTACAAAAAGCACAAGAGACACATAGATATAGAAACACAAGTTCACATTTAAGGATCTCATAAAAACAGAGAACTAGAAGACATAATGCATATGCAAAGGACATGTAGATTCAACTGAGTTCATTTGTGTTGACCACCTTCTGTTGGGTGTGGGGCCCACCCTTCAGAGTGGTTTGTTTCCCCCAGTGAGACTCCCTTGAAGAAAACTAATGCTCCATTTGCATGTGACTATGAAATGGAGATACTTCTGGATTTGGGATGGGGCCATGTAATCACTTCTCCTCTCTGTCTAGAAGTCCATCTGGTGCAGACATGTGCTACTGCCACAGTCTCTGAGTTTATATGCATGTCTGTTGTTCTTTGTTTAGCAGGCCTTGTTCCCTTGGTGTCCTCCATTTTGTAGCAGAGTACATTGCAGGCAGGACACGATTTTGAACTGAAGCATTTGCAGCTGAGTTGGTGTTGCTTTTCTCCTTTTGTAGTGTGCATGTTACTGTACATTTCCATGAAATCTAATCTGCCAAGTTGAAGAATTTAGATAAGTGCCAGCTTGAATTCCTAATTTTCAATTAGTTATGTAAGTATTGTCTTCAGGCCAACAGGTGTTGTCTATCATTTTTTACAGAGCAAACAATAGCCTTGATCTTGATTCCTTTCAGGTTTTCATGGAGCCCCTTTGGCCAACAATTCAATTAGTTGTAACCAGTTCACAGAACTGGAAGCATCACTTGATGATGAGAGGTTTTGATCAGGACTCTCTACCCCTCCATTATTCTGTGATTTCACTTAGATTGCTTTCTTATCTGTACATGTTCTAGAAAGCGTCCGCTGTTTTGTTTTCCACATGGTCCCTTAAGTGTTCCTTAGATTAAGTTGTCCCTCCATGGATGAACTTTCCCTGTTTGATCCCCCTTTGAAACCTTGCAGATTGAGGTTTTCTGTCCTGCCTGGTTTCCATCTTCCCACCAGGTCTCACAGCCATTTAGCCCCAATGAAATCATACAGAGGTCTATATTAATGATAAATTGATTGGTCCACTAGCTCAGGCTTCTTCTCAACTTTTATAATTTATATTAACCCAATATTCTTATCTATGTTAGACACATAGCTTGGTACCTTTCTAAGCAGGGTAATCGCATCTTCCTTCTTCTGTGTCTGAGCAGGACTGGGGAGGAATGGGCTTCCTCCTTCCCAGAATGCTCCTGTTCTCATTGACCTGCTTCTACTTCCTGTCTAGTTGTCCCACCTATACTTCCTGCCTGGCTACTGGCCAAGCAACGTTTATTTAAAACATAATTGACAGATTATAGACAATTGTGCCACACCAAAACCCCCTTCTTTATCCATAACTATCTATTCTATTTTTCCTTTCCTAGTTAAATTCTCCACACCTGTTCCCTAATTCTATGCCTAACCTCTGAAGTAAAAAATAGTTGTTCATTGGTTCCTGGCTGTCCGGCTAGCTTAGAGCTGCAAAAAATCACACAGAAACCATATTATTTAAAACAGTTTGGCCCATTAGCTCTAGCTTCTTATTGGCTAACTCTTACATCACCGCGTGGCTGTGGCTTACCAGCTAAAGTTTCAACATACCTGTTTTTGTGCCGGTACCATATTGGTTTTATTTCTATAGCTCTCTTGTACAATTTGAAATTGGGAATAGTGATACTAAAAAAATACCTGCCTCCATTGAGACTTAAAAGTCATCTTACAGTAAAGATGAGCAGGATCATTCCTGGTTATGTTTAAACCTCTGCTTCACAAAGATTGGAGTATACCCCACCTGTAACATTAACTACATACGGTTCTCTACTTCCTATTCCAGCAGTGGCATTCATCTTTGTTTCAAACAAGTTGTTCATAACCATCTTGAAAGCCAAACATTCCATCAAAATGGTTCTTATGGTTGCCTTGTTGTAGCTACCTTGCTATACCCACCTTGAACTATGTCTTTGTTTCAGGAGGGACTGTTAACTTATGTTTGAATCCAGTAACCTGGCCTATAGTGCCCACCAAATCCCCCAATTAGAACATCCATAACCCTGACCGAAGGCCTTTTCTTCCTTACATCCAGTGTTGATCTTAGGGCATTGTATATATTTATGAATTAAAAAGTTTGCTTTATTTAACTGCTTTCTTTTATCAATTTGGTCATGATAATTTGGGTCAGTAGTCTTTCTCTTACCATCTTTGTGATTAATTATATCTCTGGAAATTCTTTCAATATTCATAAATATTTTAACTATTTTAAAGCTTTTTAAACTATATATAGCTTTTATTACCCTGGAGTGGATTTTGCTTGTTAGTTTGTTTTTATATTTCTATATGAAGTTGAAAATTGTCCTTTTCAGTATGGTGAATAATGTGTTGGAAATTTGCTTGATAATTCATTGAATCCATACATTGCTTTTGGTAGGATGAGCACTTTTACTATATTAATCCTACTGATCAATGAACATAAGAAATATTTTCATATTCTTATATCTTCTTCAGTTTATTTCTTCAGTGTTTTAAAGTTTTTATCATACAAGTCTTACCTTGCTTGGTTTGAGTTATCCCAAAATATTTTGTATTATTTGAGGGTCTTGTGAAAGAGTTGATTTCCTGATTTATTTTTTAGTCTATTTGTAATAAATAGGAAGACTACATATTTTTGTGAATTAATTTTGCATCCAGCTAATTTGCTGAAAGTTTTATCACCTGTATGAGTTTCTTGGTGAAAGGTTTAGAAAAGAGGTTCTCAACACGTGGGCCATAACCCTTTAATAGATTGAATGACCCTTTCACAGAGGTCAGCTAAGTCTTTAAAAAATAAGATATTTACATTCTGATTCATAAAAGTAGCAAACTTACAGTTATGAAGTAGCAACAAAAATAATTTCATAGTCGAGAGGGTGACAACACCATGAACTATATTAAAGGGTCACAGCATTACAAATTTGGGAGCTACTGAACTCAAATCATGTAATGTAATCTGTATCTGTCAAGGCTCTCTAGAATAATAGAACATATAGTATGAGTCCATATCTATATAGAAAGCATATTTACTAGAATGGCTTACAGGTTGTGGCCCAGCTAATCTGATGATTGCTGTCTACCACAAGAAAGTCCAAAAATCCAATAGCTGTTCAATCCACAAGGCTGGATGTCTCAGGTGTTCTTTGGTATATGCTGAAATCCTACAGAAATAGGCTCAAATACCAGTGCAATAATGATCTTCCTGGCAACAACAAAGGAACGACACAAAGATGGAACAATCCTCCCTTTTCCATGTCTTTTAAATATACTGCCAGCTAAGGTGTGGTCCAGATTAAAGTAGGATTTTCCTACCTCAAATATTCAGAGTAGAAGTGGGTTTTCTACTTCTAATGATTTTATTTAAAAAACCTTGCAGAGGCATATGTAGTCATTTTGAGGTTTAGTTAATTCCAGAAACAGAAAAGTTGACAACTAAGAATAGCATCACACTATCATAGCATCTGCAAATGTAGATGCTTTGACTTCTTTTCTATCTGTGTCTCCTCAATCCCCTTCAGTTATTTTACTGCTCTATAAAGACTTTGTGGTAGTTTGAATGTAATCAGTACCCCCATAATCCCATGGTGAGTGGGACCATCAGGAGGTGTGTACTTGGGGTGTAGGTGTTGAAGGAAGTGTGTCACTGTGAACTTTGAGGTCTCTTTTGCTGAAGCTTCACTCAGCGTGATACTCAGTGAACATTTTGTTGCTTGCAAGATTTAGGACTCTTGGCTATTTCTCCATCACCATATCTGCATGCCTGATGCCATGTTGCTCAACTATGCTGATAATGGACTGGACCACTGAAAATGTCAGCAAACCACCCTATTTAAACATTTTCCTTTATAAGAAATTCCGTGGTCATAGTGTCTCTTCATAGCAATAGAAACTCTAACTAATCCACATAAAGTTACGTGTGCTGCCTGCCAAAAATTTAGAGCAGTGTAAAAGGGATCAAAATCCAAAATTTTTAACATATGCATTAAAACCAAACACTTTACAACATGTGTCAAACTTTACCCATTATCTATAAGCAGTTACAAATATCATTAGCTCAAATTCAGTGGGAGTACAATGACATACATTGTTGTTATCAAATACCACCAGTTCCAGCCTCTGGGCAACAGTAACAGGAACCCCCAATTTTCCCCCTTCTTAAGTGAAGAGAGGTTAATATTTTAATTGAAATGAGTTCTGTGTCCCAAAGTTTAAAGCAGTCTGATGTTTAGTCTGCAACTCAGCTCCAAAGCAGACCAGAGTTCAAGCTGCAGAAGCAGTTTAGCATTTGTGCTCCAGGACAGGTGGGGTAGCCAGGGTGAGGCAAGCTGGATTCAGGTACATGAAGCACATCCTGGCCCTTATGTCAGCCGGGTCTCCCTGGACTCTGGGGGCTGGATGACACCATGCAGAGTGGTGTAGCTGGTTTTGTCAGCAGGCACTCCTTTCCTTGGGGGTAGGGAAGACCGGACCAAGGATCTCTCCTCAATCACCTCTGGAAGTCTGGAACTCCTCTGTGTCCGCAGCCTCGACATCCCGTTCAGATTTCATTTTCTTTCTGTGAAAAAAGCACAAACACATCCTCGACCCCAAATATATATAGGTCGGGTTTTTTCATGATGCGTTGCGAGGGCTTTTTCACCTTGTCTTAGCAAAGGTCAGCTTGGTGTCAACAAGCCAGATCCGTTTGCATCAGGATCTGCTGGCAACTTTTATGAGTTGCTTTGAAGGAGCCTTGTTATGCTCCATAATTTTTATTATAATTAGCCATATATGCAGTTCCTCCACTGGAAGAGCCAATTGTAAAATTTAGCATAAAATCCTTTAAGGGATTTTTTGCTATAACTTTAGCAAAATACAGGTGCATAAATTGTAGCAATGATCTGGGAGAAGACCATTGTTTTTGGCCTTTGAATTTAGCAAAGGCAAATATCCAGGAATCAATCTTAAAATTATCAATGAGTCTACTGTTTAGTATAAGAAACCTTGATCATAGTCAAAATTTTGTTAAACCATTTTCCAGATTCTATCCTGTCCTTTTATATCAGACAGGCTACTGGTTTAAATTAAGAGTTTAATATCTTAACTAGCAAAACTGAGAAGATTTAGCCATAAGCCTCATTTTTTATAAAACTGTTGTAGAATAACTTTTACATTTAATATACACACTTGCCATAGCTGAATATAATTAATATACTGTATTTGTTGATTATTGTATACTTTATCTGTTGATTTATACTTTACCTGCTTGAGTACCTGTTAGGCAGCTGTTTTAAGCTCTCTATTGGAAACTGTTTTTTGTAAGAATTTTACCCTGCAGCTCAAGGTCTCCTATAAGAATATTATCACTAGAGCTTTAACCATTGGACATCCAACCAAAAGTTTGTAAGCTATCCTTTTTTTTTATTTTTTTATATTGGAAAAAAAGAAATTTCTGCCTCCTCCCCGCCTCCCATTTCCCTCCCCCTCCTCCCACTCCTCCCCGCCTCCCCCTCCTCCCCCTCCTTATCCAGACCGAAGTGCAGTCAGGGTTCCCTGCCCTGTGGGAAGTACAAAGTCCTCCCCCCTCAATCCTGGTCTAGGAAGGTGTACATCCGAACTGACTAGGCTCCCACCAAGCCAGAACATGAAGTAGGATCAAAACCCTGTGCCATTGTCCTTGGCTTCTCAGCAGCCCTCATTGGGTTCACCTTCTTATTTAGCTTCTTTAGTATCACAGAATATAGACTCAATGACCACAATTTGTGACTAGAAACCAATTATGAGTGAGTACATCCCATGTTCCTCTTTTTGGGTCTGGGATACCTCACTCAGGATAGTGTTTTCTATTTCCATCCATTTGCATGCAAAATTCGAGAAGTCATTGTTTTTTACTGCTGAGTAGTACTCTAATATGTAAATATTCCACACTTTGTTCATCCATTCTTCCACTGAGGGACATCTAGGTTGTTTCCAGGTTCTGGCTATAACAAACAATGCTGCTATGAACATAGTTGAACAAATGCTTTTGTCATGTGATAGGGTATCTGTTGGGTATATTCCCAAGAGTGATATTGCTGGGTCCAGAGGTAGGTTGATCCCGAATTTCCTGAGAAACCGCCACACTGATTTCCAAAGTGGTTGCACAAGATTGCATTCCCACCAACAATGGATGAGGGTACCCCTTCCTCCACAACCTCTCCAGCAAAGACTATCATTGGTGTTTTTGATTTTAGCCATTCTGACAGGCGTAAGATGATATCTCAATGTTGTTTTGATTTGCATTTCCCTGATCGCTAAGGAAGTTGAGCATGACCTTAAGTGTCTTTTGGCCATTTGGAATTCTTCTGTTGAGAATTCTCTGTTCAGCTCAGTGCCCCAATTTTTAATTGGGTTATTTAGCGTTTTAAAGTTTAGTTTCTTGAGTTCTTTATATATTTTGGAGATCAGGCCTTTGTCTGTTGCTGGGTTGGTGAAGATCTTCTCCCATTCAGTAGGTTGCCTTTTTGTCTTAGTGACAGTGTCCTTTGCTTTACAGAAGCTTCTCATATGTGGAGTAGGCACTTAGGAATGTGGTCATACCATAGGCCAGACTAAAAGGTGAATACTGGGTTGGGAAAAAGCCCTTTCTTCTTATCTGGAGATGGAGTTATTGGTGCCAAAATTATATCATTATATCTTTTGTTTGAGGAGCTCCTCAGAGTCTTTTCATTAATGACAGACGCAGGGGCCCAATGATGGGAGTTAGTGTGGATCCTCGCCTGAAGAGCACACCATACAGAGGTTGTAGAAACTGGCTCAACATGGCATGGTTCAGGTATGAGGGCGCTCTCCACATGGCCTAAGACAGGGTGCCCTGTGATCTGCTTACTTTAATCCTGCTAGATGCCTTTTATTTGAGGAGCTCCAAGGATGGGCGACTTATGGCAGGATAATCCCCCAACCTAAGGCAGGGCCCTGGGAACCCTAGGAAGGGTAAGGGGAAAAAAAAGCCTGGTCCCCACTCGACCTAGGAGTCATCGGGCACCCCTCTGTTCCCAGGAGAGAGGGATTACTTCACCACTCGAGAGGAGGGTCTCTCCTTGTCTCAGTCCCTTCTCCTTTGCTCTGACACCATGGTTGACTCTGACTGGTGCTCTCCACTTGATAGCTGCCTGCCTTTGTATGGGAGGGGGGAGGGGATCTGTTGGGAGCTGTTTCCCCCTAGAGATCATTGCAGGAACCATCGCCCTGGGGAGACTATGGGGAACCCCACACCCATGGTTGTACTGGGATTGGTTCTGTTGCCCCACACCCAGTTGAAGCTGTTAATGGAGAAAAATAAAATAAATAAATAAATAAAAAAAGAAACTCTAACTAAAACAAACTTCAAGTACCATATTTTAACAAGTATGTTGAGTGTACATTCTTGTCTTCTTTCTGATTTTAGTTGAATTGTTTATATTTCTCTCCATTTAAGTTGATATTGGTTAAGGGCTTGCTATAAATTATCTTTATTACATTTAGTTATGTACCTTTTATCCCCAATATTTACAATGTTTTCCCATAAGGGGGTTTTGGGATTTGTCAAGGGCCTTTTCTTCATCTAATGAGATGATCACATGATGTTTTGTCTTTCAGTCTGTTAATATGGTGTATTATTTTTATCAATTTATGTATATTGAATCATCCTTGCATCTCTAGGATGATGTTTATTTAATTACGGTGAATGATGTGTTTGATGTTTTCTTGGATTAGTATTTGGGTTTACAGGTATTTTATTGATAAACTTTTGCATCTGTGTTCCTAAGGGAAATTTATCTGAATCCTCTTTCTTTATTGGGTCTTTATGTAGTTTATGTATCAATTAAATTGAAACTCACAAAAAGAATTGGGAAATATTCTTTTATTTTTGAATTTTGTAAATTATTTGAGGATTATTGTTGGGTGGATACTATTGGATTGATTAGTGTGGCTAGGTGTTTGGAGGAGGTGTGTCACTGGGGGTTGGTTTTGAGGTTTCAAACCCAAGCCAGGTTCAGTGGCTCTCTCCTTTTCTGCTACCTGTGAATCTGGATGCAGAACTCTCTGTACATTCTCCAATACTATGTGTGCATGGCACCATGCTCACCACCATGTTGATAATGGACTAAACCTCTGAACTGTAAACAAGCCCCCATTAAACACTTTCTTTTCCGTGTTCTTGGTGTCTCTTCACAAAATAGAATACAGGCCAAAACATGGGCTTAACTCCCTTTTGGAAGTCAAAGGGAATTTGGTGCTAAAACGGTATTGCTCTGGGTGTTTTGTTTTTGTTTTTTTTGTTTGTTTGTTAGTTTTGCATGGTTGGGAAACTCATAATTACTACTTCTAATCCATTGATGTTTTTGGTCTGTTTTGCTTCCTTATTTAACCTTGATTTAACTTTGGAATGTCAAACTTTTTGATCAAATTATGTACTTCTGATGCAGAGATCCACAGCAGAGTCAAAACCATGATGGGGTTACTTACTGAAACAGCTTACCTGAGCTAATAGGAGCCCAATTATCTCCAGTCTGACAGTGAGGGATCAGTATAGGACCATATTAGGCACTCTGAATGTGGGGGACAGTTGTATGGCTGAGACACACTGTGGGACCATTGGTAATGAGACCAGAATTTATCCCTATTGGTTCTAGGCTTTTTAAACCCCATTCTCTTTAGAGGGATACCTTTCTCAGCCTATATATAGTGGAAATGGCCTTGGTCCTGACTCAAAGCAATGTGCTAGCATTTGTTAACTCCCCATGGGAAATCTTACCATCTCTAAGGAGTGGATGGCTGTTGGGATGGGGATGGAGGAAGCAGGAAAAGGGGAGGGAGTGGGAACTGGGATTAGTATGTCAATTGAGAAAATTGTTTTTTAAAATAAATACAGAAATAAATTTTTAAAAACATTATCTACTTCTTTAGGTCTTCCAATTTGTTTGAATACAGAATTCTAAAGTATATCCCTATGATTTTCTGAATATCCTCAATTATTTTGTTTCTTGATCCATTCAGTCATCTTTGTCTTTTGAGTGGAGAACTGAGGGCAATCATGCTTGATTTGTTATTGAAATATGTATGTTCGTTCTGGTTATCATGTTAATTTCTGTTACTCTGTTCTCAGTGGTCTTTATGTTTTAATAATTATGGCTCATGCTACTTCCAAAGTCTCTCTGTTTTGCTTATTTTTCTCTTCACCCCAAAATAAAGCTTCATGTATTGCCTTAGGTTTGGTTTGTTGAATATAAAACGTTTTAGGCTATCAGTGTGTGGACAATTGTTCCTTCACCTTTAATCATGGCAGTAGTTTTGCTGGGCATATTATTTGAGATGGCTGTCATTTAAGACTTGGGTTGCTTTATTCCAGGTTTTCTGGCTTTGAGAGTTTTCACTGAGATATCAGTTGTTCTTTGAAAAGTTTTCTTTACTCATGATTTGCAGTTTTCTCTTGCAAGTTTCGATGCACCTTTAATGCTCTGTCTCCTCAGTGTTTAAATATAAGATGCTATGGAAATTTCCTTTTCTGGTCTTGTCTTTAATGTATTCTGTGTGCTATGTGTGTGGGTGAGTCTCTCCTTAGTTTGTGACAGTTTTCTTCTATGATCTCCTTGAAGGTCTTGTGTTCAGCATTGACTTGGGATTCTTCTCCCTCACCTGTGCATAGAATTTCAAGCTTTGATTCTCCATGATAGCCCACATTAACAACGTCTATACATACATTCTACCAACTAAGTTACATCCCCACCTCCACAGCTCACTATCTGCTGATTACATCAACTCATGTCTGGGACCCTGTAAGAAAGATTACTATTCCCAAGTGTATTTACGTACATTTTCTTAATATTAGCAAAAGTGGTTTTAATTTCTTGGTGAGGTCATGCAGCCACTATCAAGTAAGTATGGAGGTTATTAAGTAACATTTTGGAAGCAGGAAGGACTCCTTGAGGAATCAAAATGTTTTTCTACTTCTTTTGAATGTGATGTTATTTTTCCTTTAATTTTGTCCAGAAGGACCAGGATGAGCTAATCCACTCAGACAGATATGGACTGGGGAGAAGAGATCACACATGGGAAAGCCAGTGTTCAGCTACTCCTTTTCAATTGTTGTCTTAGAATTAGGGAAGTTCACTCTTCCATTTGATGGTACCACTTCCTGACAACCTCAAGCTCATAACTTCCCCTTTCCAGGTGACATGGTAATTACGGGTCTAGAGAGAGATGAGCTGATGACATTTCTTCCCTATAACTACTTCTTAGGGCCTCATTCCAAATGGATGTTTATCAAAGGTCCTGCCAGGTGAGCGTTTCTTTTTCTCTTCATTATTAGTGAGAGTTGTAAGTGGTAGAAGGAAGCAGAGTGTTCTGTAATAAAATGATTAGAGAATTCTCTGTTTAGAATTCATTTTTGGGCCTTATTGTAGCAAGAGCAAACACAACAAATTCCTATAGACAAAAATATCAGTTTAATGATAAATATCACTTCCTATGACCTTTGATTGTAATGTATGTGACAGTAAAAGTTTGTCTATTGGAAAGAGGTAGGGCCTGGCAGAAGTGTGGATAGAGAGACAGAAAAGGCTAATAGGGTGAAGCAATGGATATTATGTATTGAATGAAAATATAATCATATCTATCTTTTTTACAGTAAATGTACATTCATATCTCTGTAAAAAGTGACCCCAAATGGAGTATTTTAATGAGCATATCTGCGTATGGATTCTCCTTAGGGTATACTCTTATAATTCTATAAACATGGTTCCTCCTAGATAATGGCAGCTGTTTTAAATTTTCAACCCTCTCACAAAACACCTGAAATGGCTTCGAGGGTAAATCACAAAGAACACATATTCAATGGTCTGCAAAAGTACATTTATAATATTAAGATATATATGTATATATATATATAATTTATATTTTATATTTTCTCATTTTTCTACTTTTCTCAAACATATGCATTGACTTATACAAAACTTCACCAGGACTATGCAACAAATATTAATTAATTTAGTTTTTATCAGTGTTGTTCTGTTCTGTTAAGTTTGTGTATGCTTAGGTATTCTTAGGAGAGTTTCATTTCATGGCTTAGTAAAATGTAAGATGGTCTTAACATTATATTAAAAAGATTGAGATTTTTTATAGATTTTGTTATTCTATTGTAATAATTTCTAATGGACTATATATTTTTGGTTATCTCAAAAGCGTCTAGACTCAAACCTCACTTATTCATTAAATTATTTTTTCTCTTTGTATTTTATTTTTCTAAAGAAGAAAACTATATAAATTCTTTTAATGTTACCTTTACAAAAATGTAAACTGTGTAATTTTCCATAGGAGTTTGAGTGTTTCAATATAAAATGAATCAATCTAAAATATTTAAGTTATCTTAGTTGAAAATTGTTACACTGCTACTGTTATAATATTGAGTAGCTTTTCATTAGCAGTAAAAGTATTTTAAGTTCTTGAATTACTGGTATCCAATATTTAAAGTCAAAATACCCAAAGTTTTTTAATAATTGCAAAATACAATTGTTCATTAAAATATGCATACTCAAAATATGCCAAGTAAATTTAAGTTTAGAAGATGAAAATCATAAGTCCATGTTAATATTGCTGGAATATCATTAACTAATACATACAGGAGACTCAAATGGAAAGTGAAGTCAGGTGTGGTGACAACACCTATGGACCCAGCACTTTGAAGGCTAAGTCAGTCTGTGAGTTCGATTGAAGTCATTCTGAACTAAGGTTGAGCTGCTCTCTCTATCTCCATCTCTTTTTCCCACACACAAATACATCAACATTATAGTAGGAAAGAGTTACTGTAGAACTGTGAAATCATTGTTTTTAAAATGGAATAAAAGGATGCCAATAAATGCCACTTACTCACCAGACACAGAGCATCCACACCGTGAAAAGCAAATGATGGAAGCATGAGTTTGCTTGTAAGCATCACAAAATTTTCAGTTTGTTTTGTGTAATTCACTTCAACAATCTACACTGATTTTGATGCACTAGGCAGGAACTTCATGTATTTGATCAAGACACCTAGGAAATAGAGATTTTATTTTAGAAATATATTTGATATAACTCTGTTTTCAGTCAATGCTGTTTCATTTACTCATGGAAGCAGCCCCAGCACATGATGTGCTATTGGTCTGTTCTTAGTCCAGGTAGTCATTTCACACACACACACACACACACACACACACACACACACACACACACACACTCATTGAACATTTTCCAGTGAACATTTTCATGTCTTTCCCACACTTCCACCATGTGACATGTGATCAAGCTCTGGGTCTGACTGCTTCCCCACAGGCTCTGCAGTGACACTGCTGCTGCTGCTTCATCGCAGGGGAACTGACTCAAAAGCGTGAGATTGTAAAGTTCTAGTGAGCATCTGTGTGCTTCCAATGGCAGGTGAGTTACATTCAATTTCTAAAGAGTAACTTATATGTTGCCAGTGAGCTGAATTTAACTTTGTAAATAATAACTTATTCTTTTTAATTATGTAAGTGTATCAGGTAATACCTACGAATTAATACCTTACTAAAAGGTAGTCACTATTTGTTTCTGCTGGCATTATGTATTTCATAAAGATCTGCTCATGGAACTCATTTGAGAGGCTAAGACCCTCATCTTCCTGAGATTCCTGAAGACTTGTTAATATTGCTGACAGTGGACTTTACATCAGCCAGCACCATGTGTCTTGTCATCTACAAGTCACACAATCACTCATGTTCTCTCTGAGTAGTCACACTGCTTTTAAGTCATTGCTCACTAAATATGGTAAAACTTAAAATGAAAATGATACTTTTGATCTAGTTTGCTTTTATGTTCATTGTGTTATTATCTCCTCAGAGAAGAATGCAAAGACTACCATAAATTCATTAAACAAGACTGCTCTAAAATCAAATGCTGTGATAATGAAGGAGAAAATGATTGTTCTCAGAGGAATGTAGAGTTATGAGGAAACAGCTTGTTGTTTTTGTTGTTATTGTTGTTGCTGTTGCATGTTTCTTTGTCAGCTGTCTGCCCAGTCTTTTGGTCTGGAGCCCTTTAATAGTGACGGCATCCGTACTATGTTTATGAAAACACTTCTGTTTAATCTTTACCACTAAGTACAACTTAAACTAATGTGAATGCCCAAGCACTGCATTTTCTTTAAATAAAACAAATAACATTTCTCAGTTTATGTATATATTAATAACTCAGTTTCTAGCCATGTTACCTGTGGTTTTTCTGGTCGAGTCTCAACTCTAGTACACCCCAGAAAAAGATGCCACATAAGAAAGGGTAGGTGACAAATATTTACTAGGCAAATGGTGTGAAGTAGAGACATTTAAGTTCATACCTTTGAGATAAAAAATTATTACCATTTTTAACATCTATTAACATTTTTTATTTTATTTACAATACATTGCCTTATTCATAAATTATAGAGGTGTAGTTAACAAAAATGATTATACATATAGAGTTTGTCCATTAGCAATTTTAAAATTGGAATGTGCTACAGTTTTTTTAGTTTAGAGACCAAATCTTGAATTAATTGTTATCCTTAATAAATCAGATAACACATTTCCTTCCTTCCTTCCTTCCTTCCTTCCTTCCTTCCTTCCTTCCTTTCTTCCTTTCTTTCTTTCTTAATATTTACTTATTTTATATTCCACATATACATGTTTTACTTGCATGTACAGCTGTGCACCACTTGCTTGCGATATCAGAGAAGGCAATAGATTCCTATAACTCGAGTTACTGATGGCTATGAGCCAGAATGTCTTTGCTGAGAATCTAGCCTAGGTCATTTGCAAGAGAAAAATATGCTCTGAATCACTGTGCCATCTTTCCAGCCTGTGAACTGGAACTTTTTTTTTTTAAAAAAAAGAACACCAGTGTGCAGCTACTGTAACCATAAGTTGGTGGGAGATCATATGTTTGGCTCTGGCAATTAAATTGAATCTATGCCTTTAATAGATAAAGCTTTTTTGTTGTTTTGTTTGTTTTTCAAGATAGGGCTTCACTGTAGTTTTAGACCCTGTCCTGGAACTACCTCTTGTAGACCCGGCTGGCCTCAACCTCACAGAGATCTGCCTGCCTCTGCCTCCCAAGTGCTGGAATTAAAGGCGTGCGCCATCACCGCCTGGCAATAGATAAAACTTGTTTCAAATATTAACTATAAAACAAGGCATTGTAAATCAGATCAGTAGAGTTCAATTTCTAAGGCATGAGGTCTAGGTGCAATACAGGCACATGAAGGTGCATTTGTGGCTGAGAATGCTGTATATCCAGGAGATATATTGAGAGTAAATGAAACATAGGCCGGGTCTAATGTGGAACTTCAAAAATTAAAGAGATGGGTTAATCAAGAATAAATAGGCAAAAGAGAATGATGATATAGATATACTGACCAGTGAAACAAAAGTTTGGTGAATACTCTATTATTTTTTAGATATTTGAAATAGGTCTCCACAATCATCTGTATTGGGATCTGGTGTCCTCTTGGGGAGGATACCTAGTCAGTCATCCTCATCAACTTAGACAAAGAAACCTAATATGGGCAAGGTCAACAGAACAACCACATAGGATACTCATGCATGCTTCAGCATTGCCAGGGCATAAATATAATTTTTTCATTTCATCTTCTTAAGGTGAACAGAATTTCTACATATGTCCTCATTAAGGATTGTCCTTAATTTCCAATCTGGATTTGGAGTCCTGGCCAATATATTTCTCCTTGTTTTCTACACTTTCATAATTCTGTGTCAGAGACCTAAGCCCACGGATATGATCTCATGTCAACTGACCTTCATCCACATAGTGCTACTCATCACTGGAACGGATATTTGGCTTATAGACATATTTGAGTCACTGAACATTGACAATGACTTCAAATGTAAGACAACTTTTTATATAAACAGAGTGATGAGAGGCCTGTCCATCTGTATCACCTGCCTCCTGGGTGTATTCCAAGCTGTCACTATCAGTCCCAGTTCCTCTTTGTTGAATAAATTTAAATATAAACTTAAAAAGTACATGATTTCTGCTTTCTTATTTATTTGGTCTTTCAACTTGTCATTCACCTGTCACCGAATAATCTATTCTGGTGCTTTTACCAATGTGCATGAAACCAAACAGATGAAGATCACCAAATTCTGCTCACTCTTCTCCATGAACCACATCATCAGGGCACTGATTTTAACAGTGGCAACCTCCAGAGATGTATTTCTTGTAGGAGGTATGCTGGCCACTAGTGCATACATGGTGATTATCTTGTTCAGACATAAGAGGCAACATAAATATCTTCACAGCCTCAGCCACCTGAGAGCATCTCCTGAGAAAAGGGCCACCAGGACTATCTTGCTGCTGGTGGTTTCCTTTGTGGTCATGTACTGGGTGGATTTCATCATCCCATCCACTGCAATTTTGTTACAGATGTACGACCCAGTCACCCTGAGTGTTCAGAAGTTTGTAATGAATGTCTATCCCACAATTACTTCTTTGGTACAAATCAGTTCTGATAACAGAATAACCAATATACAGAAACGCATGCAATCTTTGTTCCACCATATTTTCAAAAAGAGATAATTTTTCACATTTTTAATAAAATGATTTATTATTTTTATATTTATGAGTATTGTGTCAGCATGTATGCATATGTGAATTACTGTTGCCCACAAGGTCAGAAGAGGCCATTGTCCTTGCCCCTGTGAGTTGGAAATACAGACAGGTTTTTTGAGGCTTCATTCTGGTGCAACCACATCTAATTTTTCCAAAAACTTATTCTTCTTAAACTCTGTAATAGCTAAAGTAGCAAACCAAGATTCTTAATAATTAAAATAAAATTTGTGGTATTACCCATGGACATTCTTGTGATATTTTTGCTGCCAAGTGCTATAGATTTTTTAAGTTCACTATATACCATGTGCTGAAATTTCCACAGGGGTTCTCTTAGTCTCTCCTCTTTACATCATAAATGTTCTCTGATGCTGAGATTACTCAAAGAAAGTTCCTTGCTGATGCTGTCTTTTTACATTTTTCTTTGAAGGGAATTTAATCTACTCTCAGCCATCAAAAATAGTTTAAATGTCCTATTGTAGCTTTAATACCCTTTCCTAAGTGTAGTTTTTCTGGATCTACAAAAAATACTGTGAATTGAAATTTTCCCTTTTTACCACAGTTACTTAATGAGTCTTATATGAAAATTTCATGTGTCTGTGTATTTGCACTTCATCAATACTGACATATTATTAGTAAAACAAAATTGTTTATATATGATGTGTGATTTTTCTGTACATGTGTATGCATGTGTGTATGCACAGATGAATGATATGTGTGAATGTGTATGTTGACGACAGGAGACAGCGTTTGCTGTTTTTCTTCAGAAGGTACGCACCTTGGTTTTGATAGTGTCTCTCAGTGACCTGTGGATTGCCAAATAGGAGAAGATGATATCCTGGGTATTTTTGTCTGCCTCTCCAGCTCGGGATTACAAGTATGCAACACCATAGTTTGCTTAGTTTTTTCTATTATTGATAATAAAAATAAAATCTACTCGTTTTTTTTCATACAGTATACTCTCAATAGACTTTCTCCTCCCTGTCACTTATTTCAAGGAAAGCTGAGCTTTGGTAGTGAAGGAAATCAGAGAAAACAGAGATCTTGTGACTATGTCATTGAATTAGGAAACAAATCACAGCTCCAGATAGCAGCATAACTTGGCAGATTTGGCCACATGTTTCTAGCTTTAGATGAAGGATAGAAGAAAGGTTATATAATCTCCCTCTGTGACTGAGGAAAGCTGCTAAGGCCAGGCACAGGGGTGTCACTGCATGGAGGCCTAGAGAGGCCATTGTGTGAAGCTGTGAAAGTCAAACCTGGATTGCCTCAGAGACCCCAGGCTGTTGGAGATGTCAGAGTCATGTGATACCTGCTGAGGAAAGCTGCTAACAGGGAGTGGAACCAGATCAAGTGAGAGAAGTGTGATGTGGTTTTGATCTTAGACATTCTGATCATTCTGGTGCAAGATGGTAGCTCATAGTCATTTTGATTTGCCTTTCCCTGATGATTAAGGACGTTGAGCAATTCCTTAAATGTCTTTCAGCCTTTTGAGACTTTTCTGTTGAGAATTCTCTGTTTAGATCTGTACCCCATTTTTAACTTGATTATTTTGTACTTTGATGTCTAGGTTCATGATTTCTTTATATACTTTGGAGATCAGCTCTCTGTCAGATGTGGGGTTGGGGAAGATCTTTTCCCATTTGTAGGCTGTTGTTTTTTCTTATTCATGGTATCCTTTGCCTAATAGAAGATTTTCATTTCAGGAGGTTCTATTTATTGATTGTTGTCTATGCTGCTGGTGTTATATTTAGGAAGTGATCTCTTTTGCCAATGCATTCAAGGCTAACTCCACTTCCTGTTCTATTAGGTACAGTATACTAGATTTATGTTGAGGTCTTTGATCCACTTGGACTTGAGTTTTGTACATGGTGATAGACAAGAATATATTTGCAGTGTTGTATATGATGACATCGAGTTATGCCAGCACCATTGATGAAGATGCTTTCTTTTTTCCAGTGTAGGGATAAGTCCTGCCCCTTAGGGGGTGTGTTCGCCTTAGGCTAATGTTAGCCTATAAATTTAGCGTGCTCCCAGACACTCCCTTCTGCTTTCCTGGTCTCCGCGGGAACAGTGGTTCTGTAAGTCTATTTCCTCCATTAAAGCTGTCTGCATTCCTTACAATCTGTCTGTCTTCGTTTATGCCATCACATTTTGGCGCCTGAACATTTGGCTTTTAGGACCTCTCCTTCCCCCTCTCATCTGCCAGCCGCGAGTTCGGCTTGGCGCAAGCCCTCCCTTCCTCAGCCGCGGCCTGTGCCTTGGGGCGGCCGTGTGGCCTGTGCCTTGCAGCAGCCTTGTAGCCTGTGCCTTGTGCATGGAGCCAGCAGTTTAATATAAATTATCACGCACTGGCTTTTCTTGCTGCAGTCCTTTATATTTTTTTAGACACCTCAGATTGATTTCAAGTCCCCATGTACCCTATCATCTGCCTCCCAACATGGATTTAAACTCCACAGGCCTGCATAGTCTCTGCCTGCATTGTTTACTCTTTTCTGAGTCGTTTTTAAATCTCCCTTGCAAGTACAGCTCTTAAGTGGTGCAAACCAGAGCACGCAGTTGCCGGTTGCGGAAGCTGCAACCCCTTAGGGTGACTCTGTCACGTGGAGACATACACGGCTTCCAGGTTACTCTTCTCTACCCCTGGATTCTGGGTTTATGGTTCCGTGTACGCCATTTTTTGTTTAATTTGTGACTTAGGCCCCAGTGCCGAGTCCGAGATACACTCGGCCTTCAGGCCCATAATATCTAGAGAGGCAGGTGAATCTCTGTGAGTTCAAGGTCAGCCAGGCGGTGGTGGTGCACTCCTTTAATCCCAGCACTTGGGAAGCAGAGACAGGCGGATTTCAGTGAGTTCGAGGCCAGCCAGGTCTACAAGAGCTAGTTCCAGAACAGACTCCAAAACCAGAGATCACCACTGGCAGGAACAATTCGTTACAGGTAAAAAAAAATTCTTTTATAAATAAAATGTCTGAACACGTTACCATTCAAGAATTTAACAGTTTTTTTAATTATACCATGTGGGAGATTTTACAAGAGGTGTCTACGACTCCACATCTATGGATCCTTCTGGGATTAGTAGTTTTCCTTGGCACTAAATGGTTTGATAGAAATATGATAAAGTCTTTACAAGACGAATCCAGGATTCTTAAGGCAGAAGTTGAACGTCTAAAAACTATTGGAGATGAATCCAGGATTCTTAAGGCAGAGGTGGAACGTCCAAAAACTATTAAGCATGACAATGATCTTCTCAAGAATCAGTTTGAAGTTCTACAGGAAGATAACAGATCTTTATTTATTTATTTATGTATTTATTTATTCTCCATTAACAGCTTTAATTGGGTGTGGGGCAACAAAACTATTCTTAGCACAATTATGGGTGTGAGGTTCCCTGCAGACTCGCCAGGGTGATGGTTCCTGTAATGATTTTTAGGGGGAGACGGCTCCCAACAGATCCCCCTTTCTCTTATATAAAGGCAGGTAGTTATTACGTGGAGAACACCAGTCAGAGTCAACCATGGTGTCAGATCTAAAGGAGAAGGGACTGAGATAAGGAGAGACCCTCCTCTCAAGTGGAGAAGCAATTTACCTCTCCTGGGAACAGAGGGGTGCCTGATGATTCTTAGGTCGAGTGGGGACCAGGCCTTTTTTCTTTCCCCCTTACCCTTCCTAGGGTTCCCAGGGCCCTGTCTTAGGTTGGGGGATTATCCTGCCATAAGTCGCACGTCCTTGGAGCTCCTCAAATAAAAGGCATCTAGCAGGATTAAAGTAAACAGATCACAGGGCACCCTGTCTTAGGCCATGTGGAGAGCACCCTCATACCTGTACCATGCCATGTTGAGCCGGTTTCTACAACCTCTGTATGGTGTGCTATTCAGGCAAGGATCCACACTAACTCCCATCATTGGGCCCCTGCGTCTATCATTAATGAAAAGACTGTGAGGAGCTCCTCAAACAAAAGATATAATGATATAATTTTGGCACAAGTAACTCCACCTCCAGACAAGGAGAAAGGGCTTTTTCCCAACCCAGTATTCACCTTAAGATAACAGATCTTTGTTTAACAAGACTCTGTTGGCTGAGCAAAATTTAGAAAAGTTCAGGCTGATATTATGGAGAAATTCATTGCTATGGAAGAGGGAACTGTTGATTTGAATCGTAAACTCCAATCCCTTTCTGTAGGGACTGAAACATTAGGGGCTGATATTAAGGAGAAATTCATTACTATGGAAGAAAGAACAGATGATTTGAATCATAGATTCCAGCAGTCACTTTCTGACGGGACAGAAACATTATCTGAGAGAATCAAAACTGTTGAGTGTGACAATCGAATTTTGTCTAAAGCTTATGACAGATTGGCGGAAAGATTGTCAATATAAAAAGGCACTGTTTATGCCATAAAAATTATGTTCAAAGATGAGATGTTATCTCTAATGGACAAACTTCATACTTTAGAATTCTCAATGAAGGCTTTGGAACATGATTCTGGACAGGAGATACAGACATTGCAGAAGGCAATGGTGAATAGAATTGAAAAGATTGAGGAATTTCTAAATTCTGATGAATAAGAACAAATGGTAGAAAGGCAAATTTTAACTATACCTGTGGGTAAATCCCTCTGGGACAATTTCCACAAAGCTCTACTTACAACTTTACCTGCCTCTCCAGTAATAACAACAGAGAAGGTGATTGGTTCCAGAAACCCTAGGGTCATCAAGGAAGATACATGGGAGCCTGTCCATATGAATGATCTCAAAGAAATTAAACAGGCTATCATGACTTTTGGGATGCATGCCTCATTTGTTAAAGATATGCTAAAATCTTGGGCCTTGACAAGCAGAGCAACCCCCTCGGATTGGCTCCAGCTGAGTTCTGCGGTACTTGAGAGCAGGCCGTAATTAAAATGGAAATGCTTCTTCAGGCAAGAGGCTAGACTTTTAGAACAGCAAGAAAAGGTGAAGGGAAGTGACATTTCCATAGATAAAATTCTAGGTGAAGGACTCTTTTCTGACCCTCAAGAACAGGCTAATTTGGATGAAAACACACTCTTCCTGTGCACTACAGCAGCCTTAAGGGCTTGGGAAAGGGGACAAGACCCAGGACAGAAAATGGAATCATTTGTCACCATTAAACAAGGTCAGAGAGAACACTTTAGTGATTTTTTTACAAAGACTTACTAAGGCTGTACAAATAGGGATATCTGACCCAGACGCAAGACATATAATGATTGAGACTTTGGCTTATGAAAATGCAAATGTGGAATGCAAAAAGATTTTGGGGCCTTTAAAGTTCAGATCAGCACCCTTGGAAGAATGGGTCTTGCATATACTGGATGTTGATACATTTGATTATGGGACTGAAGTATGGGTAGAAGAAGCAATTTCCAATGTTAAAAGGAGACACCAGAATACCAAATGTTTTAATTATAGCAAAATGGGTCATATGAAAAGGAATTGTAGCCAACAGATTTTCAGAAATAATAATAATGCATCATCTAGAAATAACAGAAATAGGAGGACTCAGCCTTCAGGTTTATGTAGAAGATGTGGAAAGGGCAGACATTGGACGAACGAATGCAGATCTACAAGGGATAGACAAGGCAACCTGATACAGACGGGAAATGTGAGAGAGGGGACCTCACAGGCTCCAATGGCAAACATGGTTCAGTCATTTCCAGTTACTGCAGAGAACGTGCCTCGTAAGGACAATTAGGAAACCCCATGCTTACTGTTACAAACAATAACAATCAGAAAGATGAGTTACGTGTGTTTTGGCAAACTTCTATAAATGATCAAAGACCTAAGCTGAGAGTGTGTGTAAATGGCATTTTTATTACGGGCCTGCTGGACACAGGTGCTGATGTAAGTATCATTACCTCAGAATCTTGGCATTCGTATTGGACTCTTCAGAA
This sequence comes from Microtus agrestis, assembly GCA_902806775.1. NCBI lineage: Eukaryota > Metazoa > Chordata > Mammalia > Rodentia > Cricetidae > Microtus > Microtus agrestis. The sequence goes on from CADCXT010002642.1 coordinate 293,641, forward strand.
TGTAAATGTTCACCTCTTGGGAATTAGAACCCTATCTCGAGTAAGACAGAGCACGATATGGGTTGAATGTATAGGGCCTTAGGGACAAATAGGAAAATTAAGGCCATATGTAGCCATTATTGCAATGAATTTATGGGGTCGTGACCTATTACAACAATGGAATACCCAGATTAACATTCCTGCTACTTCTAGACCCTATATTTCTGAGAATAATATTAAAAGATATTACAAATGGAGAAAACCGGCCATTCAGGCCATACAAGAACAAGCAATCGAAGTCCCTTCAGAGATACCAACAGCCTTGCCTCTAAAATGGTTGACTGAGAAACCAATATGGACAAAGCAATGGCCTCTAGCTGAGGAAAAGTTACAGGCTTTAGAAGAGCTGGTACAAGAGCATTTAGATGCTGGACATATAGAAGAATCAACCAGCCCTTGGAATTCTCCTGTATTTGTGGTTAAGAAAAAATCAGGTAAATGGAGAATGGTGACAGATCTCAGAGCTATCAACAAGGTTATTCAACCTATGGGCCCTCTGCAATCTGGAATTCCTTTGCCCTCTTTATTACCAAAAGGATGGCCTCTTATAGTTATTGATTTAAAGGATTGTTTTTTCACTACACCTTTACAAAAAGAAGATAGAGAAAAATTTTCCTTCACAGTGCCTACTTACAACAATTCTCAACCTTCCAGGAGGTACCACTGGGCTGTCCTCTTCCAGGGTATGTTAAATAGCCCCTCCTTGTGCCAATATTTTGTGAACCAACCATTGCAAATAATATGCAAGAAATTTTCCAAATCTATAATATACCAATACATGGACAACATCTTGTTATCCAATCCAAACATGGATACCTTGAACAGACTGTTTGAAGAAATAAAGATACTTTTACCTAAATGGACCTTGGAAGGTGATAAAGATTTAAACAGTCTCAGAGAATTAACAGCTGAAGCAGAAAAGGAACTGACAATGATTGAGGAAAAATTACAACAGGCACATGTGGACAGGGTGAATCCAGAGCTCGATTGTATTCTCGTCATAATACCACCAACAATTTCTCCTACAGGAATTTTAATGAAGAGAGATGATATTATCTTGGAATGGATCTTTTTACCACATAAACCAAGTATGAAACTGAAAACTTATGTGGAAAAAGTCTCTGAGTTAATTATAAAAGGCAAGCTGAGACTTCGTCAACTAGCAGGCATAGACCCAGCAGAAATTATAGTGCCTTTCACTGCCGATGAACTAAAGAAATTATGGGAAGATAATGAACCATGGCAAAGAGCTTGTGCTAATTTTTTGGGAGACATTAATAACAACTATCCAAAAAGCAAGAGGCTTAATTTCATAAAGAGAACTTCTTGGATCCTTCCTCGAATCATCCGTGATGCTCCAATAACTGGAGCCTGTACATTCTATACTGATGCCAGTAAAACAGGGAAGGCAGGTTACAAATCAGAAGACTTGGGTAAGGTGGAACAAGTCCTTATGATTCTGTACAGAAGGCAGAATTATATGCCATTCTTATGGTGCTCAGGGATTTTAATGAGCCTATTAATATAGTTACTGATTCAAAATATGCAGAAAGAGTTATTTTACATATTGAAACTGCTGAATTTATACCTGTTGACACAGAACTAACCTCATTGTTTATCCAGGTTCAAGATTTGATCAGGAACAGGCTTTGCGCTATGTACACAACACACATCCGATCCCATAAGGGTCTGCCAGGTCCTCTAGCACAAGGTAATGCAGATATCGATCAATTATTGATTGGTAGTGTGCTACAAGCCTCTGAATTTCATAAAAAACATCATGTTAATAGCAAAGGTTTGAAGAAAGAGTTTTCTATTACATGGCAACAAGCTAAGGAGATTGTAAAGAAATGCCCTACTTGCTCTTTCTGTAACCAAACGCCATTACCAGCACTGGCTAATCCAAAGGGCACCCATAGGAATGAAATCTGGCAAATGGATGTGTTCCACTTTGCAGAATTTGGCAAATTGAATTATGTTCATCACACCATTGACGCTTATTCAGGCTTTCAATGGGCAACTGCTTTAAGTTCAGAAAAGGCTGATTCAGTAATCACTCATTTATTAGAAGTCATGGCTATCATGGTTATACCTACACAGATAAAGACAGATAATGGTCCTGCTTATGTCTCTTGGAAAATGAAACAGTTTTTTGACTATTACAATATCAAGCATGTTACAGGTATACCATACAATCCTACAGGTCAAGCAGTCATAGAAAGATCAAATAGAACTATAAAGGATATGTTGAACAAAAAGAAAGGGGTGGAAAACACCCCCAGAAATAGGTTACATAATGCTTTATTAACCTTGAATTTTCTTAACGCTAATGAGAAGGGAACAACGGCTGCAGAAAGACATTGGATAATGGAAAAGTCTACTGAACTAAATCAACCAGTTTATTTCAAGGATGTGGTGACCTCACAATGGAAGCCAGGAGATGTGCTGCGTTGGGGAAGGGGTTTTGCTCTTATCTTCACAGGTGAGGAAAAATTGTGGAAACCGTCAAAATTAATAAAAGTTCGGTATGAAGAAGAAAAGCCATTTGGAAAAGATAAATAACAACTCATTCACAAGGATGGCAAGCATACTGATGGTAAGGAATATAAATCGATTCGGGGCAGGGTTCTTTTCTTATCTCCACAGGTAAATACTGATCTTCAAAGAATTTAAGGGACCCTGAATATTTAATCATTGATTGATGGAAAATAGTTACAACCCACTAAGCATCAGCAAGTTTTGATTATATATATATATATATATATATATATATATATATATATATATATATATATGTTTTATTGAACACTTCTTTATAAATATGTAGAGCTGGTTTTTTAGTTGGAATATGGCTCAGTCCCTCTTCAATTCCAAGCCTGTTGATAAGAGATATCTCAGAGTTTCTGTCTCAGATCAGGAGCCATGAAATGGTACAGAATAAAAATAATTATATACTTTGCTTTTCTTTATATCTGTGTCTTTCTTTATATGTCAATATGTGTCCTTGTTGTTAATGTTTAAATTTCCCATAACAAGCAACATATTTTCCTACAGTAATCTTTGAAGTTTTCAGGATGAAGATGGGTCCCCACAACATCAACTCAACCTGGTTTTTATGACGTCATGATTATTTTTTTTCCTCTTTTAAGTGCTAATATTAGACTTGTTCTTTGATACCAACTGCATGAGACAATTTTGAATGGTGCTCATTTTTGACAACACTCTAGCCGGACCTTCTCAAAGTAATCAGGGACTAGTCGCAATTTTCTTAGGACAAAGGTTAATTTAGGAATTTTATCATCATTTGCTTTCACAGAAGCCCCTAAGAAGAACGTCGCCCCCATGTCAGCTTGAAGCAATCATAGAGGACGACGTCCCCTTTCCCAACAGAGTTTGCCCTCAGAGTTAGGGACATCTTTTAGTGATTGGTATGAGGTTGAGGGAATGGGGAGATGTTTTATGGAATTAGGGGGATATTCAAAAAAAGGGGGGGATTAACTGGTTTGATAGGATGATTGGTATTTGTGAGTTACTATTTTTAGAAAATTGTAATGGTACTGTTTCCTGTATAGTGATATATTGAATATTGTATGTGAGTGTTCCTACCTCTATTTTTGTAAAAGAGTATGCTTATATTGTATTGATACATCTACCATATCACAATGTACATTTCTACCTCTGATACTATTTATGTAATAACATTGTTTACATTTGATATGTAATGACATTGTTTACAGATGAAGATCATTGTCTTCATATATTGCACAGTTGTTTATTCTCTTAGTCTTCAAGTTAGATACGTATTGAGAATTATGTTTGTCATGTTTATTTTTAGGTTAATCAGGTCTTCTAGTTACATAGATATTATATTTAGTATAGACAGTATAATCTTCAGCCTCTTTAAAGAGCTGTAGAAAATGGCCTTTAATCTAACCTAGAATTCTGTGCCAATGAGACACAATTACTCCTGGCAACACCACTCTACTCCCGAGAGAACGTTGAGCACCAAAGACACTCCACTGGGAGCTTGTCTTTTGGCAGAACTGGCCTTTGGATTAAGAAAAGCCCATACCTCAACTACTGACAAAGATATGAAACAGGATTGTCTTATCTTGCCAAGACAGGGTAGGATAAATCTAAGAAAGTTTCTTGCATTTGATAATGGCATGTCAGTTATGTTAGGCCTTAGCCAAAGTTGGTTGACTCAACATTGCAAACGAGAATTTGGTGATTGCCCAGGTAGTCAGTTGTCTCTGTCATTTGTTGCACATATTGTATATCTCTCATTTGTTAAGTAATATTTATTCCCTTCTCAGATCTTTGACGGAGTTGAAGATTATATAACTGTAATTACTCTCTACATTATTTAGACTCCTTGAGATAGAATGTCTTCTAAAACTTTTGTTCTCAATATTGTGTGTTATATCTATTATTTGTTATTATTGTTTATAGTTGTATTTGGTTTAGTTCTGTCTTATTTAGACAAAAAGGGGGAGATGTAGGGATAGACCTACCCATTGGGGGTGGGCTTGCCTCGGGCAAATGTTTACTGATAAATTGAGTGCAGAGAAGCTGCAGGCCCCTTGCTTCCTGTCTCCTGTGCTCCATGGGAACCTTGGTGTCATGAGTCTGGTTTTTACATTAAAGTTGTACAAATACTCATCACAATTTGTCTGAATTAATCTAAACCACCACAGCATTGACCCTGTAGATTGCTTTTGGTAAGGTTTTCATTTTATTATTTTAATACTGCCTATACAAAAGCATGGGAGATATTTCCATTTTCTGATATTTTCTTCAACTTCTTTTTTCAAAAATTTAATGTTTTTGTCATTTTGGTTTTCACTTGTTTTTTTTTAGAGATACTCTCCGATATTTCATATTATTTGTGGCTATTGTAAAGGGTGATAGTCTGTGAACCCTTTTCTGCCTGTTTATCATTTGTATATAGGAGGGCTATATAAATTAAAAAATAGGGTATTGAACTGAACAGAGAATTCTCAACAGAAGGATTTCAAATGGCCAAAAGACACTTAAGGTCATGCTCAACCTCCTTAGCGATCAGGGAAATGCAAATCAAAACAACTTTGAGATACCATCTTACACCTCTCAGAATGGCTAAAATCGAAAACACTAATGATAGCTTATTCTGGAGTGGTTATGGAGTAAGAGGAACACTCATCCATTGTTGGTGGGAATGCAAACTTGTGCAACCCCTTTGGAAATTGATGGAGGTGGGTCTTGTATTTATCTGTTGCTTTCATTGGTTAATTAATAAAGAAAACTGCTTGCCCTGATAGGACAGAAAATTAGGTAGGCGGAGTAGACAGAACAGAATGCTGGGAGAAAGAAGCCGAGTCAGAGAGTTGCTATGATTCTCCCACTCCAGACAGCCACAGGTTAAGATCTTCCCTGATAAGCCACCTCGTGGGCTACACAGATTATTAAAAATGGGTTAGATCAATATGTAAGAGCTAGCTAATAAGAGGCTGAAACTAATGGGCCAGGCAGTGTTCAAAAGAATACAGTTTCCATGAAGTTATTTTGGGTAAAGCTAACCAGGTGGGAAGACGCAGCCCGCCGCTCCTAATACAAGAGAAAATCAGTGTGGTGGTTTCTCAGGAAACTGGGAGTCAACCTACCTCAGGATCCAGCAATTCCGCTCTTGGGAATATACCCAAGAGATGCCCAATCATACTACAAAAGCATTTGTTCAACTATGTTCATAGCAGCACTATTTGTAATAGCCAGAACCTGGAAAAAACCTAAGTGCCCCTCAATAGAAAAATGGATAAAGAAGGTGTGGCACATATACAGTTTAGAGTTCTACTCAGCGGAAAAAACAATGACATCTTGAATTTTGCATGCAAATATATGGAAATAGAAAATACTATCCTGAGTGATGTAACCCAGATCAAAAAGATGAATATGGTATGTACTCATTCGTAAGTGGATTCTAGCCATAAATAAAGTACATTGGGCCTATAATTTGTGATCCTAGAGAAGCTAAATAAGAAAGTGAACCCAAAGAATAACATATAGTTATCCTCCTGGATATTGGAAATGGACAAGAATGCTGGACAGGGGTTGGGAGCATGGGGTGGAGGTGGGGTGGGGATAAGGGGAAATCTGGAGAGAGAAGGGAGAAGGGGAGGATAGGGAGAGCTTGAGGGAATGGGATGGTTGGGATGGAGGAGGGGTGGATGTGGGAGCAGGGAAGTAGATATCGTAATTAAGGGAGCCATTTTAAGGTTGGCAAGAGACTTGACCCTCGAGGGGTTCCCAGGTGTCCAAGGAGATGTCCCCAGCTTGTTCCTTGGGCAGCAGAGGAGAGGGTGCCTGAACTGGCCTTATCCTATGGCCACATTGATGAATATCTTGCATATCACCATTGAACCTTCACCTGCCGATGGATGGAGATAAAGACAGAGACCCACACTGGAGCACAAGACTGAGCTCCCATGGTCCATATAAAGAGCAGAAGGAGGTAGAACATGAGCAAGAAAGTCAGGACTGCAAGGGGTGCGTCCACCCACTGAGACAGTGGGACTGATATAATGGGAGATCACTTAGGCCAGTTAGACTGGAACTGATGGAGCATGTGATCAAAGTGGACTCTGAATGTGGCTGATGGTGGAGGCTGACAGATAAACCAAGAACAATGGCACTGGGTTTTTATTCTACTGCATGGACGGGCTTTGTGGGAGCCTATTCTGTTTGGATGGTCACTTTCCTGGACCTGGAGGGGAGCAGGGACATTCTTGGACTTTCCATAGGGTAGGGCAGCCTGACTGCTCCTTAGACTGGAAGGGGTAGGGTGAGGGGAGGAAATTGGGAGGAGGGTAGGAGGTGGAAATTTTCAAAAAAAATAAAAAAATATTTAAAAAAAAGAATTGCTCAACATCCTTAATCATCAGGGAAAGGCAAATCAAAATGACTCTGAGCCACCATCTTGCACCAGAATGGTCAGAATGGCTAAGATCAAAAACACATTCCACTTCTCTCACTTGGGCTGGTTCCACTCCCTGTTAGTATCTTTCCTCAGCAGCTATCCCATGGCTCTGTCATCTCCAACAGCCTGGAGTCTCTGAGGTAATCCAGGTTTGACTTTCACAGATTGACACAATGGCGTCTCTAGGTCTCCATGCAGTTACAACTGTACATGGCCTCAGCAGCTTTCCTCAGTCACAGATGGAGATTCCATAATCTCTTCTAACCTTCAACTAAAGCCAGAACCATGTGACTGAAGTTACCAAGTTTAGCTGCTTTCAGGGGCTGTGATATGGTTCCTCATTCAATTACATCTTCACAATTATCTCTGTTTTCTCTGGTTTCCTTCACTGCCAAACCTCAGCTTTCTGGAACTAAGTTACAGGGAGGAGAAACTCTATTCACTATATACTGTATGTAAAAATCAAATCATTTTTTATTATCAATAAAAGAAAAAAACTAAGTGGAGTGTGGTGTTATACACTTGTGATCCTAGCTGGAGAGTCATAGACAGGAAGATACCTGGTACTATCATCTTGTCCTATTTGGCAATCCCCAGGTCACTGGAGACAATATCAAAACCAAGGTGAGTGGATTCTAAAGAAAAACAGCAAACGCTGTCTCCTGTCCTCAACATACACACACATCCTTCATCTGTGCACACACACATGCAAACACATGTACACTAAAAACACACTGTACATCATGAATATCTACAAACAATTTTTGTTTTTCTAATAATAATTCAGTATTGATGAAGTACAAATACACAGGCATATGGGATTTTCATAGAAGGATCATTAAGTAACTGTAGTAAAAAGGGGAATTTTAAGTTCACAGTATTTATGGATCCAGAGAAACTTCACTTAGAAAAGAGAATTAAAGCTGCAATGGGACATTTGATCTATTTTTGATAGCTGAGAGCAGATTAAATTCAAAAGAAAAATGTAAAGAGTCAGTATCAGAAAGGAGCTTCCTTAGAGCACCCTCAGCATCAGGGAACATTTATGATATAAAGTAAAGAGGAGAGAGTAAGAAAATTCCTGTGGAAATTTCAACTATAGTGTAGAATGAAGTTAAAGGAATTGACAGCACTTGGCAGCAGAAAAATCACAAGATTGCTCATGTGTAATAACACAAATTTTATTTAAAATATGAAAAATCTTGATTTTCTACTTGAATTATTACAGAGTTTAAGAAGAATATGTTTTTTGGAAAAATCAGTTGTGGCTGCATCAGAATGACGCCACACAAACAACAGTCTGTCCAACACAGGAAGGGGAGACAATGGCCTCTTTTGACATTGTGGGCACCAGGAATTAACAGATACATACAAGCTGACAATATAATCATGAATATAAAAACAATAAATAATCATTTTATGAAAAATGTGAAAAATTATCTCTTTTTAAAAATCTGATGGCACATAGACTGGATGTGTTTCATCATATTGGTTACTCTGTTATCAGAACTGATTTGTATCAGAGGAGTAATTGTGGGATAGACATTTATCACAAACATCTGAACACTCAGAGTGACTGGGTCGTAGATCCGTAACAAAATTACTGTGGATGAGATGATGAAGTCCACCCAGTACGTGACCACAAAGGAGACCACCAGCAGCAGGATGGTGTGGGTGGCCCTTTTCTCAGAAGATGCTCTCAGGTGCCTGAGGCTGTGAAGATGCTTGTGTTGCTTCTGATGTCTGAACAAGATAACCACCATGTATGCACTAGTAGTCAGCATAACTCCTACAAGAAATGCATCTCTGAAGAATTGCAGTTGTTAAAATCAGTGCCCTGATGATGTAGTTCATGGGAAAGAGTGAGCAGAATTTAGTGACCTTCATCTGGTTGGTCTCACTCACGTTAGTAAAAGCACTAGCATAGAAGATATTGTAGCAATTGAATAACAAGTTGAAAGACCAAATAAATAAGAAAGCAGAAATCACGTATTTGTTTAGTTTATATTTAAATTTTGCCAACAAAGAAAAACTGGGACTGATAGTGACAGCCCGGAACACACTCAGGAGGCATGCGGTGCAGATGGAGATGCCTCTCAACACCCTGGTTATGTAAAAATTTGTCTTACATTTGAAGTCATTGTCAATGTTCAGTGACTCAGATATGTCCCAAAGCCAAATATCGGTTTTAGTGATGAGCAGCACTATGTGGATGAAGGTCAGTTGACATGAGATCATGTCTGTGGGCTTAGGTCTGTGACCTAGAATTATGAAAGTATAGAAAACAAGGAGAAACATATTGGCTAGGACTCCAAGTCCAGCTTGGAAATTAAGGACAATATTTAATGAGGACATATGTAGAAATTTTATTCATCTTAAAAACATGAAAAGAAAGAATGAAATTTATGCCCTGGCAATAATGAAGCATGCATGAGCAGCCTTTATGTGGTGGTCTGTTGTCCTTGTCCATCTTGGGTTTCATGGTCTAAGTTGATGAGGACGACTGACCAGGTATCTTCCTCAAGAGGGCACCACATCCCAACACAAATAGTTGTAGAAATCTATTTCAAATATCTGGAAAAAATAATAAAGTATTCACCAAACTTTTGATTAATTGCTCAGTATGTTTATATCATCATTCTGTTTTGCTTTTAATTCTTGATTAATACATATTTTTAATTTTTGAAGTTTCACATTAGACAAGGCCTATGTTTCTAAATAGTCTCAATATTTCTCCTGCACATATGACATATTGAGCATGATAAGTGCATTCTTAGCCATATCCTATACATAATGCATACTTTTTGTGCCTATATTGCACCTAGACCGCATGCCTTAGAAATTGAATCCAACTGATTTGACTTACATTGTCTCATTTTATAGTTAATACTGAAAGCAGCAGTGATGAGAATAGAGGAGCATAATCATATTTGTACAACTGATTAAGAATTATGTTGATCTGGGGAAAACTCACAAAAAATCCAAAACAGTGAGGTGAGTCAGTTTTATATTCCATAATTTTAATAAGCTCCATTTTACAACTATCCATGTTTTCATTCATAATTCTAATGATAATTAGATAATTCATGAAAATCCCACTATTTTAATCAGTGGTATGTCTATCTCAATTCAACTATTTTTATTTTTCAATGAACTCACCGCCCTAGAATCTGGAATTAAAGACAATGATACAGTTGGAGTTCATTAGTGCACTTTCCACACCCTATTAATTGTGTAACCGTTATTGTTATAAATTCTCCTAGATGTCTCCCAGTTTACTTCTCATCCATTTAAATCTTGTGTGAACTCTACTTATGGTTTAAAGAACTAACACCCAGCTATCAAGACAAACGTTATTTTTCTTTATTTTTCACAGCAGGACAGTGGTGGGGGATAAATCATTAATGGTATGATTTTCTTGGGGTTTTTCATCCATCCCTTGATACTTTACCTACTTATTCTATCTTCTGTAATTAAATCTTCCTCTTTAACTAAGAATCCCCCATTTTATCCTTTTCCGAATCAAATTAATGATATACTGCTACTCCCCTGTACCTTCCTCTCACCTCCTTCTTTATGAACTTCCCTCCTCCGTGCTAAGGATCCCACCCTTTCCCATTTCCATGATAAGATCACTTGTACCCTGTTTATTCTTCTCTCCATTGCTACCCACGATCAACTCCATCTTGGCCATGGTCCCATTTTGATTTCCTGATATATGTAGTTTACACAGGTAAATACTCTCATCTGAAGATGTGGAGCTAGGAGACCCCTACAAGAGAGAGCATGTGACACCAAGAAAAACACTGCTTTCAACACATTGTGACACACATGAACTAGCCAAAGAAGACCACGTTGTGATCCTGTTTTAGAATCTCTGTTTTAAAAGAGATTCCTCCCCACGCAGTAGAAATCAAGGGTCCCAGTGTTATCATATCTCAACAACACAGAGACAGTTTTTATAATTTCAACAAATAGTCTTAGTTGGGGCTTTTATTAGTTATTTACCGTGGTTACCAGTATGATTATTTTATCAAATTAGTATGATTCGTTACTTTAAATTCAACTCTGTGCTAGGGAAATAGAAAACTATACCAACTAAAATTCTTTTGAGAACGAGTGGCCAACTGCAATTTCAAGTTCACTTGTATATTCCACATATATGTGTTTGCATGTAGTTAAAAAATAATTCAGAAGTCAGTAAATGAGACCATGCGATAACATCCCCATGAATATGCCAACATAAATCATACATTTCACACATATACATTATATTTTATCTTCAAAAACTTTATCTAGTAAATGCATAGATTCATCAGTTTAATTGCCAGAACGAAACATGATTCTCCCACCAGCGTACACTTACTGTATCTGGACAGTAGTGTTCTGGTTTTTTTTTTTAAGTTTTAGGGTACAGGCTGGAAAGATGGCACAGTCGTTCAGAACATGTTTTGCTCTTGCAAATGACCTGTGTGTGCTACATTCCCAGCAATGACATTCTGGCTCATAACAATCTGTAACTCTAGTTACAGGGAATCTATTGCCTTCTCTGATATTGCAAGCAAGTGGTACACAGATGTACGTGCAATAAAACATGTATATGTAGAAAATAAAATAAGTAAATATCAAAGGAAAAAGAAATATCTGATTAAGATATAAATTAATTCAAGCCTTGGTCTCTAAATGGAAAGAACTGTAGCACATTTCAACTTTTAAATTGCAAATGGACAAACTCTATAAATATAATCATTTTATTAACAACACCTTCATAACTTATTAATAGGGCAATGTACTATAAGTAAAATAAGAACATTATAATGAACTTAAAGATGGTAATCGAAAAATTTTTTTTTCTTATCTCAAGGCTATGGACTTTAACGTCTCTACATCACAACCTTTTCTTAGTAAATATTTGTCACCTACAGAAAATGATGCTTCTTCTCATTCCTCAATTGCTGCCTTTCTTTGGGGTGCACTGGAGGTGAGACTGGACCAGAAAACCACAGCTACCACAGCCATAAACCAAGTTGTCAACAGTTCCATAAACTGAGAAAAGTCATTCGTTTTATTTTAAAAGAATGCAGTGCTTGTGCTTCACGTTAGTGTAGGTTGTACTTAATTGTAAGGACTAATCCCGAACTGAATCCATAAATATTCGTAATAGTGCGGATGCCATCACTTATTAAAGGATCCAACCAATAGACTGGGCAGGCAGCAGGCAGCTGTCTGAAGAAACAGCAAAGAAAAAAACAACAAGCTATTATCTCATAGCTCAGCATTGTTCTGAGAAAAATCACTTTCCCCCTTGATTATCACAGCATTTGATTTGAGAACAGTCTTGTGTTATGAATTTATGGTGGTCTTTGCATTCTTCTCTGAGGAGATAATAATATAATGAACATACACACATAGTAGATCAAAAGTATCATTTTCATTTTAAGTTTTAACATATTTAGTGAGCAATGACCTAAAAGCAATGTGACTGTTCAGAGAGAACATAGAGTGATTGTGTGACTTTCAGATGAAAAGACACATGGTGTTGGCTGATGTACTGCCCACTGTCAGCAACGTTAATAAGTCTCTGGGAATCTCAGAAAAATGAGGACCTTAGATACTGAAATAAGGTCCATGATCATATTTTTATGAAATGATAGGGCACTAGGAATAAAGAGTGATTACTTAAATTAAGGTAGTAATTCATAGCACTTGCCTCAACTCTTTTATTTATTTATTTACTAAAGATTTCTGTCTCTTCCCCACCTCCACCTCCCCTTCCCTCCCCTCCCCCAATCAAATCCCACCCTCGTCAGCCCAAAGAGCAATCAGGGTTCTCTGCCCTGTGGGAAGTCCAAGGACCACCCACCTCTATCCAGGTCTAGTAAGGTGAGCATCCAAACTGCCTAGGCTCCCACAAAGCCAATACCTGCAGTAGGATCAAAAACCCATTGCCATTGTTCTTGAGGTCTCAGTAGTTTTCATTGTCCGCTATGTTCAGCGAGACCTGTTTTAACCAGGCTTTTTCAGACCCAGGCCAGCTGACCTTGGTGAGTTCCCGATAGAACATCCCCATTGTCTCAGTGTGTGGGTGCACCCCTCGCGGTCCTGAGTTCCTTGCTCGTGCTCTCTCTCCTTCTGTGCCTGATTTGGACCTTGAGATTTCAGTCTGGTGCTCCAATGTGGGTCTCTGTCTCTGTCTCCTTTCATCGCCTGATGCAGGTTAATATTCAGGAGGATGCCTATTTGTTTTTCTTTGGGTTCTCCTTCTTATTTAGTTTCTCTAAGAGCCCGAATTATAGGCTCAATGTCCTTTATTTATGGCTAGAAACCAAATATGAGTGAGTACATCCCATGTTCCTCTTTTTGGGTCTGGCTTACCTCACTCAGAATAGTGATTTCTATTTCCATCCATTTGCCTGCAAACTTCAAGAAGTCCTTGTTTTTTACTGCTGAGTAGTACTCTAATATGTATATATTCCATACTTTCTTCATCCATTCTTCCATTGACGGGCATCTAGGTTGTTTCCAGGTTCTGGCTATTACAAACAATGCTGCTATGAACATAGTAGAGCATATACTTTTGTTGTATGATAAGGCCTCTCTTGGGTATATTCCCAAGAGTGGTATTGCTGGGTCTAGTGGTAGGTTGATCCCGAATTTCCTGAAAAACCTCCACACTGCTTTCCAGAGTGGTTGCACAAGTTTGCATTCCCACCAGCAATGGATGAGTGTACCCCTTTCTCCACAACCTCTCCAGCAAAGGCTATCATTGGTGTTTTTGATTTTAGCCATTCTGACAGGTGTAAGATGATATCTTAAAGTTGTCTTGATTTGCATTTCCCTGATCGCTAAGGAATTGGAATCCTATCTCAGGAAAAGTAAATCAAAAGATGGCTTGAATTCATAGTACCAGAAGGACCACAAGAAAGGCTGAAGTCACCTGTGGCTAATATAGTAATGACTCTATGGTGTGGTCATCTGTTACAAAAATGGAATACCCATATTAACATTGTTGAAGTCTTAGAAATGGATCACATCAATTCATGTTTCTGGGAAGTGTATTATAAGGCACTATTAAAAAAACTAGTAACCATTGAGTTCATACGATCAACAACTAGCCTACTCTCAGGGGTACCGATGGTCCTAATTTTAAAATTGTTAAGTAAGAAACATATAGGTCTTAAGCAATTGTCTATAGTAAAAAGAGAAATTAAGGTTTTAGAACAGCTGGTACAGGAGCAACTAGATGCTCAGCATATTGAAGGATCAACCATCCTTGGAATTCTCCTGTATTTGTTGCTAAAAAGAAATTTGGAAAATGGAGAATGGAAAGATATCTGAGAGCTGTTAATAAGGTGATTCAGCCAGTGGGCTCTCTAGAGTCTGGCATTCCTTTACCTTTTACTCATTTACCTAAAGAATGGCATCTCATAATTATTGAGTTAAAAGATTATTTCTTCACTATACCTTTACTAGAAAAAGACAGAGAAAAATTTGTTTTCACAGTGATTACTTATAATAATTCTCTGTCTTTTAAGGGATATGAATGAAAGGTTCTCCAAGAGGGGATGTTAAATCCCCCTACCCTGTGCCAATATTTTGTAAGTCAACCATTGGAAATAATATGTAAGAAATTTCCTGAATCTATAGTTTATCATTACACGGATGACATTTTACAATCTGATTCAAATATAGATACTTTGGAAAGAATGTAAGAAGAAGTAAAGAAAAATTTTCTTTGTTGGGGATTAAAAATTACTCATGAAAAATACAAAGAAAAATACAAATAATTAAATTCTAATAATTATTTAAGCTATACAATATATTTATAAAAATAGACATTAACAGGTGCAAGTTATGAGAGATCAATTGCAGACTCTTAATGACTTCCAGATATTGCTATGAGACATTTCCCAACTATGGCCCCCTACTGGGATAGAACATGATGACTGTATTAATTTAAACAAAACCTTATATGGTGATGAGGGCTTTAATAGTTCCAGGAAATTTTCAACTGAAGCTAAGAGGAAATTGAATTTGGTTGAAGTGAAATTACAATAGTCACATATGGATCCTATGGATTTGAATCTTAACTGAATTTGTGTCATATTACCCTACAAACATTTTCCTACAGGAATTGTAAAGAAGAGGGAAGACATTTTCTCAGAATAGTTTTTTTTACTACATAAACTGAGAAAAAAATTGAATGCTTTTGTGGAAAAAGTCTCCAAGTTGAATATAAAAGGAACATTGAGACTTTGTCAATTAGCAGGAATAGACCCAGAAGAAATTCTGGTACAAATCACTAATGCTGAAATTAACAAATATGGGAAGAAATTTAATCGTGGTAAAGAACTTGTAGTAATTTTTTAGGAGAGATTAACAACAACTATCCCAAAAGTGACAAAATTTGAATTATAATGAGAACTAATTTGATCCTTCCTTGCATTGTATGGAACACACCAATAGCTGGAGCCCACATTCTATGCTGACACAAATAAATCAGAAAAGGCAGGTTACAAATCTGAAACTTTTAAATAAAGTGGAACAAAGCCCTCATGATTCCATTCAAAAGACAAAATCATATGCTATTCTCATGGTACTAAGGGATTATAAAGAACCTTTCCACAAAGTTAACCTGTAGGTCAACTATGGATACCCCAACATTGCAGATGAAATTTGGGTAACTGTCCAGGCAGTTAGGTGTTTCTGCCATCTATCACAATTTTGGAAATTGCTTGCTCACACTTTCTGCTCACTCGGTTAATATTATTTTCTTCTTGGTTTTAAAAGAGTTAAAGACTGGATAGCCTTAGTTATAGCTTTCATTGTTTACTTGAGGCAGAAATCACATTATGATAGAAAGTAAATTAGGTATAGAACATTGGATAGATATAGAGTCTCTGAATTTGTCAAATGCAAATGGACTAGACATTTTTGATGTATTTATTGCCTGCATATTTTGTATATAGTCATTGTATTTAATTAATATAGTTTTCTTATCTAAGTTATAGCCTTATTTCTTATTTTAGACAAAAAGGAAAATGTGGTGATATTTCATTTGTATTTTAATAAATAAGATTTGCCTGAAGATCAGAGAATAAAACAGCCCCACTGGTCAACCTCACAGAACTGGAAGTGGTGAAATTTACTTTTAATCACACTAGCCAAACTGTTTGCAATAAAAACCAGGTGGCAGTTGTACATGCCCTTAATCTCAGCCCTTAAGAGGAATATAAGATGGGAAAAAACAGCTCTCAGATACAGATTTATTCTGAGATTCCTGAAGGCAGGATCATCATTTCAGCCTGAGGTAGAGGTAAGAGCTAGTGTGTTCACTGATGTAGGAGTGGCGGGCTGCTTCCCTGCCGCCCCAGCTCGCGGCTGCCAGCTAGCTTACTTATGCCCCAAAATAATTACACGGAAACTGTATTCCTTTAAGCACTGCCTGGCCCATCATATCTAGCCTCTTCTCGGCTGACTCTCGCACCTTGACTAGCCCATTTTTATAAGGTGTGTAGCACCCCAAAGGTGTGCTTACCGGGGAGATTCTAGCCTGCGTCTGTCTGGCATGGGAACATCATGGCAACTCCTCACTCAGCTTCTCTCTCCCAGAATCCTATTCTGTCTACTCCGCCCACCTAACTTTCTGTCCTATGAGAACCTAGGCAGTTTCTTTATTATTTAACCAATGAAAGCAACAGATAAGATGCAAGACCCACCTCCATCATTTCCCCTTTTTCTGTTTAAACAAAAAAGAAAGGCTTTCACTTTAACATAGTAAAATTACATATATCAAAACAGTTATCAAGTAAGAATTACAGTTACAATATTTATATCTACTTTATCTTTTATCATAACTAAGGAAAACTATAACTATAACTAACCATTCTTTAACTCCATCAAAGACTCCAGAAGGATATAAAACTACCTAAGTAAACAGGAAGTCAAAAGCTCTAGAAATGACAGAGACATCTCGCTGCCTGGACAGTCACCCAAAGTTAGTTCCTTTGTACCGTTGGGGCATCCATCTTCAGACTTCAGGCCCATAGTATCCAGCAGATATTTCATGAAGCAGGAAATTTCTAAGACAGTTCAGTCACTTTCTGTTTTGTCCTGCAGAATGTCACTCAGACTCTCATGAATCAGGAACCCCAAAAGACCATCTCACCTTTAGGCAAGTTCAGCAGTCCTCTCTCTGCGGGTTCTTTGTGTCCAGTTTATGCATCAGTCCAGGCAAGAGCATTTTCTTGCCCAAATGGCTATCCAACTCCATAACAATCCTCTTCGAAGCCCATCTTCCTCTCAAAGTAGATTGGTGCTGCCAGGAGCAGACGTGTCTCATTGTCATGAAAAACACTAAGTTATTAAAACATTTAAATGCCATATTCTGCAGACTTTGAGAGATATGAAGAATGCTTATCTAACTGAAATATATCTCTATATATCTAGAAAATCTAACTAACATGACTACAAGCTTGACCATTATTGATGATTATCCATTAGCAACCTATATTTTTTATTATACATTACATTTTAAATGAGCTACACAATCACAATACCTTAATCAAGATCAGAAATACATATACATGTAACAAAATTGACCTTAAAATCCATACCAATGTAAATTATTTATATCTATATCATATCCCCCTTTAAATGTAAAAGAACATTTATAAACAATGTTTTGGGAACATGGGCGCAGTTTTTCTCTCCAAACTGCTTCCTGCTTAATGGGGGCGTCGTTACTTAGATCTTTTATGGTGTAACCTGTGTGCCAGGGTCATCTCAGTTGGCAGTTGAGTGAAGTAATTTATTGAGGGTGTTCACAGCAACCTTTCAGGAGGACGTGGTCTATCATACCAAATTGGAATAGAAGAAATCCACAGGGTCTCATCCTCTGTGAAAACAAAAGAAGACCCTGTCCGAAGCATCATATCCTTAGACCCAAATTTTGAAGTCATACCCTCATGATATCCATTCTGGTTCCATTTGGCAGACCATATAATGAAATGACTCACTGTATTTAGCTCCTTTACAGTCAAAAATTTTAAAGAAAACACAATGTACATAATCCAGACTCTCTGTGAATTTTCCATTTTTACGTGGCTTATTTTTACTTTATTTCTCTTAATCTATAACTATCTGTACTCTGTCTCTTTAAAGACTTTACCCCCTTTTATAAGGGCATTAACTTTATTCTTTCTCTCTCTATTTTTTCTCTCTTTCAAGCCTGCATACATTCATCCAACATTACGATTCATTTATTGGTCTGTCTGAATCTGTTTTATTGTGAATCTGTAATTTTTTAATGTCCAGGAGCAGTTCTTAAAAACTTAAGTTGCATCATGTAGGGGTAATACGGTACCGCCTGAGTCCTGCTCAGCCTAAACCTAAGTGTGCTGTTATCACAGTAATTACAGTATTTCCTGCCTGAGCTGCACACAGTTTGAGGCACACAGCAAGTCCACTTTGGAGCCACACTCAGCAGTTTAATTCTGTGATTGAGCGTGCAGCAAAGAAACTCTTTTCATCCAAGTTACAACCAAATCTGATACGCAGAGCACTGTGCAATCTGTGTATCGCGGCAGGAATCTGCCATACTCTTCCGCCTGCCCAAGCCTGATTCTGCCATCTGCCCAGGTGCAGGCAGGGAGTGAGCTTTAAAAGGACCCAGTGCTTAAGTCTCTCTACAGCATGCCACCAACAAACAACAAAAATCTGTGTTAAACTCCGTTTTTTCTCTGTTTAAAATTAAGCTCTCTCAGGTTTTTAAGTGGATTTAGCCCATCACGTTGGGCGCCAATCTGATGTAGGAGTGGCGGGCCGCTTCCCTGCTGCCCCAGCTCGCGGCTGCCAGCTAGCTTACTTTTTTTTAATTAATTTATTTATTTATTTTATTTTTCTCCATTAACAGCTTCAACTGGGTGTGGGGCAACAGAACCAATCCCAGTACAACCATGGGTGTGGGGTTCCCCATAGTCTCCCCAGGGCGATGGTTCCTGCAATGATCTCTAGGGGGAAACAGCTCCCAACAGATCCCCTCCCCCTCCCATACAAAGGCAGGCAGCTATCAAGTGGAGAGCACCAGTCAGAGTCAACCATGGTGTCAGAGCAAAGGAGAAGGGACTGAGACAAGGAGAGACCCTCCTCTCGAGTGGTGAAGTAATCCCTCTCTCCTGGGAACAGAGGGGTGCCCGATGACTACTAGGTCGAGTGGGGACCAGGCCTTTTTTTTCCCTTACCCTTCCTAGGGTTCCCAGGGCCCTGCCTTAGGTTGGGGGATTATCCTGCCATAAGTCGCCCGTCCTTGGAGCTCCTCAAGTAAAAGGCATCTAGCAGGATTAAAGTAAGCAGATCACAGGGTACCCTGTCTTAGGCCATGTGGAGAGCACCCTCATACCTGAACCATGCCATGTTGAGCCGGTTTCTACAACCTCTGTATGGTGTGCTCTTCAGGCGAGGATCCACATTAACTCCCGTCATTGGGCCCCTGCGTCTGTCATTAATGAAAAGACTCTGAGGAGCTCCTCAAACAAAAGATATAATGATATAGTTTTGGCACCAATAACTCCATCTCCAGATAAGAAGAAAGGGCTTTTTCCCAACCCAGTATTCACCTTTTAGTCTGGCCTATGGTATGACCACATTCCTAAGTGCCTACTCCACATAAAGTTACGTGTGCTGCCTGCCAAAAAATTAGGGCAGTGTAAAAGGGATCAAAATCCAAAATTTTAAACATATGCATTAAAACCAAACACTTTACAACATGTGTCAAACTTTACCCATTATCTATAAGCAGTTACAAATATCATTAGCTCAAATTCAGTGGGAGTACAATGACCTACATTGTTGTTATCATATATCGCCAGTTCCAGCCTCTGGGCAACAGTCACAGGAACCCCCAATTTTCCCCCTTCTTAAGTGAAGAGAGGTTAATATTTTAATTAAAATGAGTTCTGTGTCCCAAAGTTTAAAGCAGTCTGATGTTTAGTCTGCAACTCAGCTCCAAAGCAGACCAGAGTTCAAACTGCAGAAGCAGTTTAGCATTTGTGCTCCTGGACAGGTGGGATAGCCAGGGTGAGGCGAGCTGGTTTCAGGTACATGGAGCACATCCTGGCCCTTTTGTCAGCCGGGTCTCCCTGGATTCTGGGGGCTGGGTGACACCATGCAGAGTGGTGTAGCTGGTTTTGTCAGCAGGCACTCCTTTCCTTGGGGGTAGGGAAGACCGGACCAAAGATCTCTCCTCAATCACCTCTGGAAGTCTGGAACTCTTCTGTGTCCGCAGCCTCGACATCACGTTCAGAATTCATTTTCTTTCTGTGAAAAAAGCACAAACACATCCTCGACCCCAAATATATATAGGTCGGGTTTTTTCATGATGCATTGCAAGGGCTTTTCACCTTGTCTTAGCAAAGGTCAGCTTGGTGTCAACAAGCCAGATCCGTTTGCATCAGGATCTGCTGTCGACTTGTATGAGTTGCTTTGAAGGAGCCTTGTTATGCTCCATAATTTTTATTATAATTAGCCATATATGCAGTTCCTCCATTGGAAGAGCCAATTGTAAAATTTAGCATAAAATCCTTTAAGGGATTTTTTGCTATAGCTTTAGCAAAATACAGGTGCATAAATTGTAGCAATGATCTGGGAAAAGACCATTGTTTTTGGCCTTTGCATTTAGCAAAGGCAAATATCCAGGAATCAATCTTAAAAATTATCAATGAGTCTACTGTTTAGTATAAGAAACCTTGATCATAGTCAAAATTTTGTTAAACCATTTTCCAGATTCTATCCTGTCCTTTTATATCAGACAGGCTACTGGTTTAAATTAAGAACTTAATATTTTAACAAGCAAAACTGATAAGATTTAGCCATAAGCCTCATTTTTTATAAAACTGTTGTAGAATAAGTTTTACATTTAATATACACACTTGCCATATCTGAATTATAATTAATATACTGTATTTGTTGATTATTGTATACTTTATCTGTTGATTTATACTTTACCTGCTTGACTACCTGTTAGGCAGCTGTTTTAAGCTCTCTATTGGAAACTGTTTTTTGTAAGAATTTTACCTAGCAGCTCAAGGTCTCCTATAAGAATATTATCACTAGAGCTTTAACCATTGGACATCCAACCAAAAGTTTGTAAGCTATCCTTTTTTTTTTAGTTTTTTTATATTGGGAAAAAAGAGAAATTTCTGCCTCCTCCCCGCCTCCCATTTCCCTCCCCCTCCTCCCACTCCTCCCCCCCTCCCCCTCCTCCCCCTCCTTATCCAGACCGAAGTGCAGTCAGGGTTCCCTGCCCTGTGGGAAGTACAATGTCCTCCCCCCTCAATCCTGGTCTAGGAAGGTGAACATCCGAACTGGCTAGGCTCCCACCAAGCCAGAACATGAAGTAGGATCAAAACCCTGTGCCATTGACCTTGGCTTCTCAGCAGCCCTCATTGGGTTCACCTTCTTATTTAGCTTCTTTAGTATCACAGAATATAGACTCAATGACCACAATTTGTGACTAGAAACCAATTATGAGTGAGTACATCCCATGTTCCTCTTTTTGGGTCTGGGATACCTCACTCAGGATAGTGTTTTCTATTTCCATCCATTTGCATGCAAAATTCGAGAAGTCATTGTTTTTTACTGCTGAGTAGTACTCTAGTATGTAAATATTCCACACTTTCTTCATCCATTCTTCCACTGAGGAACATCTAGGTTGTTTCCAGGTTCTGGCTATAACAAACAATGCTGCTATGAACATAGTTGAACAAATGCTTTTGTCATGTGATAGGGTATCTCTTGGGTATATTCCCAAGAGTGGTATTGCTGGGTCCAGAGGTAGGTTGATCCCGACTTTTCTGAGAAACCGCCACACTGATTACTTATGCCCCAAAATAATTACACGGAAACTGTATTCCTTTAAGCACTGCCTGGCCCATCATATCTAGCCTCTTCTCGGCTAACTCTCGCACCTTGACTAGCCCATTTTTATAAGGTGTGTAGCACCCCAAAGGTGTGCTTACCGGGGAGATTCTAGCCTGCATCTGTCTGGCATGGGAACATCATGGCAACTCCTCACTCAGCTTCTCTCTCCCAGAATCCTATTCTGTCTACTCCGCCCACCTAACTTTCTGTCCTATGAGAGCCTAGGCAGTTTCTTTATTATTTAACCAATGAAAGCAACAGATAAGATACAAGACCCACCTCCATCAGTTCACAGAGATTTCTGTCCCACCCGGTACTGCAGTCATTCAGTCCCAAAGAAATACACAGAGGCCTATATTAAGTATAAACTGTTTGGCCTATTAGCTCAGGTTTCTTATTAATTAACTCTTACATCTTACAATAACCCATAATTCTTGTCTGTGCTAGACATGTGGCATGGTACCTTGTGTCAGTGAGGCTTTCTCATCTTGCTTCTCTGTGTCTGGGTGATGACTGCAGAATGACTTTTCCTCTTCCCAGAATTCTCCCATTCCTGTCATCCTGCCTATACTTCCTGCCTGGCTACTGGCCAATCAGCATTTTATTAAACCAATACAAGTGAAAATCTTTACAGGGTACACCAGTGGCTGGCTGTTTTGCTTTACTGACCTTCAGGTTGAACACCAATATGTGTCTGAGTTTTTATTAATCATGCTACAAGGTGCATTACCAGTTACACCCCCCCAGCGAATCTGCTGATAATACAGCTACACCACCTTACATCTGTACGTTCTGTAAAAGAAGTCTCTAGTTATCCCTTACCCAAGCATATCTGACAGACAGAACAGGCTGTAGATCAAAGGTTACATGGGTGGTTGAAGATTTTGTTAATTTTAGCAAAAGTGCTGTTAATTTCTAGGTGAAATTCAGAAGCCAATGTCAAGTAAGTAGGAAGGCTACCAGGAATGTTTTGGAAGCAGGAAGGATCCCTTGGGGAAGCGAAAATGTTTTTCTACTTCTTTTCAATAGGATAATTTTATTTTACTTTTGTTCACAAAGACTGGGATCAGCTAATGCACACTGACATGTAGGTCCTGGGGAGAATAGCTCACACACAGGAAACCCAGAGCTCAGCTGTTCCTACTGCACTGTTTTTCTGGAATTGGGAAAGTTCAATTTTCCATTTGATAGTTTCACTTTCTAACAACTTCAAGGTCAGAACTGCCCTCTACTGATGACATGAAAATTATTTTTCTAGAGGGAGATGAGCTGATGACATTTCTTCCTTATAAATGCCTCTTAGAGCCTCATTCTACATGATGTTTATCAAAGGCCCAGCCAGGTAAGTGTGTTTGTTTTTCTGTTCACTAATAGTGAATGTTGGAAGCGGCTGGTGAGTGAATATGGATTTTCTGTAATGAAATGATTAGAGAAAAATCTGTTTAAAATTCTACTTTTGAGCCATACTGTGTCATAGCAAGCACAAGAGATGCTTATAGACATAATACATCAGTGTGATGATTTGTAAAAGAACATAGATTGTACTTACTATGACCTCTGACTATAATATGTGTGACAGCAGAAGGTGGGGCTACTGGAAAGGACAGAGCCTAGCAGAAGTGTGGAGAGAGAGACAGGAAAGGCTAACAGGATGAGGACAATCAATGGATATTATGTATTGAATGAAAATGTCATGAAATCCTTCAGTTTTACAGTGAATGTACGCTAGTACATATGTAAAAAGTGAACCCAATTAGAATAGTTTAGCGATCATATCTGACTATGGATTTTCCTATATGTTCTCTAATCTTTCTGAGAACATGATTGCAGCTAGTAATGCCCAATGTATTAGTTTTTCATTCTTTTCATAAAAGCCTGAAATAACTTAGAGGTGAAAATCAAAACACAGACAGATATTTGTTTGTAGGTGTACACTGATAATAATAAATTACATTTTAGCCGGGCGGTGGTGGCGCACGCCTTTAATCCCAGCACTCGGGAGGCAGAGGCAGGCGGATCTCTGTGAGTTCGAGACCAGCCTGGTCTACAGAGCTAGTTCCAGGACAGGCTCCAAAGCCACAGAGAAACCCTGTCTCGAAAAACCAAAAAAAAAAAATAATAATAAATTACATTTTAATAGTACTACTTTGTTCTGTCATTTTACTATATTTCTCAAGTTAACTGACCCTCATTTATGTATATGATGCTTCAGACTGAAATATACAACAAATATTAATTGATTTAATACTTATCAGTAAGTTTTTGTTCTGTTAATTTTTCATATACTTAGGCATTCTGAGAAACGTGTCAGCTTATGTCCTACTAATCCATAAAACGGTCTTCAACATTGTTTAAAGTTGGAAAAATTCAGTTGCATATTGGGTGTTTTATTTAAAATAAGTTAAGTTTAATATATCAAGTCTTTTAAACTGAACTTTGCAACATTGAGACTGATACAATATTGAATAATATTTTCATTAGCAGTGAGAAAGTAATTTCAATTATTGAATAGTATAAAATTATTTAAAATCAAAATCTCCAAGTTCATTAGAAAATATCATTGCTCATTAAAATACACGTTCATAAAAATGCCAAGTAAATTTAAATTTAACTGCTGAATGTCTTGAGTCCATTTTTATATTGCTGCAAAATCACTTACTAATGTATATGAGAGAATACATGGAAAGTGAAGTCTGGCATGGTGGCACAAAGCTCTGATCTCAGCACTTTGAAGTCTAATTCACAAGAATTGTGAGTTTAATAAAGCCAGTCTGAACTACAGGTCGAGACAGCAACCCACAGACGCACAAAAATACAACAATGTCACAGTGGAAATCAGAAAATATACAATTATGAATTTGTTTAAGAAACGGAACAAACTATGCAGGTAAATGTCATTTCAAAACTGGACAGAAATTATGAACAGCACAAAAACAGATGATGGAGGCACGAGTTTCTATTTGCAAGTGTTACTGAATTTTCGATCTGTTTTGCAGAATGCAATGAATGCAGGACCCTTATTGACATGATCAAGTCACACAGAAAACAAAGGACACACTCTCCATTTTCCTTAAAGTTCATTATTTCACAAACATATTTGATAAAAATCTCAGTTTCACTCAAATGCTGTACACATATTCATGAGATCAGTTCCAGCACACAATATGCTATTGATCTATTCTTAGTTCCATTAAGTCATTTAACACACACACACAGACATAAAGAAACACACACACAGAAACACATACACACAGCCACATACAGAAACATATACAAACACACACACACACACCCCACACACTGTTCCAGTGAACATTTTCATGTCTTTTCTAGACTTACACCATGTGACCTGTGATCGAGCTCTGGGTCTGACTGCTTCCCCACAGGCTCTGCAGTGACACTGCTGCTGCTGCTACATCGCAGGGGAACTGGCTCGAAAGTGTGAGATTGTAAAGTTCCAGTGAGCGTATGTGTGCTTCCAGCTGCCAGTGAGCTAAATTTAATTTCATAAATAATAATTTATTCATTTTAATTATGTAAGTGTACCAGGTAATAGCTATGAATTAAAAGGGAGTCACTATTTGTTCCTGCTGGCATTATGTATTTCATAAAGATCTGCTCATAGAACTCATTTGAGTAGCTAAGACCCTCATCTTCCTGAGATTCCTAAAGACTTGTTAATATTGCTGACAGTGGACAGCACATCAGCCAATACCGTGTATCTTGTCACCTGAAAGTCACACAGTCACTCTATGTTCTCTCTGAGCAGTCACACTGCTTTTAGGTCATTACTCACTAAATATGGTAAACTTAAAATGAAAATGATACATTTGATTCAGTATGCTTTTATGTTCATTATGTTATTAACTCTCCAGCAAGAAGAATACATAGATCACCATAAGTCTTAAAACAAGACTGTTCTAAAATCAAATACCGTGATAATTAAGGGATAAAGTGGTTTTTTTGTAAGAATGTAGAGCTATGTATACACCACGCAGCAGCCCTTGGTTTTTATTGTTGTATATCTCCTCAGACAGCTGCCTGCAGACGGTTTGGTATCTGGGTCTGTGTCAATTTAATAGTGATGGCTTTTGCATATTGTGAATGTTTATGGCCACACCCCCTGTTTTAGTACTTACAACTAAATGTTGCAGCTGAAACTGACATAAAGCCCCCAGCACTGCAATTTATTTTTCAAGTAAAACAAATATTCTTTCTCATTGCATTTATATGTTAATAGTTCAGTTTGTATTAATGATAAATACGTTATTTTTTTCTGGTTAAGTCTCAGCCAGAGTGAGCTCCACAGAAAAATGACACATGATGATTTAGGAGATGCATGATTTTCTATAAGTCATAGATATTTACAAATCAATGCATATCAAACATACAGATTATAGAACATATCTTTGTGATCAGGAACAAAATTTAAATTACTACCTTTTACTTGATATAATGCATGTACTATATTGATATAGATGTACAATTAATGAGAGTTATTTTCTATAAATAGTTTGTACAGTTACAATTTGAAAAACAGAATTGAACTACCATTCTTTCAGTTTATAGGCAAAGGTTAGAATTAAATGCTATCCTGGAGCTTTTATTTATTTATTTAATATTTATTTTTAGGATTTATTTATTTTATTTTACATATATGAGTATGTGTCTATGTGCCAATTGCATGCCTGTGTCAGAGAGGGCAATGGAACCTGCAGAAATGAAGTTAAAGGTGGTTATGAGCCACCAAGTCATTGCTGAAAATCGAATCCAGGTCCTTTGCAAGAGTAAAATATGTTTTGAACCACTGAACCATCTTCCAAGTTGTTTTTTGGCACTTTAAATAAACAGAACACCACTGTACAGCTACTGTATATGTATGCTGGTGGGAGAATCACACACATTAACTTCTGCATTATGTCC
Source organism: Microtus agrestis (assembly GCA_902806775.1). Lineage (NCBI taxonomy): Eukaryota > Metazoa > Chordata > Mammalia > Rodentia > Cricetidae > Microtus > Microtus agrestis. The sequence continues at coordinate 320,474 of CADCXT010002642.1, forward strand.
ACACATACATGCATGCATCCGTCTATATGTGTGGAATATACAAGTGAACTCATCAATTTAATTGGGTGCTCTTCTGTCTCCGGAATCTGAGTAAGTGTAGTGGTTTTCTATTTATTTATCACAAAGCTGTTTGAAAGTACTGAATTAGAGTAATTTGACAAAATAATGATATTGGTAACTGGGACAAATAGCTAACATAGGCACAAAAGGTAAGATTGTTGATTGAAATTATAAAAACTGTTTGTGTGTTGATGATGTGAGTTACCACTGGGACCCTTGATTTCCACTACATGGGAAAGAATCTCTTTTAAAACAGAAATTTTAAAACAGTATCACTAGATGATAATATTTGGCAAGTTCATATTTGTCACAATGTGTTAAAAATAGTGTTTGTCTTAGTGAGGCATGTTCGCTCTTCTTGGACGCTCCTAGCTCCACATTTAAGATGTGAGTGTGTAGCCTGTAGTAACTTCAAAGACCAGAGCAAACCAAGACTATGGCCAGGACTGGGGTGGTGTGTGGAGCCTTAGAAAGGAGCACAACAGGGTTCAAGTGATCTCAGGAGGGAAATGGAAAGGGGGAGATCATTAGGCCGGGGGAGGACAGAAGTAAATATAGCAGAAGGTGGGAGGAAGGTGTAGTGGAGTAACAGAGTACAATTGAGCTCATAGGTAAAATTTAATGGGAGTTCTTAGGTAGGGTGGAGGGAGATAAATATAATATGAGGTAGGTAAAATAACAATATGGATGGTTGAAAAAGTCATAAGGCAAAAAGAGAAAATTTATAAGGCATCCTACTATGAATAATTTAATAACCCTCTCAATAAAAGAAAAATCAGTGTTTGTCTTGATAGCTGTGAAGTAGTTCTTTAAGCCTGAAGAGGAGTGTTCCAAAAGCTGATGGAATGGGAATAATTGGAAGACATTAAAATCATTTATAATCATAATTAATCGCAATGCAATAAATAAGGTGTGCAAACTGTAATAATGGTCTCCAACTGTATGTATTTTTTTAATTCCAGATTGAGGCAATGTAAGATTTCATCGAAAAAGGGACAGTAATTAAAGAAAAATGTGAACTAAGATAGTTTGCTGATTAAAATGCACAATTATCATGAATTATTTCTATGATTCTATTAGGATTAGGAGTGGAAAGGTTACAAAATAGAGCATAGTAAAATTACGCAACATAAGACTGACTTACTTCATGCTTTTGGATTTCTTTTGTGAATATTTTCCATATCAATGTAAGTTTTACTCAGTTGTAAAAATGTGAATAATATTCTATGTTCATCACTACTGTTTAATGTATTAACTCTAAAACAAGGCAATGTAAATCAATAGGTTTGGTTTTCTAAGGCATGACCTATAAGTGAATAGCGGGCCCACAAACCGTGCATTCTGTGTAGGATGTGACTGTGAATGTCTTTATCATCTCTGTTATGCTACATACACAGGTAGATACATGGAGAAGTATATAGAAATGTGGGCTGTGATATCCATTCTGGAACATCAAAAGTTAAAGAAATAAGTTAATCAAGAATAAGTAGGTAAAATAAAATGATGATTTAAAACACTGACCAGTGAATCACAAGTCTGATTGATTTATATGCTATTATTTTTCAGAGGTATGAAATTTGCTTCTACTATGATCTTAAGATGAGTACACTTTCCACGTATGTCCTCATTAAAGATTGTGCTTAATTTCCAAGCTGAACTTGAAGTCCTGGCCAATATGTTTCTCCTTATTTTCTATACTTTCATAATCTTAACCCACAAACCTAAGCCCACGGACTTGATCTCCTGTCAACTGGCCTTCATCCACATAGTGCTGCTACTCACTAAAGGGGATACTTGGCTTAAAGAGATAGTTGAGTCACTGAACATTGGCAATGACTTCAAATGTAAGACAACTTATTACATAAGCAGGGTGATGAGGGGCCATTCCATCTGCGTCACCTGTCTCCTGAGTGTGTTCCAGGTTGTAACTATCAGTCCAAGTTCCTCTTTGTTGAATAAATTTAAACATAAGCTAAAAAAGTACATGATTTGTGCTTTCTTATTTATTTGGTTTTTCAACTTATCATTTAGTAGCAAACAGATTTTCTATGCTGGTGCTTTTCCCAACATGAGTGAGACCAAACAGATGAAGGTCAATAAATCCTGTTCACTCTCCCCTTTGGACTACATCACTGGGGCACTGATTTTAGCAGTGACAATCTCCAGGGATGTGCTTCTTGTAGGAGATATGCTGTGCACTAGTGCATACATGGTGATTATCTTGTTCAGACATCAGAGGCAGCACAAGCGTCTTCACAACCTCAGCCACCTGAGAGCTTCTCCTGAGAAAAGGGCCACACAGACCATCTTGCTGCTGGTAGTTTTCTGTGTGATGTACTCAGTAAACTTCATCATCTCACCCACTGCAGTCATGTTATGGTGTATGACTCAGTCACTCTGAGTGTTCAGATGTTTGTGATGAATGTCTATCCCACAATTACTCCATTGCTACAAATCAGTTCTGATAGCAGAATAATTGATATACTGAAAAGCTTGTGGTCCAAGTACCACCAGATTTTTTGAAAAGGATAATTTCTCTCAATTGTTAATACAAGGATTTATTTATTTTTATTTATGGGTATTGCATCAACATGTGTGTATGTGTGAATTACTGATACCCACAGAGGTCAAAAGAGGCTATTGGTCCCACTTGGCCTGGACATAGAGATGGCTGTAAGGCATAATTCTGGTTCAGTTACAATTATATTTTTCCAAAATACAGATTTTTCTTAAACGTTTTAATAGTTCAATTAACAAATCAAGATTCTTTATATATTTAAATAAAATTTATGATATTACACAAGTACGTTCTTGTGAGATTTCTGTTGCCAAGTACTGTATAGTCCTTTAAGTTCACTGTACACCATAAGTTGAAAATTCCACAGGAAAGCTATTACTCTCTCCTTATTACTTTATGTCATAAATGTTCCTTTGATGCTGAGGTTATTCAAAGGAAGCTCCTTGCTGATATTGACATTTTACATTTTTTGTTGGAAGGGAATTTAATCCACTTTCAGTCATTAAGAATGGTGTAAATATCCTATTGTAGCTTTAACTCTCTATCCTAAGTATAGTTCCTCTGCAGCACAAAAACAATGTGAATTGAATTTTCCATTTTTAATCAAGGTTAATTAATGAGTCTTAGATGAAAAATTCATTTGCCTATGTATTTGAACTTCATTTAATTCACACTTTTTAAAATATTGTTGGTAACTAAAAATTGTTGTATACACATACATGATATACTGTCTGTTTTTTTGTGAATGTGTATGCATGTGTGTGTGCTCATATGAAGGATGTGTGTGCATGTGCACATAGAGGCCAGGAGACAACAACCTTGCCTTTAATTCTTCATAAGCCATTTACTTTCTATCTTGAGAAATCATCTCTTTGTGACCTAGAGCTAATCAAACAGGCCAAGATGGTGGCCCCAGTATTCTTCTGTCTCTGTCACCCCAACTCTAGCTTTAGAAGTGTTCACCACCACAGCCCACTGGAGTGGGAGAATTGTCTGTATTCTTTCAATCATGTTTTAAATAAATGCTGATTGGCCAGGCAGCAAGTATAGGCATGTCAACCAGGCAGGAAGTAGAGGTGGGACAATGAGAACAAGAGAATTCTATGAAGGAGGAAGCCAAAACCTCTAGTCCTACCCAGACACAGGAGAAGGAAGATGTGACCTGCCCAGCTGAAAGGTACCTGAGCCATATTGCTAACATAGATAAGAATAATGGGTTAATATAACTTATAAGAGCTAGCAAGAAGCCTGGGTTAATGGGCCAATAAGTTTATATTTTATATGGAGACTTCTGTGTGATTTTCTTTGGGGCTTGCTGGCTGTGAGGACTGGGCAGGACAGAAACCCCAGCAGGCAGGCCCTCATGCTACAGAATGGCACCCACGTGGATAACTGCACCCACAGAAAGCCTGAGAAAGCTTGGAAAAGAATAGAGGAAAGCATGTTTTCTTGGTAGCAGCAATTTCTTGGGTCTGCTTATTTAAGAGGTCCTGCCATGAAACACTTACATAAGTGTTGATGAAAAGCTGAATGCATGCTTTTTGATTTTCATTTGTAGCTGGTAAAAAGCTATGCCACTTTAAAATGCCAGCTTTCTCGTCCATCCTGCCAGGAAAAACTCCGACTCTTTCAGGCAGGCAGTCCGACTACTGTGGTCGGTGAACAGAATGCTGCAGCTTGTTTGCTGGCAGGGACCTTGAAATGCCATAGAGTTGTGGCGGTAAGCATGGCTACAGCCTGTACCTGTGCCATGAAGCTGGAGAGCTAAGGAATGGGCTGGATGTAGCCTTCAAAGCCATGGCTTTAATTCTTTCCATAAAGACTCATGTGGTCAGAAAAATAGAGATATACATGAAAGAGAGATTAAAATATGAAGAAAACCTCTAAGTGCATAGCATCAAGCACTTCAGGCTGGATCCCAAATGACTAGCAAATTCCATAAGGAGCCTCTTTGATGCCCATCTTCCTCTTAAAGTTATTGGTGCTTCCAGGAGTAGATGTGTCTTTCTTTCATGAAAAATCCTACGTTTTTAAAATATGTAAAATGTGATATTCTTTGAAGGTCTCTGAAAGATTTGAAGAATACCTATCTAACTGAAATATATCTCTATCTATAAAACATAACTAACATGACTTCAAGCTTGGCTATTATAGATGATTATCTATTAGCTCATATTTCTTAATTATATATTACATTTCTAAATAAACAGAACAAACAATATATCTCAATCAAGAGCATAAATATGCATTTCAGCATGAAGCAGTTTTGAGAGAAAAAACTGCGCCCATGTTCCCAAATATTGTTTATAAATGTTCTTTTACATTAAAGGGGAATATGATATAGATATGAATAATTTGAATTGGTATGGATTTTAAGGTCAATTTTGTTATATGAATATGTATTTATGATTTTGAATAAGGCATTGTGATTGTGTAGTTCATTTTAAAATGTAATATATAATTAGGAAATGTAGGTTGTTAATGGATAATCATCAATTATAGTCAACTTATAGTCATGTTAGTTAGATTTTCTAGATATATTTCAGTTTGATAGGCATTCTTCATATCTTTCAAAGACTACAGAATATGGCATTTAAATGTTTTAATAACTTAGGACTTCTCATGACAATGAGACACTCTGCTCCTGGCATCACCAATCTACTTCAAGAGGAAGATGGGCATTGAAGAGGCTCCTTATGGACTTGGTTAGCCATTTGGACAAGAAACTGCTCTTGCCTGGACTGTTGCATAAACTGGACACAAAGAACCCACAGAGAGAGGACTGCTGAACTTGCCTAAAGGTGAGATGATTCTTTGGGGTTCCTGACTCATGAAAGAGTCTGAGAGACATTCTGCAGGACACAGAGGAAAGTGACTGAACTGTCTTTGAAATTTCCTGCTTCATGAAAATGTCTGCTGGATACTATGGGCCTGTAGGCTGAAGATGGATGCTCCAACAGTACAAAAGAACTTTGGGTGACTGTCCAGACAGCAAGATGTCTCTGTCATTTTTAGAGTTTTGAACTTCTTGTTTGCTTAGGTAATATTATATCGTTCTGGAGTCTTTGATGGAGTTGAAGAATGGATAGTTATAATTTTCCTTAGTTATGATAAAAGATAAAGTAGATATAAGTATTGTAACTGTAATTCTTACTTGATAATTTTTGTTATATGTAACTTTACTATGTTAAAGTTAAAGCCTTTCTTTTTTGTTTAAACAGAAAAAGGGGAAATGATGGAGGTGGGTCTTGTATTTTATCTGTTGCTTTCTTTGATTAACTAATAAAGAAAACTGCATGGCCTGATAGGAGAGAAAATTAGGTAGGAGGAATAGACAGAACAGAATGCTGGGAGAAAGAAGCTGAGTAATGTAGTCACCATGATTCTCCCACTACAGACAGACGCAGGTTAAGATCTTTCCTGGTAAGCCAGCTCGTGGTGCTACAAAGATTAATAGAAATGGGTTAGATCAATATGTAAGAGCTAGCCAATAAGAGGCTAGAACTAATGGGTTAGGCAGTGTTTAAAAGAATACAGTTTCTGTGTAATTATTTTGGGGTATAAGCTAGCCATGCAGGCAGCCGGGTGCTGGGGATGCAGCCCTCCCACTCATATTTCAACAATACATATATAAATTGACTTTAAATTAGTATCAATATGTTGTAGGTGCGGCGGGCCGCTTCCCTGCTGCCCCAGCTGGCCCCAGCTGGCGGCCGCCAGCTAGCTTACTTATGCCCCGAAATAATTACACGGAAACTGTATTCTTTTAAACACTGCCTGGCCCATAGGCTAGCTCTTCTCGGCTAACTCTCGCACCTGGACTAGCCCATTTCTTATAAGTTGTGTAACACCCCGAGGTGTGCTTACCGGGGTGATCTTAACCTGCATCTGTCTGGCATGGGAACATCATGGCGACTTCTCTCAGCCTCTCTCTCCCAGAATCCTATTCTGTTTTCTCCACCCACCTAAGGGTGGACCTATCGAATGGGCCAGGCAGTTTCTTTATTGATAAGAAATCACTACCACATCATTTCCCCTTTTTCTGTTTAAACAAAAAAGAAAGGCTTTAACTTTAACATAGTAAAATTACATATAACAAAACAGTTATCAAGTAAGAATTACAGTTACAATATCTATTTTATCTTTTATCATAACTAAGGAAAACTATAACTATCCATTCTTCAACTCCATCAAAGACTCCAGAAGGATATAAAACTACCTAAGTAAACAGGAGATCAAATGCTCTAGAAATGACAGAGACATCTCGCTGCCTGGACAGTCACCCAAAGTTCTTTTGTACCGTTGGGGCATCTATCTTCAGCCTTCAGGCCCACAGTATCCAGCAGACATTTCCATGAAGCAGGAAATTTCAAAGACAGTTCAGTCACTTTTTGCTGTCCTGCAGAATGTCTCGTAGACTTTTTCATGAATCAGGAACCCCGAAAGACCATCTCACCTTTAGGCAAGTTCAGCAGTCCTCTGTCTGTGGGTTCTTTGTGTCCAGTTTATGCATCAGTCCAGGCAAGAGCAGTTTCTTGCCCAAATGGCTATCCAACTCCATAAGGATCCTCTTCGATGCCCATCTTCCTCTCGAAGTAGATTGGTGCTGCCAGGAGCAGACGTGTCTCATTGTCATGAAAAACCCTAAGTTATTAAAACATTAAATGCCATATTCTGCAGTCTTTGAAAGATATGAAGAATGCATTATCTGACTGAAATATATCTCTATATATTTAGAAAATCCAACTAACATGACTACAAGCTGACTATTATCAATGATTATCCATTAACAACCTATATTTTCTATTATACATTACATTTTAAATGAGCTACACAATCACAATACCTTAATCAAGATCAGAAATACATATACATGTAACAAAATTGACCTTAAAATCCATACCAATGCAAATTATTCATATCTATATCATATCCCCCTTTAAATGTAAGAGAACATTTATAAACAATATTTGGGAACATGGGCGCAGTTTTTCTCTCCAAACTGCTTCCTGCTGAATGGGGGCGTTGTTAATCAGATCTTTTATGGTGTAACCTGTGTGCCAGGGTCATCTCAGTTGGCAGTTGAGTGAAGTAATTTTTGAAGGTGTTCACAGCAACCTTTCAGGAGGGCGTGGTCTATCGTACCAAATTGGGATAGAAGAAATCCACAGGGTCTCATCCTCTGTAAAAACAAAAGAAGACCCTTTCCGAAGCATCATATCCTTAGACCCAAATTCTGAAGTCATACCCTCATGATATCCATTCTGGTTCCACTTGGCAGCCCATATAATGAAATGACTCTCTGTACTTAGCTCCTTTACAGTTAAAAATTTTAAAGAAAACACAATGTACATAATCCAGACTCTCTGTGAATTTTCCATTTTTACGTGGCTTATTTTTACTTTATTTCTCTTAATCTATAACTATCTGTACTCTGTCTCTTTAAAGACTTTACCCCTTTTTTTTTTAAGGGCATTAACTTTATTATTTCTCTCTCTATTTTTTCTCTCTGTCAAGCCTACGTACATTCATCCAACATTATGATTCATTTATTGGTCTGTCTGAATCTGTTTTATTGTGAATCTGTAATTTTTTAATGTCCAGGAGCAGTTCTTAAATACTTAAGTTGCATCATGTAGGGGTAATACGGTACCGCCTGAGTCCTGCTCAGCCTAAACCTAGTGCGCTGTTATCACAGTAATTACGGTACTTCCTGCCTGAGCTGCGCACAGTTCTAGGCACACAGCAAGTCCACATTGGAGCTGCACTCAGCAGTTTAATTCTGAGATTGAGCGTGCAGCACAGAAACTCTTTTCATCCAAGTTACAACCAAATCTGATACGCAGAGCACTGCGTAGTCTCTGTATTGCGGCAGGAATCCGCCATACTCTTTCGCCTGCCCAAGCCCGATTCCGCCATCTGCCCAGGTGCAGGCAGGGAGTGCGCTTTAAAAGGACGCAGCGTTTAAGTCTCTCTACAGCACGCCACCAACAAACAACAAAAATCTGTGTTAAACTCCATTTTTTCTCTGTTTAAAATTAAGCTCTCTCAGGTTTTTAAGTGGATTTAGCCATCACGTCTGGGCGCCATTCTGTTGTAGGTGCGGCGGGCCGCTTCCCTGCCGCCCCAGCTCTGGCGGCCGCCAGCTAGCTTACTTATGCCCCGAAATAATTACATGGAAACTGTATTCTTTTAAACACTGCCTGGCCCATAGGCTAGCTCTTCTCGGCTAACTCTCGCACCTGGACTAGCCCATTTCTTATAAGTTGTGTAACACCCCGAGGTGTGCTTACCGGGGAGATTCTAGCCTGCGTCTGCCTGGCATGGGAACATCATGGCGACTTCTCTCAGCCTCTCTCTCCCAGAATCCTATTCTGTTTTCTCCACCCACCTAAGGGTGGACCTATCGAATGGGCCAGGCAGTTTCTTTATTGATAAGAAATCACTACCACATCATCAATAGAGCAAGATCAATATCAATGCAAATCTCTATAGCATATCCCCCTTTAAATGTAAACAAACATTTATAAACAATACTTAGGAATTTGGGCATAGTTCTTTCCAAGTGTTTCTTGCTTTTTGTTGAAGAAAGTATTTGGGGGGTGTTCACAATGATCTTTCAGTAGGTCTTGGTCCATTCAAGCACATTAACCTGGAATGAATGCACAGGTTCTCATTCTTTATAGAAACTAAAGAAGAACCTCTTTTCCAAAGCAGCAAATTCCTAGACCCAAATTTTGAAGTCAAGAAACCTTTATGTTGTTTTATCTTAGCATCCTGTACAATGAAATGTCCCTCCGTACTTAGCTCCTTCACAGTCAAAAAAATTCAAAGAAAACACAATAATATACTAAATCCAGACTCTCTGTGTATATTTCATCTTTACAGTACTTATTTTCCTCACTCTATTACTTTTTCTACATGTTTAATGTTTATTTCATTATCTTTTCTCCTTTACTAGTACATTTACTATCTTTTTACTCTTTTTTCTCTCTCCCAAGCCTACATACATTTAAAACCCCATTTTAGAGGTCTTTAATGTCTGAATCTATCCTTATTGCATATCTTTAATCCTTTTCTGACCAGAACTGCTTTTTTATGCTAAATGGGCATGGCTAGGGACAACATGAAAGTGGCTAGGGACAGCACAGCCCTGCTTGCTTGCTCAGCCCAGTCTAAGATACCAGAGGACTGTTTGTTGCCTCTGAGAACCATGCACATTGCCCCATTTTTAGGCACACAGTGGGTATATATCTCCAGTAAAGAAGTTGTAGCACTCTGCTCATAGAACCCATTTAGATGTTCGGTCTCCTGAAAGAGCCACAGTTTGTGTTGGCAGTAAGGCCCAGGAAGTGGCCATTTTGAAACCACTTTTTTTTCTACTATCGCTGAGTCAAAAAGACTTCTCTTAAAGGAGCTGTGGTATACTGCCAGCAAACAGCAAGAAACTGTGTTAATCTCTCTCTCTCTCTCTCTCTCTCTCTCTCTCTCTCTCTCTCTCTTGTGTGTGTGTGTGTGTGTATGTAGAATTCCTTTTAATCCTTTCTCAGGTTTATGTGAATTTAGCATCACATGTTGGGGCACCAATTTGTAGTAAGAGGCCATTTGTTTGTTCCTGACTGCTCAGCTCTGAATTAACCACACAGAAACTATATTAATTAAATCACTGCTTGGCCCATTAGCTCTAGCTTCTTATTGGCTAACTGTTACATCTTAATCTAACCCATTTCTATTAATCTGTGTATCACCACATGATTGGTTTACTGAGTAAAATTCTGGCATCTGTCTCCAGCATGGCTTCTCTTCCAGTGCTTATTTTAGTTTTCCCTGCCTAACTCTGCTTTACCCTAACAGGCCAATGAAAGCAACACACATAGAGAAGGACACATAAATCATGTGGATTTATGTCTGTCTTCAGTTAAATTCCATTAGTAAAAATGTCTGTTTTGTGCCAATACCATTCTATTTTTATTACAACAGATCTCTAGTACAATTTGAGATTGGGAATGGTGATACTAAGGAACATGCCTGCCTCCCTTGGAGGTTAAAAACCACCTCACAGAAAGGACAAAAAAAGATGATCCTCTACTGCCTGCTCCAGCAGGTGTATTGTGTCTTTGTTTCAACATGTTGTTTATAACCATCTTGAAACCCAAACTTTGTTTCAAAATGTTTATTGTGGCTAGCTTGTTATGACTACCTTGCTATGCCCACCTTCATCTATGTCTTTATTTCAGGAGAAACTAACTTGTTAATTTATGTTCTGCTCTTGTAACCTGGCCTATAGTGTCCACCAACTCCCCTAAATTACAATCCCCTTAATGCTGAGCTATAAAGGCCTTTTCTTCCTTACATCCAATGCTAATCTTAGAAGACGGCATCTTATATACATGAATTAAAAAAAGCTTTCTTTAATAAATTGCTTGCTTTTATCAGTTTCATCATGATGATTTGGGTCAGTGGTTTTCTCTTACCATCTTTGGGATCAATAATAATTCTGGAAGTTCTTTTATTATTAAGAAATGTTTTAGCTATTTTTTAGCTGTTTTGCTATATATAACTTTTTCTTTTTTATTAGATTTTTCAAAACAATACCAATCCAAATTCCCACTCCCTCTTGTCCTCCCATTCCCTCCATATACTCTCCTACTGCACCCTCCTCCAGTCTTAGGAGAGGGTAAGGCACCTTGCCATGTGGAAGGTTGAAGACCCTCCCCACTACATCAAGACTGAGCAAGGTATACATCAAAAGAGAACATGATCCCAAAAAGTCAGTACATGCAGCATAGACAAATCCCAATGCCACTACAGTGGCCCCTCAGTCTGCCCAAGCCATACAACTGTCAACCACAATCAGAGGGACTAGCTTGGTCCTATGCTTTTTCCTTCCTAGTCCCACTGGAATTGGTGAGCTCCCATTAGCTCAAAAAAAAAAACTGCCTCAGTGGATGAACCCCTCATGGTCTTGACCTCTTTGCTCATATTCTCATTCCTCTACTCTTCAACTGGATTTTGGGAACTCAATTTAGTGCTCCATAGAACCTTCATCTGGCGATGGATGGAGATAGAGACAGAGACCCATATTGGAGCACTGGACTGAGCTCCCAAGGTCCATATGAAGAGCAGAAGGAGGGAAACATGTGCAAGGAAGTCAGGACCACGAGGGGTGCATCCACCCACTGAGACAGTGGGACTGACCTAATGGGAGACCACCAAGGCCAGTTGGACTGGAACTGATGGAGGATATGATCAAACTAGACTCTCTGAATGTATCAGATGGTGGAGGATGACAGAGAAGACAAGGACAATGGTGCTGGGTTTTGATTCTATTGCATGGACTGGTTTTGTGAGAGTCTAGCCTGTTTTGATGCTCACATTCCTGAACCTGGGGGGAGCAGAAAGGACCTTGGACTTCCCATAGGGTAGGGAACCCTGATGGCTCCTTGGACTGGAGGGGAAGGGGGAAAAGGGGTGGAGAGGATGGAAGTGGGAATATGTGGAAATTTTCAATAAAAAAAATAAAAAAAGAATTCTCAACAGAACTTCAAATGGCCAAAAGACACTTAAGGTCATGCTCAACCTCCTTAGCCATCAGGGAAATGCAAATCAAAACAACTTTGAGATACCATCTTACACCAGTCAGAAGGGCTAAAATCAAAAACACCTATGATAGCCTATGCTGGAGAGGTTGTGGAGTAAGGGGAACACTAATTTATTTTTGGTGGGAATGCAAACTTGTGCAACCACTTTGGAAATCAGTGTCACGGTTTCTCAGAAAACTGGGAGTCAACCTACTTCAGGATCCAGCAATTTTACTCTTGGGAATATATCCAAGAGATGACCAATCATACTACAAAAGCATTTGTTCAACTATGTTCATAGCAGCACTATTTGTAATAGCCAGAACCTGAAAACAACCTAGATGCCCCTCAATAGAAGAATGGATAAAGAAGGTGTAGCAATATATACTTTAGAGTTCTACTCAGTGGTATAAATTTATTTTATAGCCTAAATAATCAATAGAATCTCTCCTATAATTTTCAGAAGCAATTTTAATCCCCAACAAGGCAAATTTTTCTTTATTTCTTCAAATATTCTTTCTAAAGTATCTACATTTGAATCAGATAGTAAAGTGTCATCCATGGAATGATAAACTATAGATTCAGGAAATTGCTTAAATACCATTTTCAGTGGTTGACTTACAAAATATTGGTGCAGGGTGGGGCATTTTACATTCCATGTTGAAGAACCTTCCATTGATATCTCTTAAAGGGTGAGACTTATTATTAGTAGGCACTGTGAAAACAAATTTTTCTCAGTCTTTTTCTTGTAAAGGAATAGTGAAGAAATAATCTTTTAAATCAATAAGTATAAGAGATCATTTTTAGGCAATAGGGAAGGCAATAAAATGCCAGACTGTACACAGCCCATTGGCTGAATCACCTTATTAACAGCTTTCAGATTTGTTACCATTCTCCATTTTCCAGATTTCTTTTTAACAACAAATACAGGAGTATTCCAAGTGATGGTTGATTCTTCAATATGTTGTGCATCTAGTTCCTCCTGTACCAGCTTTATAAAACCTGCAGTCTCTTTTGTTAAAGACAATTGTTTAACCCGTATAGGTTTCTTAGTTAACCATTTTAAAGGTAGAGCTGTTGGTACCTCTGAGAGTAGGCTAGTTGTTATTCTTCTTTTTTTCTTTTACAGGCTGAATGGTTGTTTTTTTTAGAGCCTTTAATACCATTCCCAGAAATATGAGTTAGTTTATTGTCTGTTTCTGAGACTGCAGGTATGTTATCCTAAGTATTCCATTGCTGTAACAAATCATGACCCCATAGATTCACTGCTATATCAGTCACATGTGGCTTCAAACTTTTCATCTGTCCTTCTATCTCTACTCATTCATGCCATCTTTTGCTTTTCTTTTCACCTGAGATATATTTCCAATTCCTAGGAAATGAACTTCTGCCTCCTGAAGAGGTCAATTTGAGTGCCAGGATTCTGGGGTAATAATAGTCACATCTTCCCCTGTGTCTAATAATCATTCAATTATAATTTTATTTATTTTACTATCAGATTTGGTCTTTGAAAATTTATAAAACCCTGCCAAAATATACATTTTCTATTTTCTACTAAAATTTTTTATTCATCCATCATTGTTTTTAATCAGTCAGAGCTTTTTTTTAAACAAAAGGTATTGGATTTACTAATTTTCCTAGGAGGCATGTCTTCCACAGTGACTGGGAATGACTGGGCCACTTTTAACCACAGGAAGTTTTGTGGGTGCCCTGTGGGATTGTAGCAAGTCATAGGTTTCACAGAAAGCCACTTGTGCATGGGAAGGAATGGAGTAAAAGTTAAGCCAGAGAGGTTCTAGATTTCTTCCATACCCAGGTGACTAGGTTTGGGTATAGCTCTGGCCAGTGCTGGTAGCTAAATCCTTCAGGCAAATGGCTTTTTAATGTGAATTCACAACCCAAACATTGGGCACCAAATGTAGAAATATTAATGTAAACCCAGATACAGATACGACATTCAACCTGAAGATCAGAAAAGCAAAACAACCATCCATTGTCTCTTACCTCTACCTCAGTCTGAAATGATGATCCTGCATTCAGGATCTCAAAATAAGACTGTGTCTGAGAGCTGACCTCTCCCATCTTATGTTTCTCTTTAGGACTGGGATTAAAGGCATGCACCACTTCCATCTGGTTTCTACAGCAAATTAGTTTGACTAGTGGAATTAAGAGTGAGTGTCACTACTGCCTAATTTGTAATGTTTAGAAGGCCACTTGTTTATTTCCAGCTGATCAGCCCTGAAATACCTACATTGAAACTGTATTAATTAAATCACTGCTTGGCCTAGTAGCTCTAGCTTCTTATTGGCTAGCTTTTACATCTTAATTTAATCCATCTCTATTAATCTTCATATTGCCACATGCTGGGGCTTAACTACAAGGATCTGGCTTCTCTGTTCCCAGTGGCAGCTACATGGCATCTTGTGACTTTGCGTTCTTTCTCCCAAAATTCAGTTTAGTTTTCCCTACATAGGTCTATTCTCCCCTTTCTCAGGCCAAAACAGTTTTTTATTCATTAACCAATAAAAGCGACACATATACAGGACTTCCCACACCATTTCCCCTTTTCTGTTTAAATAAAAATCAAGGTTTTAACTTTAATATAGCAAAATTGCCTATAACAAGACAGGTATCAAACAAGAATTGCAGTTACAATATTTATAACTACTTTATCTTTTATCATATCTGAGGTAAACTATAATTATTCTTCAATTCCATCAAAAACTCCAGAAAGATATAATATTACCTAAGTAAAGAGGAAGTACATTGTAAGCAACTTCCAAAACTCTGAAATAAACAGAGACATCTCACTGCCTGGAAAGTCACCCAAAGTTCTTCTATACTGTTGGGCATCCATATTCATCCTACAGGCCCATAGTGTCTGGCAGACTTTTCCATGAAGCAGGAAATTTCAAAGACAGTTCTGCTTATAATGGCAGTTTGTTAGTTATTTTCTTCTGTGTTCTGAAGAAAGTGTGGCAGACTCTTTCATGAAGCAAGAACCCCAACGGACTGTCTTACCTTCTTTAGGCAAGTTCAACAGTCATTATTCTGTGGGTCCTGCATGTCCAGTTCATACAGCATAACATCAAACAGTCAAGGAGAGAGCAATTTCTTTCCCTAAATAAATATCTATTTTTCAGTTCTGACCTAGTGTGAGATTTCTTTTCAACGTCTGTTCATCAGTCATCACTTGGTGCCCATGTGGATTTAAACTCTATGTCTACCAGGTGAATAGTCTGGCCATTCCATTGCCCAGATAGGCTTGATTTTGCCTAAGCAGATTTTTGTAGCATTCCTGTAACAGTGGAGTTTGCTGCGTGTGGCAATTTGGAAATTTCACAATGCACATAAACACAACTGCTACATTCCCCAGGGCAATTCCTTGCCATGTAGTGACTTGTACAGCTTCTGGTTTCTGCTCCCCACCCCTGGATTCTGTGTTTCTTTCTCTGTGTATGGAATTGATTTCTCTGTGTATGGAATTGATTCATTGTTTCTCTTATTGTCTTTGCTACTGGGGTTATACATAGGAAGTGTTCTCCTGTGCCCATGTGTTGCCGACTACTTCATAATTTCTTTTTTTATCAGGTTCAGTGTAGTCAGATTTATATTGAGGTCTTTAATCCATTTGGATGTGAGTTTTATGCATGGTGATAGATATGGATCTATTTTCATTCTTCTACTGGTTGACATCCAGTTATGCCAGCAACATTTGTTACAGATGCTTTCTTTCTTCCATTGTATAATTTAGATCCTTTGTCAAAAATCAGATGTTCATAGGTTTTGGGTTAATATCCAGGTCTTCAATTCAATTCCATTGGTCAACATCTCTGCTTTTATGCCAATACCAAGCTGTTTTCATTACGGTAGCTCTGTAATAGAGTTTGAAGTCAGGGATGGTAATGCCTCCGGAAGTTCCTTTATTTTATATGATTGTTTTGTCTATCCTGGGTTTTTTGTTTTTCCATATAAAGTTGATTATTGTTCTCTCAAGGTCTGTGAAGAATTTTGTTGGGATTTTGATGGGGATTGCATTGAATCTATAGATTGCGTTTGGTAGAATTGCCATCTTTACTATGTTGATCCTCCCAATTCAAGAGCATGGGAGATCCTTCCATTTTCTGGTATCCTCTTCAATATCTTTCTTCAAAGACTTAATGTTCTTGTCAAATAAATCTTTGACTTCCTTGGTTAGAGTTACCCAAAGATACTTTATGGTATTTGTGCCTATTGTGAAAGGTGATGCTTCCCTGATTTCCCTCTCTGCTTCTTTGTTCTTTGTGTATAGGAGAGCAACTTAGTTTTTGGAGTAGCTCTTGTATGCTGCCACATTACTAAAGGTGTTCATCAGCTGTAGAAGTTCTTTGGTAGAGTTTTTGGGGTCGCTTATGTACACTATTATATCATCTTCAAATAACAAAAATTTGACTCCTTCCTTTCCAATTCGAATCCCCTTGATCTCCTTATGTTGTCTTATTGCTATTGCTAGAACTTCAAGAACTATATTGAAGAGGTACGGAGAGAGTGGACAGCCTTGTCGTGTTCCTGATTTCAGTGGGATGGCTTTGAGTTTCTCTCCATTTAATTTGATGTTAGCTGTTGGCTTGCTGTATATTGCTTTTATTATATTTAGGTATGATCCTTGTATCTCTAATCTCTCCAAGACCTTTATCATAAAGGGGTGTTGAATTTTGTCGAATGCTTTTTCAGCATCTAATGAAATGATCATATGTTTTCTCTTTCAGTTTATTTATATGATTGATTACATTGATAGATTTGCATATGTTGAACCAGCCCTGCATCTCTGGGATGAAGCCTACTTGATCATAATGTATAATTTTTTAGACGTGTTCTTGGATTCAGTTTGCCAATATTTTATAGAATTTTTGCATCGATGTTTATGAGTGAGATTGGCCTGTAGTTCTTTTCCTTGGTTGAGTCTTTATGTGGTTTTGGTATCAGGGTAGCAGTAGCTTCATAAAAGGAGTTTGGCACACTGCCGAAGGATAGGATATTTGAGGGTTAGCATTGAAATACTCAAATTATCCTATAGAGTTATAGTGATAAAAAGAAAAAATATCCCAGTATTGGCACAAAAATAGACAGGTAGACCAATGAAATAAAATAGAAAGCTAGGAAATGAAACATCAAATCTATACCCACTTAATTTTGACAAATGAGACAAAAATGTATTTTGGAAATAAGATGAGCATACTTATCAAATAGTGCTGGGAAAACTAGATTTTTATCTTTAAAAAAGAGAGTTAGAATTATATCTTTCAGCTTCTACAAAATCAAATCAAAATGTATCAAAAACTTGGCTTATTAATATCCCTCTGCGTCCATGTAAATTCTTGATTTTTTTCTAAACCTGGGGAAAAAAACTTTGAAATTAGATAAGTATTACATTAATTTTGTTAATTAATTTTGGTAATATATATGTCCTCAGCATTAATTTTGCCTTTCCATGAACATGTCATGTTATTTTACCCATTATCATCTGTGTTTTCCTTTATCAATATATTCAAATCTTCTTTGTAAAAAAAAGGAGTTTGGCAATGACTCTTGTGTTTCTATTTTATGAAATACATTAAGCACTATAGGTATTAGCTCTTCTTTGAAGTTCTGGTAGAATTCTGCATTAAAACCATCTTTTTTTGGTAGGGAGGTTTCTGATTACAGCTTCTAATTCCTAGCGATATACAGCTCTATTCAAATTGTTCACCTGTTCGTAATTTTATTTTGGTATATTATACTTACCTAAAAAATGTGCAGTCCTTTTACATTTTCCAATTTTGTGGCATACAAGCTTTTGTAGTAAGATCTAATGATTCTCTGAATTTCCTCTGTGTCTGTGGTTATGTCCCTCTTTTCATTTCTGATCTTATTTATTTGTGTGTTCTCTCTCTGTCGTTTGATTAGCTGGATAGGGGTGTGTCAATCTTATTGATTTTTTTCAAAAAGCCAGGGTTTTTGTTTCATTGATAGTTTGGATTGTTTTCTGTGTTTCTATTTTGTTGATTTTAGCCCTCAATTTGATTATTTCCAGTTTTCTACTCCTCCTGGGTGAGTCTAAAGGCAGAACGATGTGACTGAAGTGTCCAAGTTCTGATGCTTTCTGGGGCTGTGATACGACCCCTCATCCAATGACATCTTCACCAGCTCTCTGTTTTCTCTGGTTTCCTTCACTGCCAAAGCTCAACACCTTTAGTTAAGTGACAGGGAGGAGAAACTCTATTGAGAGTATACTGTATGAAAAAAAAGAGAAGTGTTTTTTTTTTAAATTATGAATAAAAGAAAAAACTAAGTGGACTATGGTGTTGCACACTTGGAATCCCAAGCTGGAGAGGCAGAGACAGGAGAATCCCTGGGATATCATCTTGTCCTATTTGGCAATCCCCAGGTCACTGAGAGGCACTATCAAACCCAAGGTGAGTGGATTGTTAAGAAAAACAGCAGGCCGGGCGATGGTGGCGCATGCCTTTAATCCCAGCACTCGGGAGGCAGAGGCAGGTGGATCTCTGTGAGTTCGAGACCAGCCTCGTCTACAGAGCTAGTTCCAGGACAGGCTCCAAAACCACAGAGAAACCCTGTCTCTAAAAACCAAAAAAAAAAAAAGAAAGTAAAACAGCAAACACTGTCTCCTGGACCTCAGTGCACACATGCACACACATCCTTCATCTGTGCACACACACGTGAATACACATGTACACAAAAACAAACTGTACATTATATATGAACAATTTTTTTTACTAATAATATTTCAGTATTTATGAAGTACAAAACAGACATGGAATTTTCATATAAGACACATTAAGAAACTGTGGTAAAAAAGGGAAAATTTAAAATCACAGTATTTTTTGTTGATTCAGAGAAACTACACTTAGGAAAGAGTATTAAAGCTGTAATAGGACATTTAAGCTATTTTTGATGGCTGAGAGTAAATTAAATTTCCTTCAATAGAAAAACATAAAAATTCAGCATCAGCAAGGAACTTTCTTTGAGTAACCTCAGAATCAGGGAACATTTAAGATATAAAGTGAATAGAAGAGAGTAAAAGAATCCTGTGGAAATTTTAACTTATGGTATACAGTAAACTTAAAAAAAATCTATAGCACTTGACAGCAGAAATGTCACAAGAATGTCCATGTGTAATATCACAAATTTTATTTAAATTATTAAGAATCTTGATTTTCTACTTGAACTATTACAGAGTTTAAGAAGAAAAAGTTTTTGGAAAAATTAGTTGTGGCTGCAGCAGAATGACACCTCACAAACATCTGTCTGACCAATTCAAAGCGGGCAGGGACAATGGCCGCTTCTGACCTTGTGGGCACCAGTGATTCACACATATATACATGCTGACACAATACTCATAAATATAAAAATAATAAAAAAATTCTTTTATTAAAAGTGAGAAAAATTATCTTTTTAAAATCTGATGGCACATATACTGCATGTGTTTCAGCATAATTATTATTCTGTTATCAGAACTGATTCGTACCAAAGGAGCAATTGTGGGATAGACATTCATAACAAACTTCTGAACACTCAGTCTGACTGGCTCGTACATCCATAACAGAGATGCAGTAGATGAGATGATGAAATCCACCCAGTATGTGACCACAAATCAAACCACCAGCAACAAGATGGTCTGGGTGGCTCTTTTCTCAGGTGAATCTCTCGAGTGGCTGAGGCTGTGAAGATGTTTGCATTGCTTCTGGTGTCTGAACAAGATAATCATCATATATGCACTTGTGATCAGCATAGCTCCTACAAAAAATATATCTCTTGAGGTTGTCACTGTTAAAATCAGTGCCCTGATGTAGTTCATGGAGAAGAATGAGCAGAATTTAGTGACCTTCATCTGTTTGATCTTACTCATATTGGTAAAAGCACCAGCATAGATGATTTGGTGACTAGTGAATGACAAATTGAAAGACCAAATAAGTAAGAAAGCAGAAATCATACACTTTTTTCTTTTATATTTAAATTTTGGCAAGAAAGAGGTATTGGGACTGATAGTGACAGCCTGAAACACACTCAGGAGGCAGGTGATGCAGATGGAGAGGCCTCTCATCATCTGGCTTATGTAAAAAGTTGTCTTACATTTGACGTCATTATCAATGTTTAGTGACTCAAATATGTTCCAAAGCCAAATATCTGCTCCATTGAGGAGCAGCACTATGTGGATGAAGGTCAGTTGACAGGAGATCATGTCCATGGGCTTAGGTCTGTGACATAGAATTATGAAAGTATAGAAAACAAAGAGAAATATATTGGACAGGACTCCAAGTCCAGCTTGGAAATTAAGGACAATCCTAAATGAGGACATATGTAGAAACTGTATTCACCTTAAGAACATGAAAAGAAAAAATGAAATTTATGCTGTGGCAATGCTGAAACATGCATATGCAGCCCATATATGGTGGCTCTGAAGACTTTGTCCATATTGGGTTTCATGGTCTAAGTTGATGAGGACAACTGACCAAGTATCTTCCTTAAAAGGGCATCAGATCCCAATACAGATGGTTGTGAAAATCTATTTCAAATATATTAAAAAATTATAGAGTATTCAGCAAACTTTTGATTCACTGGTCAGTATGTCTACATCATCATTCTCTTTTGCCTATTTATTCTTAATTAACCCATCTTTTTAATTTAAGCTCCACATTAGACATGACCTATGTTTCATATACTCTCAATATATCTCCTGGATATACAGCATTCTCAACCACAGCCGACACAGAATGCACACTTCATGTGCCTGTATTGCACCTAGACATTAGAAATGCAATCTTACTGATTTGACTTACATTGCCTCATTTTATAGTTAACACTGAAAACAGCAGTGATGAGAATAGAGGAGCATAATCATATTTGTACACTGATTAAAAATTATTTGCTCTGGGGGGAAATCACAAAAGAAATCCAAAAGAGTAAGTTGAGTCTTTTTTTATATTCTATAATTTTAATAAGCTCCAATTTAAACTATTCATATTTTCACTCATAATTCTGTTGGCATCAGAGTTGATAATTCATGATAATCCCACTATTTAAATCAGTGAGATGTCTATCTCTATTCATATATATTTTTTTATTTTTCAATGAACTCATCACATCAGAATCTGGAATTAAAGACAATGATACAGTTGGAGGCCATTAGTGCACTTTCCACACCCTATTAATTTTGTAACCATTATTGTTATAAATACTCCTATGTCTCCCATTTTATTTCCCATTCCATTTAAAACTTGTGTGAACTCTACTTGTGATTTAAAGAACAAATACTAAGCTATCAAGACAAATGTTATTTTTTTTTATTTTTCAGAGCAGGACAGTTGTGGGAATAGTATGATTCCTATATGTTTTTAATCCATTCCTTGTTACTTTCCTACCTATTCCATGTTCTGTGTTTATATCCTCTTCTTTAACTAAGAAACCCCCATTTTCCCATTTTCTTTATAAGATCAATGGTCTCCTGCTACTCCCCTGTACCTTCCTCCCACCTCCTTCTTTACGAACTTCCCTCCTCCGTGCTAAGGAGCCCACCCTTTCCCATTTTCCTGATAAGATCACTTGTGTCCTGTTATTCTTCTCTCCATTGCTACCCACGATCAACCCCATCTTGGCCATGGTTCCATTTTGCTTTCCTGATATCTGTAGTTTACACAGGTAAATACTCACATCTGAAGATGTGGAGCTAGGAGCTCCCAACAAGAGAGAGCATGAGACTTTAAGAAAAACACTGCTTTCAACACATTGTGACAAACATGAACTTGCCAAAGATGACCATATAGTGAACCTGTTTTAGAATCTATGTTTTAAAAGAGATTCCTTCCCATGCAGTGGAATAAGAGCCCCAGTGTTATATCTAACCAACACACAGACAAGTTTTTATAATTTCAACAAATAGTCTTAGCTTTGGTGCTTTTGTTAGCTATTTAACCTGGATACCTTTATGATTTTTATCAAATTAGCATAATTTGTTACTTTAAAATCAACTCTGTAATAGAGAACTAGAGAACTGTACCAACTAAGATTCTTTTGAGAAAGAATAGCCAATTGATTTTCACATTCACTTGTATATTCCACATATATGTGCATTCCTGTATATATAGAAATATTTCAGAAGTCAGTAAATGAGACCATGCTATATCATCCCTATGAATATGCCAACAAAATCATACATTTTACATATATACATTAGGTTTGCTCTTAAAAATCCTTATTTAATGCCGGGCAGTGGTGGCACATGCCTTTAATCCCAGCACTTGGGAGGCATAGGCAGGCAGATCTCTATGAGTTTGAGGCCAGACTGGTCTACAAGAGGTAGTTCCAGGGTCTAAAACTACAGTGAAACCCTCTCTTGAAAAACAAACAAACAAACAAACAAATAAAAATAAAACAACAAAAAAAGTTTTATATAGTAAAGGTATAGATTCAGTCTAATTGCCAGAGTCAAACATATAATTTTCCCACCAACTTACAGTTACTGTAGCTGCAATTTGCTGTACTTTTTTTTTAAGTTCTAGGTCAAAAGCTGGAAAGATGGCACAGTGGTTCAGAGCATTTTTTTCTCTTGCAAATGACCTTGGCTAGATTCTAACAATGACATAGTGGCTCATAACCATCTATAACTCTAGTTATAGGAATATATTGTTTTTTGATATTTCAAGCAAGTGGTACACAGATACACATGCAGGTAAAACACATATACATGGAAAATAAAATAAGTAAATAGAAAAAAGGAAGAAAGAAAATGTGTTATCTAATTTATTAAGGATAACAATAAATTCAAGACTTGGTCTCTAAACTGAAAGAACTGTAGCACATTCCAATTTTAAAATTGGTAATGGATAAACTCTATATTTATAATCATTCTTATTAACTAGACCTCTATAATTCATTAATAAGGCAATGTATTATAAATAAAATTAAAAGATGATTATAGATGTTAAAGATGGTAATCAAAATTTTTTCTTATCTCAAAGGTATGAACTAAACGTCTCTACTTCACACCCTTTGCTTAATAAATATTTGTCACCTACAGAAAATGATGCTTCTTCCCCTTCCTTATGTGACATCTTTTTCTGGGGTGCACTGGAGGTGAGACTGGACCAGAAAAACCACAGCTACCATGGCTACAAACTGAATTGTCAACATAATCATAAACTGAGAAAATTCATTTGTTTTATTTGAAAAAAATGCAGTACTTAGCATTCACATTAGTTTAAGTTATACTTAGTTGTATGGACTAAACTCAAAGTATTTTCAAAACGCTCATAATAGTACCGATGCCATCACCATTAAAGGCTCCAGACCAAAACCCTGGGCAGGCAGCTGTTGAAGAAACGTGCAACAACAACAACAACAAGCTGTGTCCTCATAACTCTACAGTCTTCTGAGAAAAAAATCATTTTCCCCTTCATTATCACAGTATTCGATTTTAGAGCAGTCTTGTTTTATGAATTTATGGTGGTCTTTGCATTCTTTTCTGAGGAGATAATAATATAATGAATATAAAAACATATTAGATGAAAATGATCATTTTAATTTTACGTTTTACCATATTCAGTGTGTAATGACCTAAAAGCAGTGTGATTGCTCAGAGAGAACATGGAGCGACTGTGTGACTTTCAGGTGACAAGACACACGGTGTTGGCTGATGTGCTGTCCACTGTCGGCAACATTAACAACTCTTTAGGAATCTCAGGAAGATGAGGACTTTAGGCACTCATATTAGGTCCATGAGGAGACTTTTATAAAATAGATATCCAGGAGGAATAAAGAGTGATTACTCATTTAAGGTATTAATTCATTAACATTAAATAATTACTTACATTAAGTAATTATAAGTTACTCTTTAGAAATTGACTTTAACTCACCTGCAACTGGAAGCACACAGACGCTCACTAGAACTTTACAATGTCACAGTTTCCAGCCAGTTCCCCTGTGATGAAGCAGCAGCAGTAGCAGCAGTGTCACTGCAGAGCCTGGGGCGAAGCAGTCTGACCCAGAGCTCGATCACATGTCACATGGTTTAATTCTGGGAAAGATATGAAAATGTTGACTGGAAGTGTGTGTGTCTGTGTGTGTGTCTCTCTGTGTGTCTGTCTGTCTGTCTCTCTCCATGTGTGTGTGTGTGAAATTACTACCTGGACTGAGAATAGATCAATAGTATACTGTGTGCTGGGGCTGCTGTCATGACTAAATGAAACAACATTGAGTGAAAACAGAGTTATATCAAATATATTTCTAAAATAAAAATCTCTATTTCCTGGATGACTTGATCAAATACACAAAGTCCTGCCTACTGCATCAGCATTAATGTAGATTCTTAAATTGAATTACACAAAACAAACTGAAAATTTTATTGCTTGCAAAGAAATTCATGCTTCCATCATTTGGTTTTCACTGTGTGGATACTCTGTGTCTAGTGAATAAGTGGCATTTATTGCCATCCTTTTATTTCATTTTTAAAACGATTTCATAGTTCTACATTATCTATTTAACACTATAATTTCATTGTATTTGTGTGTAGGAGACATAGAGACAGAGGGAGAAGCTCCACCTTAGTTCAGACTGACTTCAGTCGTACTCACAGAAGCTCCTATCTTAGCCTTCAAAGTGCTAGGTTCATAGGTGTTGCCACCGCACCTGACTTTACTTTCCATATGAGTCTCCTGTATATTTATAGTTATATTTATAATATTAATAATTGATATTCCAGCATATAAAAATGGACTTATGACATTCATAAGCTGAACTTAAATTTATTTGGCATATTTTAAATATGTATATTTTAATGAACAATAGTATATTGCAACTATTAAAAAACTTTGGTTATTTTGACTTTAAATAATTTGATACAGGTAATTCAATAACTGAAAATATTTTTCATTGCTAATGAAAAGCTTGTTGAATATTATACCAGTAGCAATGTAACAATAACAATGTTTAACTTAGAAAACTAACAATATTAAAAATTAATTCATTTTAATTAAAACACTCAACTTCCTACTGAAAATTACTCAATTTACATTTTTGTTAAGATAACATTAAGTAATTTAAATAATTTATCTTCTCTTTTAGAAAAATAAAATGAGAAAGAAATAATTTAATGAATAAGTAAAGTAGTATTCTCGATGCTTTTGAGATAACCAAAAAGATCTACTTCATTAAAAATTATTATAATAGGATAAACATATGTAAGAAAAAATTTCAATCTAATTGATATAATATTAATGCTATACTACATTTCACTAAGCCATAAGTGAAATTCTCCTAAGAATTCCTAAGTATTCACAAATTAAACAGAAAAGAAAAGTACTGATAAACACTAAATTAATTAATATTTGTTGCATTGTTCTAGTAAAGTTTCATATTAATCAATGCACAGGTTTTAGAAAGGTAGAAAAATGAGATAATATAAAATATAATTTATATATATATATATAAATATTATAAATGTACTCCTGCAGATCAATGTATGCATGTTCTTTGTGTTTCACCCTCTGAGCCATTTCAGGTGTTTTGTGAGAGGGTTGGAAATTTAACACAGCTGCAGTTATTTAGGAAGAATCATGAGCATAAAATTATAAGAGTACACCCTCAAAAGAATCCATAGTCAGACATACTCATTAAGATACTCCATGTGGGGTCACTTTTTACAGAGCATTGAATGTATATTTATTGTGATAAGAGATGGATTTCATGATATTTCCATTCAATATATAATCCTCACTGATCACCGTCACCCTATTAGCCTTCCCTGTCATTCTATACACACTTGTGCTAGGCCCTGTCCTCTTTCCAAAAGGCCACCTTCTACTGTTACATACATTACAATCAGAGGTCATAGCAAGTGAAATCTATGTTCTTTTACAAATCATTACACTGATATTTTATGTCTGCAGGCATTTGTTGTGTTTTCTCTTGATACAATAAGGCTCAGAAATAAATTCTAAATAGAGAACTCTCTAATCATTTTATTACAGAAAAATCTGCTTCCTTCTCCTCACTATTAATGATGAGAAGAAGACACACTCACCTGGCAGGACCTTTAATAAACATTCATTTAGAATGAGGCAATATGAGATAGTTACAAAGAAGAAATGTCATCAGCTCAACTCTCTCTAGACCCATAATTACCATGTCACTGGTAATGGGAAGTTCTAACCTTGAATTTGTTAGAAAGTGATACTATCAAATGGAAGAGTGAACTTTCCTAATTCCAGGACAACAATTGAGAAGGAGCAGCTGAACACTGGCTTTCCCATGTGTGATCTCTTCTCCCAAGTTCCTATCGGTCTGTGTAGATTAGCTCATCCAGTCCTGGACAAAACTAAAGTAAAAATGACATCACATTCAAAAGAAGTAGAAACTCATTTTGATTCCTCAAGGAATCCTATTTGCTTCCATAATGTTTATTAATAACCTCCATACTTACTTGAGAGTGGCTTCATGACCTCACCAAGAAATTAAAAGCTCTTTTGCTAAAATTAAGAAGATATATGTAAATACACTTGGGAAAATTAATCTTTCTTACAGGAACACAGACATGAGTTGATGTAATAAGCAGATAGTGAGCTGTGGGGCTGGGGATGTAACTTAGTTGGTAGAGTGTATGTGTAGACATTGTTGTTAATGTGGGATACCATGGAGAAATCAAACTTTGAAATTCTATGCACATGTGAGGGAGAAGAATCCCAAGTCAATGGCGAACACAAGACCTTCAAGAAGATCTTAGAAGAAAACTGTTCCAAACTAAGGAAAGTCTCACCCACACACATAGAAGAAGCACACAGAACATATTAAAGACAAGAACATAAGAAAATTCTATAGCATCTCATATTTAAAACATTGAGGAGACAGCAATAAAGGTGCATTGAAAGTTGCAAGAGAAAAAGTGCAAATCACGAGTGAAGAACACTTTTCAGAGAACAGTTGATTTTTCAAGGAAAACTTTCAAAGCCTGAACAACCTGGAATAATACAACCCAAGTTCTAAATGACAACCAATTTAACTATATGACCAACAAAACTTCTGTCATGATTTAAGGAAAGGGAAAAATTTTACAAACATTTACAGCCTAAAAATAATTTTTATTTAACAAACCAAACCTAAGGTAATCAGGAAGCTTTATTTGGGGGTAAATATAGGGATAAGCTAAACATAGATACTTTGGTAAAAACATGAGCCATAATTATTAAACCATAAAGACCAGTGAGAACACAACAATGAAAATCAATAACATGATGACCAGAGCTAGCACACACATTTCAATAACAATTTAAGCATGAATGGCCTCTATTCGCCACTTAAAAGACAGAGTGTGACCTAATGCATCAAGAAACCAAATCTTTCTATCGGGTGCCTACAAGAAACAGATTTTAGTTATAAAGATAGGCACTACCTTAGAGTAAAAGGAAAGACAAAAGTACTCCAATCAAGTAAAACTAGGAAGAAAGATGTCACCATCCAAACATCTAAGATAATAGACTTGGAACAGAAACTGAGCAACAGAAATAAAGAGGGAAACTACATTTTGATCAAGGGATCAGTTAAGCAAGAAGTTATTACTGCCCTAAACATATGCACACCAAACTCGGGACAGAAAATTTCAAAAATATATATCTCTGTTTTATTTTTTGACGTTTTTTAATTAACTAATTAATTAATTTTTATTTTATTTATTTATTAAAGATTTCTGTATCTTCCCCGCCACCGCCTCCCATTTCCCTCCCCTCTCCCCCTACCAAGTCCCCCTCCCCTGTCAGCCCTAAAAGCGATCAGGGTTCCCTGCCCTGTGGGAAGTCCAAGGACCAACCACCTCCATTCAGGTCTAGTAAGGTGAGCATCCAAACTGCCTAGGCTCCAACAAAGCCAGTATGTGCAGTAGGATCAAAAACCCAATGCCAAAAAGTTTGCCCAAAGCAAACTTTTTAATTCATAAATATATACAGTGGCCCAAGATCAACATTGGATGTAAGGAAGAAAAAGCCTTAGCTCAGGGTTAGGGATGTTCTAATTAGGGAATTTAGTGGCCACTATAGGCCTGGTTACAGGAGCCAAACATAAGTTAACAGTTAGTCCCTCCTGAAACAAAGACATAATTCAAGGTGGGCTTAGCAAGGTAGCCACAACAAGGCAAATATAACTACCATTTTGAAAGAATTTTTGGCTTTCAAGATGGTTATGAACAACTTGTTTAAAACAAAGACATGATTGCCACTGCTGGAACAGGAAGTAGAGAACCTTTTGTAGTTAATGTTACAGGTGGGACATACTCCAGTCTTTGTGAAGCAGAGGTTTAAACATAACCAGGAATGATCCTGCTTGTCTTTACTATAAGGAGACTTTTAAGTCTCAGATGGAGGCAGATTGGTTTTTTAGTATCACCATTCCCAATCTCAAATTGTACAAGAGAGCTATAGAAAAAAACCAGGATGGTACTGGCAAAAAAAAGACATTTTGAAAAGTTAGCTGGTAAGATACAGCCACATGGTGATGTAAGAGTTAGCCAATAAGAAGCCAGAGCTAATGGGTCAAACAGCATTTTAAATAATATGGTTTCTGTGTGATTTTTTTCAGCTCTAAGCTAGCTGGGCAGCCTGGAACCAGCAAGCAACTCTTTTTACTACAGAGGTTAGGTATAGAATTAGGGAACAGGGGTGGAATGTAACGATAAACAGGGGGGTTTTGATGCATGACAATTGTCTATATTCTGTCAATTATGTTTAAAATAAACATTTATTGGCCATTAGCCAGGCAGGAAGTATAGGTGGGACAACTAGACAGGAAGTAGAGGTGGGTCAATGAGAACAGGAGAATTCTGGGAAGGAGAAAGCCCATTCCTCCCCAGTCCTGCTCAGACACAAAAGAAGGAAGATGTGACCTACCCTGCTGAGAAAGGTACCGAACGACATGGCTAACATAGAATAGAATAATGGATTAATATAAGTGATAAGAGTTAATAAGAAGCCTGAGCTAATGGGCCAACCATTTTATCATTAATATAGAACTCTGTATGATTTCTTTGGAGCTAAATGGTGTGAGACCTGGTGGGAGGATAGAAACCAGGCAGGACAGAAAACCTCAACCAGCAAGGTTTCAAAGGGAGATCAAACAGGGAAAGTTCATGCATGGAGGGACAACTAAATCTAAGGAACACTTAAGGGACCATATGGAAAACAACACAGCAGATGCTTTCTAAAGCATGTACAGATAAGAAAGCAATCTAAGTGAAATCACAGAATAATGGAGGGGTAGAGTCCTGATCAAAACCTCTCATCATCAAGTGATGCTTCCAGTTCTGTGAACTGGTTACAACTAATTGAATTGTTGGCCAAAGGGGCTCCATGAGAACCTGAAAGGAATCAAGATCAAGGCTATTGTTTTCTCTATAAAAAATGATAGACAACACCTGTTGGCCTGAAGACAATACTTACATAACTAATTGAACATTAGGAATTCAAGCTGGCACTTATCTAAATTCTTCAACTTGGCAGATTAGATTTCATGGAAATGTACAGTAACATGCACACTACAATTGGAGAAAAGCAAACACCAACTAAGCTACAAACCCTTCAATCCACAGTCGGGTCCTGCCTGCAATGTACTCTGCTACAAAATGGAGGACACCAAGGGAACAAGGCCTGCTAAACAAAGAACAACAGACATGCATATAAACTCAGAGACTGTGGCAGTAGCACATGTCTGCACCAGATGGACTCCTAGACAGAGAGGAGAAGTGATTACATGGCCCCATCCCAAATCCAGAACTATTGCCATTTGATAGTCACTTGCAAATGAAACATTAGTTTTCTCCAAGGGAGTCTCACTAGGGTAAACAAACCACTATGAAAGGTAGGCCACATGCCCAGCAAAAGGTGGTCAACACAAAATGAACTCAGTGGAATCTACAGGTCCTTTGCATATGTATTATGTCTTCTACTTCTCTGGTATTATGAGATACCTATATGTGAAGTTGTGTTTCTATATCTATGTGTTTCTTGTGCCTTTTAGCAGGCTCTTTTCCTTCTGTTTGTTTTTTCTAATTTGTTCATTTTTGTTTTATCTTTTTTTATTTTATTATAAGGGTTAGATAGTTTTAAGGAGAGACAGAAAGGGCACGGATCCAGATGAGGGAGAGGAGAAACTAAAAGGACCACGGAAATTAGAAACCCTTATCAGAATATTGTGTAAAACAATCATTTTTCTATAAATAACTAACAAAAATTTTCAATTGTGGCATATGGTGGTAAACACTTCTAATGCCAGACCTGGGGATACAGAGACAGGAGAATAACTGGAGCTACCATCTTGGTCTATTTGGTAAGGTCCAGGTTACAGTGAGAGATGCTCTCTCAAAATAAAAAGTAAATGGCACACGAAGTATAAAAGGCAAGGATTTCTCCTGTCTTCCATGTGCACATGCACACACATTCTTCATATGAACACACACACATGTATACACACATTAACAAAAACACACTGCACACAATGTACATGTATATAAAAATTTTTAGTTACAAATAATATTTCATAAACTGTGAAAGAAAAGAAGTACAAATACATAGGCAAATAAAATTTTCATATAGAGGGCATTATTTAACCTTGATTAAAAATGTAAAATTCAATTCACATTATCTTTGTGCTGCAGAGAAACTATATTTAGGATAGAGAGTTAAAGCTACAATAATATACTTAAATTATTTTTGATGACTGAGAATAGATTAAAATCCCTTCAAAAGAAAAGCTTAAAAAGTCAGTATCAGCAAGGAGCTTTCTTTGAGCAAACTCAGCATCAAAGGAACATTTATGATACAAAGTAAAAAGGAGAAATAAGAGAATTCCGTTATAAAAAAACCAACTTATGGTGTACAATAAAATTAAAGAACTCTATACTACTTGACAACAGAAATGTCACAGACTGTACATATGTAATACCACAATTTTTATTTAAGATATGAAAAATCTTGAATTGTTCTTGGACTATTAAACAATTAAAGAAAATCTGTATTTAGGAAACAAAATAATTGTAGCTGAACCAGAATGATGCTTTACAACCATGTTTAATTCCAGTTGAAATGGAGGGGTGGCATCTGTGGGTACCAGGAACTCTCACATACACATATATTGAGGCAATACTCATAAAAGTAAATAAAAATAAAAAATCATTTTGTTAAAAAGAATAAAAACTCTTTTTAAAAAATCTGGTGACATTTTGATCTCAAGCTTTTCAGCATATTGATTATTCTATTATCATAACTGATTTGTACCAAAGGAGTAATTGTGGGATAGACATTCATCACAAACTTCTGAACACTCAGGATGACTGGGTCATACATCCACAATAAGACTGCAGTGGATGAGATGATGAAGTCCACCCAGAACATGACCACAAAGAAAATCACCAGCAGCAAGATGGTCTTGGTTGCCCTTTTCTCAGGGGATATTAAATAAATAAATAGATGGAGAGATAAATGAATAAGTAAGTAAATGAATAGTAAATAAATAAATATTCCAGGATAGCAAATAATTCAAGCCTTGGCCTCCAAACTGAAAATCGTAATCCAATTCTATTTACAAAATTGAAAATGTACAAACCATATATGTAAAATAATTTTCATCAATTGTACTTCGATAATATAACACATGTACTATATGTAATATTACAAGATGATAATACCAAGGAAATGATAATTAAATTTTTTTCCTTAGCTCAAAGATATGCTTTATAAACTGTATATTTCATATACATTTATTTGTAAATATCTATGACTTACAGAAAATCATGCATCTCCTAAGTCATCATGTGTCATCTTTCTGTGGAGCTAACTCTGGCTGAAATTTATCCAGTAAAAAAAAATCATATCTGCCACTTACATAAACATATAAATGCAATGAGAAAGATATTTGTTTTACTTGAAAAAGGAAATTGCAGTGCTGAGGGCTTTATGTCAGTTTCAGTTGCAATATTTAGCTGTAAGTACTAAAACACAAAGTGTGTCCATAAATATTAACAATAGGCAGAAGCCATCAATATTATATTGACCCAGACCTAGAGACCAAGTAGACTCCAGGCAGCTGTCTGAGGAGACGTGCAACAACAAAAACCAAGGGCTGCTGTGTGGATACATAGCTCTACATTCTTAAAAGAAGAATCACTTTATCCCTCAATTATCAGAGTACATTTCAAGTCTTACCATATTTAGTGAGTAATGACCTAAAAGCATTGTGACTCTCAGAGAGAACATGGAGTGATTGTGTGACTTTCAGGTGACAAGACACATGGTGTTGGCTGATGTGCTGTCCACTGTCAGCCACGTTAATAAGTCTTCAGGAATCTCAGGAAGATGAGGACCTTAGACACTCAAATGAGTTCCATGAGCAGATCTTTATGTAATACATAATGCCAGCATAACAAATAGGGACAACCTTTTAATAATGTATTAATTCATAGCTAGTACCTGATAGACATAAATAATTAAAATATGATGTGGGAATGTCATATATCAATCTGTTGATTTCATTGGTTAAGCAATAAAGAAACTGCTTAGCCCTCATAGGTTAAAACATAGGTGGGAGGAGTAAACAGAACAGAATGCTGGGAGGAAGAGGAAGTGAGCTCAGACTCGACAGCTCTGCTCTCTGGAGCAGAGACGCCATGCTCCCCTCTCCCAGGCTCATGTGATAGCTCTGCTCTCTGAGGCACACGTGATGAAACTCCAACCCAGGATGGATGTAGGCTAGAATCTTCGTGGTAAGCACACCTCGTGGTGCTACATAGATTTTAAGAAATGGGTTAAGAGGTTGAAACTAATGGGCCAAGCAGTGTTTAAAAGAATACAGTGTCCATGTAATTATTTCGGGGCATAAGCTAGTAGGCGGCCGGGGTGCTGGGGACACAGCCCCGGTGCTCCGATTACTACAAAAATACATAAATTATTATTTATGAAATTGAATTTAACCCACCGGCAAGTGGAAGCACAAATGCTCACTAGAATTTAAAGCCTCACACTTTTGAACCAGTACCCCTGCAATCAAGCAGCAGCAGCAGTGTCACTGCAGAGCCTGTGGGGAAGCAGTCAGACCCAGAGCTCGATCACATGTCACATGGTGTAAGTTGGGGAAAAACATGAAAATGTTCACTGGAAGATTGTGTGTGTGTGTGTGTGTGTGTGTGTGTGTGTGTGTCTGTGTGTGTTTGAAATGACTACCAGGACTAAGAATAGATCAACAGCATATTGTGTGCTGGAGCTGCTTCCATGAATGCGTGTACAGCACACGCGTGAAAAAATGAGAGTTATCTCAAATATGTTTGTGAAATAATGAACTTTAAGGAAAATGAGTGTGTCCTTTGTTTTCTGCATGACTTGATCGGGTCAATGAGGGTCCTGCCTAGTGCATCAGAACAGACATTTAATGTGCATTCTGCAAAACAGATTGAAAATTCTGTAATGCTTGTGAACAGAAACTCCTGCTTCCACCACTTGTTCTCGTGCTGTTCACAGTCTGTGTCCAGTTATTAAATGACATTTACTGGCATAATTTGTTCCATTTCTTAAACAAATTCATAATTGTACATTTTTTGATTTCCATTGTAATTTTATTGTATATGTGTGTGGGGGGGAGGGTGCTGTCTTGACCTGTAGTTCAGACTGGCTTTAATAAAACTCAAGATGCTCACAACTAAGCCCCCAAAGTGCTGAGATCCTAGCAGTGTGCCACCATGCCTGTCTTCACTTTCCATGTAATCTCCCGTGTACCTTAGTAAGTGATATTTCAGCAATATAAAAATGGACTCAAGACATTCAGCAGCTATAATTGAAATTGCTTACTCACTGCTACAGAAAAGCTTATTCAATATTGTATCAGTCTCAGTGTTACAAAGTTCAATTTAAAAAGACTCAAAATATTAAACAACTTATTTTAAATAAAACACTCAATATTCAACTAAAAATTTTTACAATTTAGATTTTTGTAAGAATAACTTTTAAAGAATTTAATAAATAAGTGAGGTGAGATTTCCAGATTATTTTTTTAAATAATCAGTAAAGATCTACTTGATTAGAAATCACTGAATTAGTATAAACAAATATATGCAAAAATCACTAAGGTTATTTATACAATGTTAAAAGCATCCTATGATTTAATAGGAAGTAATCTGAAACTCTTCTTAGAATATCTAAGTATATACACACCTAACTGAACAGAAAATTACTGTTAAACACTAAATTAGTTAATATTTGTTATACATTTCTGGCTTAAGTTTTATATAAATAAATGCGTGGTAAGTTAACTTGAGAAAAGTAGTAAAATGAGAAAAACAAAGTATCATTTAAATGTAATTTATTATTATCAATGTACACCTACAAATAAATAAATGTGTCTTCCCTGTTTTTCACCCTCTAAATTATTTCAGGTGTTTTGTGACAAGAATGGAAAACTAAGACAGTGGGCATTACTAGCTGGAACCATGTTCTCAGAATTATTAGAGAACATGGAGAAAAATCCATTGTCAGATGAGATTGCTAACATATTCCACATGGGGTCACTTTTTACATATGTACTAGTGTACACTCATTGTAAAACAAGGATTTTATGTCATTTTCATTCAATATATAATATCCATTGATTATCCTCACCGTGTTAGTCTTTCCTCTTTCTCTCTCCATACTTCCGCTAGTCCCTGTCCTTTCCAGTAGCCCCACTTTCTACTGTCACACATATTATAGTCAGAGGTCATAGTAAGTGCAATCCATGTTCTTTTACAAATCATTACACTGATATGTTATGTCTATAAGACACAGTGTGGCTCAAAAGTAGAATTTTATGCAAAGCATTCGCTAATCATTTCATTACAAAAAATCCAGATTCACTCACCACCCACTTAAACTCTCACTATTAGTGAACAGAAAAACAAACACACTCACCTGGCAAGGCCTTTGATAAACACCATGTAGAATGAGGATCTAAGAGGCAGTTATAAGGAAGAAATGTCATCAGCTCATCTCCCTCTAGAAAAATAATTTTCATGTCATCAGTAGAGGGCAGTTCTGCCCTTGAAGTTGTTAGAAAGTAGAAACCATCAAATGAGAAAGTGAACTTTCCTAATACCAGGAAAACAGTGCAGTAGGAACAGCTGAGCTCTGGGTTTCCTGTGTGTGAGTTGTTCTCACCAGGCCCTACATGTCTGTATGCATTAGCTGATCACAGTTCTTGTTAACAAACAAAAGTAAAATAAAAATATCCCATTTAAAAGAAGTAGAAAAACACTTTTGCTTCCCCTAGCTATCCTCCCTACTTCAAAAACATTCCTAGTAGCCTCCATACTTACTTGACAGCTACTTCAGAATTACACCTAGAAATTAAGAGCACTTTTGCTAACATTAACAAAATGTTCAAGCAACCCAATAATCTTTCATCTACAGCCTGTCCTGTCTCTCAGATGTGCTTGGAAAAGCATAAACAAGAGACTGGCCAATTACCAGTCTAGCCTAAAACCCATGGAAGAGAGTAAGCCCACCCGACACTGCCTGTAGTACAAGGACAGAGAAACTGGATGGCCCAGAGACCTAGGATAGAACCACACACAACAAAAGAAAAAAATGTCGGTGTAATGATGCTTAACAATGCTTTGCTGTACTCATAGATTTTTGCCTGGCCCACTTGTCATCAGAGAGGCTTCATCCAGCAACAGATGCAGACCCATAGTGAAATACTAGGCAAGAAAAGAAGAAGAGGAGGATAAAGGGGAAGAAGAAAAAAATCTCTAGTTAAAAATTGTGCTTTAAACTTATTCAAAAGGAAATACTCAACTATTTTCTACTATATCTAAAATAAATTCTGAATCAGAGATTTTAAGGTTGCTACATAGAGACTAAGATATGAGGCACATAACAGATGATCTATATTGGACCAGAGATGGGATAGTTTAAATGAGATGTCCCCTGAAACCTTGAGATAAAACACTTTGTTCCCAGCTGATGTTGTTACATAGGGAGGTGTAAGAGGTGTGACCTGTAAGAAGGAAGTTTGTCACTGGAAGCATTCTTTCATTACTTAAGGACTTATGTGATTTCCAGTTCTCTCTGCTTCAAGGTTGAGATTCCAGAGGTCAACTCTTAGCTTTCTGCTCCTGAACCATGCTTGAATCTTACTGCCATGCCTTCCTCTCATGGTGAACTCTTAACCTTGTGAAACTATATGCAAAAATAAACCCTTTCTTTGTCTGAAAATAATTAGAAAGAAAGAAAATAAAGAAAATGTTACCTCCTCTAAACTGTGTTTTATAA